>CM034155.1:547435696-547545696 GCA_019776745.2 Taxus chinensis
ATTGGAGTAAAAAATGGTGGCCATTTTCTTGAGCACAAGCATTGGCATTTTATAGGGATTCAATAACCCCAAAATCAAAATCAACTGAACTCATAAATAATAAACAAAAGAAAAACACTATTCAGGGGACCAAAAATAAAGCATCTGATAATATATTAAAAAATAATTTGTTTTTTGGCAAGGAAAAGCTAGTGAAACGTTGATTTTTGCATGCGTTCCTATCAAAAGGAACTTCTGGAAAAACACGTAAAGGACCGCCGCCCTGCTCAGGGCGGGAGGTTACAGGAACCGCAGCCGTCCGCGACCCGGTTACAAGACCGTTGCCCAGGCAGGGCAGCGGTTTCGTTACTTAAGAGAAAAGATGCCAAGAAGAAAGAGGGGAAAAGGGGGAAAACAAAGCACACGGGGGCTAAGCGGGGCATGCGGGATTTAATGCATATCCGAAAATCTTTTCTGGAACCTGAACACCTTGCGAAGAGACCTGTATCATCATTGGGGCACTTATTACACCGTTCCGCAGTACAGTACCTTACAATTTTGGGTACGTACAGTGCTACCCACTCTTGTTCAATCCTGAGTGCCAAAAATTTAGATAGATGCTTCCCTGAATATAAAATGACATACATGATCATCTAGCTACCTCTAAGCGTCCTATCAAATCCATGATGCTGCTTGGCCTTTGAAGGAGATTCATTTTGGGTACCAACAACACCTATCTGAGCCATCCATGCTTGATGAAGATGAAGTATTACAAATCCTACCTTCCATATAAGATTTTTTCTTGGACTTCGTGAGGTGAACTCGAGGACGACATAGTGCTCTAGCAAAAGGTGAGATTGACAAGGAGAGGTCGACAGGAGTCTTGACAAGTCGGACTCAAAGGGAAGACACCAAGGGATAACCAGTGGTACTCAAAGGACTGAGTAATGGACTGAGTCATCTACTCCCTCACTAATATTTTGTGGGACCAAATTCCTCCTAAACAGGGTAGGTGCGATCCATAGGGATCTAAAACAACATCACTTCATCAGATCATCTAGTACCACAAGAACAAAATGAAGAAAACAAGGAGCGGGTCATATTTTTAAAGAACTGCCACTGTGTACAGAGCGGCAGTGGTGTAAGTACCCCCATCAGAGTGGTGGTCTTGTAACTTCCCCCTAATAGAGTGGTGTTCCTGTAACTATCCCTGCTTAGGGTGATGATCTTGTAACCTTCGCTCTGCACAGGATGCTGGTCATGTCACTTTGATGAAAAAATAAAATAGATCATGAACAATCTCGTATTTGAAGTGCCTTGACTATGTCTCTTTCCTTGCATGACATTTTTTTGCCTCCCTACATATAATTATATTAATCTTTTATATATATATATATATATATCCTACTTATTTGATGTTTACTACCCCCACTTAAAAGTTGCGTTATAGGAAGAAAGGATATCAAGACCGACTAATGTACTTCTCCAATATACAATTCCCTTATTCCACGGTTTTGGTATGGTCTTAACTCCTCCTTTGCATCTTTGAGATAGAACTATCAACGTCAATATAGGATTTAGACTTTTATCAATTGATATTATATATGTATAGATATATGGTGTGTGTGTGTATATGTATACATATGCATATATATGTGTGTGTGTGTGTGTGTGTTTGTGTGTGTGGTGTGTGTGTGTGTGTGGTGTGTGTGTGTGTGTGTATATATATATATATATATAGACTACATACATACATACATACATATACATATATACAGACACATACATACATTACATACATATATCTAGAGAGATGATGTATAGACATTATATATATATATATACATACCATATATATTATGTATTAATCGTCTATTATAGGGATATGTATTGTATGTGGATACACACAACAACCACACCACACACACACACCCACACCACACACACATGATATATATAAGGAGTAGATGATATCGTGTAGAGAGAGATATAGATAGAGATGAGAGAGCTGTATAGAACCACACAGATGAGCGAGATATAGATATAATCTTGATACACACCAACAGACTATATCTATAGAGAGAGTATATCTTATATATATCCATACATCATACATACATTTCTCTATTGATTTACATGATCAAGAGATTGTATCGACTAACTATTTTTATGGTTTTAATCATTTTCATTGGGAATATAGCCCACTATTACTTTGATCAAGGACATTGAGGCAAAAATTCCATATATTAGAGTGAAGAGTCATGGAGTTTTCAAATTGGCCATGTGAATCTTAAGTTCCTCTTCGAATAGATTTTTTTTGAAATAAATAGGTGGCCATCAAATTTAACCTTTATTTAAAATAATTCACCACTAACATCACATGGGTATGTCTGAGGCTTTCCTCTACAATGGAAAAAGTAAATTCTTTGATTGGTTGTATGTTATGTCACCAACAATCCCATGTATCCCATATATTTTGTTGATAAAATTCAAATGTATTGAATTTGTTTCTTCCCTTGCAATCTGTGTGGGATTTAATTCTTAATAGACCATGTTTTCCTATTCTGAAGTATTATCTTTTTTCAATGTGTTTACACGAGTCAGAAATCATACTGGAATGACATTGTTTTTCTAGTTTTGGTCATTTTCATATGGAATAAAACTCCCCATTCCTTTTAGTACCAACGTTATGGTCACAACACCATCGGTTAAACTGAAGAGTTAGGCAATTCAAAAATCAACCACATAAACCCTAAATTTCTCTTACAACTGAACATTTTTTTGGTTTCAAATTATAACACACAGTTTGTGGGGAGCATTCTTGAAGCAAGTAAGAAAATTTATGTGCAATGCCATACAAAATGTTGAGTTTCTATTGATATCTTAACTTCCTTTCCATTTTTAATTTGACATACAAATGCTGATCCAAGCTTCTATCTCCCTAGAATGACAACAATAAGGATTTAAACTCCATTGTGCTCATCTTGTGACTGGTTGTATGTTAGGAGTTGATGTTAATAATGATCCGATGTATCGATTTTTTTTTTAATAATATTTAATATTATTGAATTTGTAGTGACCCTTTAAATTGGCGTCGAAAGTGATTCTTAATAAGTCATATTTCCCTACTCCAACGTATTCTCTATTTTTAATGTGTTTATAAACTTTTACTATTATCCAATGCTTTTATTTATTAAGCTACACAATAATTTACTTACATTGATCCCAATAAATTATTAAATCATTGTGAAGCTCTAGGATTTTTATGTTCAAATCACTTAACCAAATTAACTTATAGGGAACTAAAGCTTTCCGTTTCTCACACGAGTCAGAGATCATATCAACGACATAGTCTTCTTTCTGGTTTTAGTCATTTTCATAAGAAATATAACATGGACGTTGTGAGTAATTCACCTATTTTCCTCCAATTACTCAAGCCACAAAAAGAACTATTAAAATGATATGTCCTGCACCGCTCAAAAGTTCCATCTCAATCCACTTACATTCATAATTACTCCCCTTCATCGACCCCAACCTTTCTACTTTCAAATTATTTAATGTCTTGTGTATTTTGAATTTCACTACAAATAAAGGATTATTGTCTCAATATCATCCCTCAAATTCATACATTCACACTTCAAATACTCAACCGAATATTAAGTTCCCTTCCCCAATAAAATTTAAGACTCACCGCATATACATTGCACCTTTGTGTGCGATTGCTAGTATATTACCTAATCGAATAATACTAATGCATATCATAAGTAATTATTTCATGCATTTGACTACTGGGTTAGACATAAATGATGACAGATATACGATTGTTAACCGTTACCTTTAGGTATAATTTGAATTCAATGGTTTTCTAGATTTACATCAATGGAAAAAAATGTCTGGAAGTTTGCGTGCTACGTTTTAAACCTGCAACGTAATCTTGATATTCAAAACTTCCCATTGAATATAATTATATCTTCGTAGTGTGTCAATATATTCAAGTTATTTGCAACATTATTATCGAGAAGAAACGATAATTATATCTGAAAGTCTAGCAACATATGTTTATTCAATGTTCAATTACAAAACATGTACGAACTATAATAGAAAACTGTTGAAATTAATTGGAGCGTAGCGAATTACAGTGCATTCGAAAACTTGCACGAAACTTCAACATGCCGATTTTCTCTTTACAAAATATATTGAGCACGCAATTGATTTTATTTAAATATTAGGTGATGACCGGACTTCCCCTAACTTGGATAACTGTTGTCAAACTTGCCATCCATTTCATATCGCAACCGAAATTCAATATCAATTTCGAACAACTGAGTGAGTGAAAATGGAGATTCTTTTCTTTGTGATTTCATGCCTGCTAATATTAAGCGATCATCACCGGCTACATGGTTCAGAAGCAGCAAAATCAAATTTGGGTCTGTAGTAGAATTTTTCCAAATTTCTTTTACAAGAAATATGTCTGTTCTGTTAAGAAGTATTTGCAATCTAACACATTGTTGTTTGTTACTAAGATTTAACCAGCTGCTCTGAAAGCTATTCAACATTATTTTCAGTGTAACGAGAATTAGAAGACCCTAATGTCACTATAGATGATGGTTTCTCAGTAAGCTAGGATTTTATTTCAAAATAAACTCCGTCACTGATTTTTTATTTATGTTTGCAGAGTACCCATATTCGTTTATGACAGTAGATGTTGAAAAGGTAGCTGCAAGAGTATATGATTACATTATCGTTGGAGGCGGTACAGCAGGGTGTCCTCTCGCAGCAACTCTATCACAGGATTATTCTGTATTGGTATTAGAAAGGGGAGATTCTCCTTACGGAAATCCCGACGTTGAGAACAGCAGTGGCTATTTCAATATTTTATTGGATACCGATAATTTCCCATCTGTAGCTCAGAGAATTCCCACAGAAGATGGAGTGGACAATGTGAGGGCCAGAGTTCTAGGCGGGGGAACAACTATCAACGCTGGCTTCTACAGCAGGGCGAGCCGGGAATATATTCGGAATATGGGATGGGATGAGAAACTTGTTAACGAGTCGTTTGAATGGGTGGAGAAGAAGAATGCCTTCAAACCAGACAAGCTTTCTCGTTGGAATTCTGCTGTCAGGGATGGTCTTTTGGAAGCTGGAGTGCTTCCCGACAATGGATATACTTTGGAGCATTTGGAGGGCACAAAGATTAGTGATTCAACTTTTGACAACAATGGAAAGAGACATACAGCAGCAGATCTTCTCCAGTATGCGAATCCAGATAACATTGTAGTTCTTCTCAATGCTACTGTCAGCAAAATCCTCTTCGAATCGTCATCAGGTACAAAATGATATTTTAGTTTCAACTTTTTCTTGTTTCGAGACCAATTATTTATTTTATATAGGATCATTCATAAATCTTATATATATTATAATAATAATAATTCTCTAATATCCCTTTCCGCTTGAGCTAAACCCGCTTCATTATCTGCCGGACTTGTGTAACCATCTTCTTTTGTTTTAATTTGCTGGATAAAATTTCTAGGAGCACCCATTTACTCCTTGAATTTTCACTTTTATAGTGCCACCATCAACATGAGTTGCAAATAATTATTTATATTAAAAGTTATTATTGTGTATTTTCCGTGAGTCATATAAGTAGGCCACATGAAATACAATAGAGATTTCTAATATATGATATGAAAATGTATTGTAGGAAAGTTGAAGGCTAATGGCGCGGAGTTCTTGAGTGTTGATGGCCTCTCTTATAAAGTATTATTAAATCAATTGACAAATAAAAGTGAAGTAATTTTGTCGGCAGGAGGTATAGGCAGCCCTCAACTTCTCCTCTTAAGTGGAATTGGTCCATCTCAACAGTTACGAGAATTGAATATTACAGTACTTTTAGATTTACCTTTGGTAGGAAAAGGGGTTCAAGATCCGCCACGTGCAAGTGCCACTATTGAATCATCTAAACCACTTGAAGTCCATAGCATACAAGTAGTGGGCATTGTAGACAATTCACAGATCTACATTGACCCTGCAAGCTTTGTCCAACAGAATAGTTCTACTAATTTTCAATATTTGGGATTCATTCTTAGTAAAGTGGCATTTCCATTATCAAGAGGCGAGCTTCGACTCAGAAGCACAAATCCTTTAGATAGTCCATCAGTTCGATTCAACCATTATTCTGAGCCTTTTGATCTAGAAGAATGTATTACTGGTGTGAGGATAATGTCTAATCTTAGCATGACACATTCCATTCAAGAATTTTCATTTATTGACAATGAAAACTCTAGCACATTACGATTCGTTGGGCCAATGTTGCCACAAGATCAATCACAAGATGAAGCCTTCGCTGATTTTTGTAGAGACACTCTAAGAACAATTTGGCATTTCCATGGAGGGTGTCAGGTTGATTTGGTTGTGAATAAAAGGTATGAAGTAGAAGGTGTCAAAATTCTAAGGGTTGTGGACAATTCAATTTTTAAGGATAGCCCTGGGACCAATCCAGAATCCACGACCATGATGCTTGGAAGGTAATTTATTATTTTTATATAATTATTTTGTCTATTCTTCAAATTATTATTTTAATGATAAATTATGATGGTGTACACTACATGTATGCAGGTATGTAGGACTTCAGATCCTCCAGGAGCGTACGAAAAAGTAAAAGAGTCCAGTTATTCATATGAATAAGATCATGTTCCAACTTATGTAATTTATTTAAAAATATTGTCTATTAAACTGAATAATCCTATATGTATTATCATATAGTATCATAAATAATTGTATTGATACTTATTGTAACTGGGAAGGGTCCCTTCAACCCTCTTTTACCATTAATAAAAAAGTATCATAAATAAATGTTCAAATTATCCTACCTCATCTTTGACATGAATAAATCTTCACTACATAAACATTTTTTTGTTAAATCTAACATTTTTAATTTTCATGAATAATTTAATTGTAATGGATCATCAACATTAAATGAACAAGGCCATGATATGGGAAATCCTACCTAAATAGAATTATTTTGTATAAAAATGAGTTAACATATTTGTTTGAAATATCAAAATTGGACATATTGGTAATAAGATTGATGCACTAATAATCTTGATAGACCGTACAAGAAACATCTTGTACCAAATTGGTACGGTTGTAAATGTATTATGTAAAAATAGGATATAAAATTGAAATAAACATAGTTCCATTACGTCACTGTTGATTAATACTCTTCAAGTAGAGATATTATTGAGGAAAAATCAAATACATTTTTGTAGGTGCCCTAACTAATTTGGAAGGCAAGATGGTATCAAGTAACCATGTCTAAAACTATGCAAACATGGTACTTCGTTGCAGGATAAAATGTTGCTGATAAAAGTGTTATATAGCAGTGGAACATACATCTTTAAAGAAATTTTACTTTTAAAAATGTGTTCACATGATTTTAGCACATCTTCTACTGCATCTTCTGCAATTGGTGCTTATTGATGAGCAGTGTTTATGATTGAAAATGCATCATAGTCTGAAGTCATGTAGCTGGAAAATAAAATGAACGCATATAACGTTTAAGAAGGAATCATGTTAGTTTCCATGAAAGACTAAATAAGTTTAATGGGACTAAAAAATAAATAAATTTATAGTAGGTAATAAGTGCTAAAAGGAATTCTAAGCCATGCATCTATCTGCAGCAATCTTTACCCACTGACAAATTGGCCAACATTGAGGTAGTGATTACGCTTGAAATCCCTAGTCATATCTTGCAGTGTTGGAAAGAAGGTTCTAATCAGCGAAAGAATGGACTCCACCAACTCTAATATAGGAGCACATGATACCACTCATATGCCCTTGCTCCACATAGCTATTGAATGGTGGTTGGTATGTATCCGACAATTCTTGTTTAGTCACCCAATCATATTTTATAGAAAACATTAAAATATAATCAAAATTAATTTTCCAAATGCTTGTGATGGTGAGAAGGAGGTTTGAATTTGTAAATGAAGAAATTATTTTGAGTTCATGTAAGTCAAGTTGTGGCCAAATAGAAGTTTGGACACCTGTAAAAAAAAGACAAAAATTTGAGAAAAAGGTGTGAATTTTACAATGAATAAAGAATTTTAAGATTGTAGCCTTTCTTTGACCACATAAGAAAGTGGGCTGCCTGCTCTGGAAAATAAAAATTAGATAAAAACAATATTCACATGGGCATAAGAAGGAAAACAACTTTCATTTCCAAGGATATTTCTGAAAATACACAACCAAGGGAAAACGAAGAAACCATCTCTAAGGATATTTCCTAAAAAAATGTTGTAATGCCCACTTCTCTTCAACATTAAATGAACCATGATTATCTTTTCTAAATTGTTATAATCATAAACCTTGCCACTTTATTCTAAATAGTTATACTAATAAGATGTGAGGGGCATCATGACTCCATTGTGATTTGGTTATTATTATTTTAACTATATATCATAATATGGACTCTGATGGGCATTTAAGGATAAAACAATTCGCTGGAATGGTTACATTGTTGTGATTTGATTTTGATAGCATTACTCTTCGATATTGTTTTGTTGGATTTGGTTTATCTCTGTGATTGGACACATAGACATTAATATACATTACTACCGGTAGATATTAATAGACAAATGAAATTAACACATTGTGATATGGGAATTGAAGGATAGACATTATTGTAACCAAAATGATTAAATTTTAATAGACATTCAATATGGAAGAAAATGATGTGTTGTTAGATAAATATATGTCAATATTTTGAATCATTTTGTATTGATGTTTATTATGAGATTCAAAGTTAATTTTTTTGTGATCTCTTTGATATTGGAGGATTGGCGAAATTGGGAACGAGTGAAAGTATTTCTTAATTTTGATGATTCAGGTGGTTTTTGATCTTAGTTGCAAACTGATGTATGAGTAGAATCGAAAAATTGAAAATTGGAATAATTGTTAAATTACTTGGTCTTAGCAATAGAAGTTATGATATTTGATGTTTAAATTGATAGTTAGATGTAAGTGTTTTATTATTTTGACATCGCTAATATGGCCATGAGGCTAGAGGGGTATTGTGTTTTTTGAAGGGAAATCATATCACAACAAACAACGGGGGGATTGGAGAACAACCACATTGGAATGCTATAAGGATTCAACAAGGGTCACCATGGCAATATGTATCTTGTTTTGTATATGTTTGAATTTTTGTTGGGGGGTTCCCATGGGGGGGATCACCTTCAATTCTGACCAAGGAGTTGTGTGTAATTTCTTTGATTTAATTTTTGTATGCTATTTTATAATGATTTATCCTCCTTTTCTTAATTATTTAATTGGTGTCTAGATTAGCAAATTAATCTTTTTACTAAACTAATTATGGATGAGACAGAAGAATTTCATTTATTATATTTGATGGCTCTTGGGTTATGTGTTGTATGTAATGCTCACTTCTCTTCAATACTAAATGAAACATGATCATCTTTTCTGAATTATTATAATCGTAAACCTTGCTGCTTTATTCTAATGAGCATACTAAGGAGATCTGTGGGGTATCATGACTCCATTGTGTTTTGATTATTATTATTTTAACTATTTGTCGTATTATGGACTCTAATGGAAATTTAAGGATAAAAAAATTAGCTACAATGGTTGCATTGTCATAATTTGATTGTGATATCATTACTCTTCGAGATTGTTTTGTTGTAATTGGTTTATCTCTGTGACTAGATACATAGAAACTAGTGTGTTTTATTACCGATAGATGTTAATAGACAAACGACATGTACACATTGTGTTAGGGAAATTGAAGGATAGACATTATTATAACCAAACTGATTGACTTTTGATAGACATTCAATATGGAAGAAAACGATGTGTTATCAGATAAATATATGTTTCTATTCGAATCATTTTTGTATTGGATTTTTATTATGATGTTCAAAGTTATTTCATGATTTAATTGATATTCGAGATTGGAAAAATTGTGCATGAGTGAATGTATTTCTTTAATCTAATGATCCAGGTTGTCTTTGATCTTAGTTACAAACTGATGTATAAGTAGAATCGAAATGTTGAAAATGGGAATAATTGTTAAATTACTTAGTCTTGGCAATAGTAGTTATGATACTTGGTGTTGAAATTGATAGTTAGATGTAAGAAATTTATTACTTCGACATCATTAATATGGCCATGAGGCCAAAGGGGTATTGTGTGTTTTGCAGGAAAACATATCACGAAAAACTACGGGGGGATTGAAGACCAACCATATTGGAATTCTAGGCGAATTCAACAAGGGTCACCATGGAAACATGTATTTGCATGTGTCACAATTTTCCATGGTGGTTTGGCAACCCGACGAGGGTCCCACAACTTTTTGTTTCTACATTTTCTTGCTAGCTACAAAAACACTCAAATTGGGCTCAGAGGCTCTTTCAAACGTTATCTTCCAATGACCAAACACATCACGGTTATATTTCTACATATCCACTTATATTCCAAGGGTTCATAAAAACTGACAAAATTTTGAATTGGTGAACAGTTTGTGTTTGGCGGCTAGTTTTTCGGGGCCATCAGTCGTAATTGACCTAGTTGCAATTTAATAAAAGTTAGCTCGAGTGCTCAAAAAACCACGTCCAAAACTGACATCCACTAGATGAATGTGAAATGAGAAACATCCTAAAAGTTCCTCGTTATATGGAGAATTCACTAGCATCGATGGGACTGAAAATTAGCAAACGGTTATCAAACAGTAACATGTTTTCTAGAGCCACCAGCCATAATTGGCCTAGTTTGACCTAGTCAAACTTTGACTAGAGGCATACAAAATTTCATTGCCAAACTATCCAGAAAAGCATTTTTCCCTGAACTGAAAGTCCCATGTGATTGTTTAGCAAAAATAGTAGAGGTTTGAGAAGATGGATAATAATTTCTCTATCCAGGTTTCGAATGGCGGTTCAAAATGAAAGCCAACTTTCTAGATTTAACAACTTCCTATCACTACAAAACAATGTAACAAGGCTCCTATAAGGGCATCGAAAAGATCACAAATGTTCATTCAGGGTCAATACAAGGATTGAAGTGACGCCTCACATAACAAGGTATGCGAAGGAATCTTAACCTCCCTTTTCCGCAGTTATGAAGGTTACTTTGCGAGTCCCCATAAATTGTAATTTATCTAATTAAACAAGGGAGCGGTCAAGTCATTTATAGGGAACTCGATTTTAGTGTCTCAATTAAAAAGGGTAATGTAGAAATCTAGTTTGGTTATGATGCTTACTAGATCGTCACGGTGTGAGTTTTCAAGTTTATTGTCTACCAAGCAATATTGGATCTTGTAAGTTACAATACAAAGTTTTACTATTTTTAAAACAAGTCTATTTTATACAGTATAATATAAGAAAATCCTTTGGTTATAAATTTTCATTTTATTGCAAAAGAAATATAAAGAATAGAAATTATGAGAGATGAGGAGAGATGAACCATGCTTGGAGGGACAAAGTCGGTCAAACCTGCAGGATTTGGTTCAACATCTCGCTTGGGCATTTTTTTAAACAGATCACAAGTGTTGATCTAACCTCCATTACGACATACAAATATTCCCAATCACTTAAAATTTTCAAACAGAATATGTTGCCCATTAAGTGTTGATGTTTTTCTAGGGCCTACTAAAGGCTCCATACTAAACACGAGCTATGAGAATGTTGGAAAAAAAATTTTACAGAGGTAGAAAACACATTTATTTTAATAAAATGAAACTTTTTGACTGGTTGTTCTCCTTATATATAGATGTTTGACAGAAGACATAAGTTGCAGCATTTCAACGATCCACCTGAAAAGAAGAGTTCAAATTTATTGCAGCCCAATTTATTATGCACTCTACAAAGGTACCAACCAAACATGTCCAAACAACCACCACAGGTTTAGTTAGTGAGTTGATGATAAAGTTTAGAGTCTCCTTGAGATAGCCAACACCGCAAGGGAATGTCAACCAAGTAGGCATAATATTCAGTTCTAGGTGGATTGCTATTACCAACACTCATGCCATTGAAGTATTTACAGCCATTTCCCACTAAACCTATGAGATTACATTTTAAAATAAAACAAAAATGAAGCTTACATGGTCAAGGCATGTTCCATTAGACCACCTCTCTCTGATTTGTTTCCCCCAACAGAAGAATTGGCGAATGTGAGCTTCCCATTATGCATACTTGTCTACCAAGAACTTACAACCAAGCATCTAACAAATCCCCATTTTGGCACAGGATAGGAGGAAGTTGGTAAAGGGCAGGAGGCTCTACACCTGTGCATGTATTTAACTAAAAGTTTGTGATCTTTTTCAACAAACCCAGTTTGTGTATATCCTACAGCTGTTGCAGGCCAAAGACCACATTGCTTTCAGGTATTCATTCAAGCATTTCACATGCCAATAAAATGCTTCCACGTTTTGCATGCACGTCTGTTAAACCATCTCAAACTACAACATCTGACAAAACCTCAACCTTAGCGCACAGGATGGGAATAAGCGGGAAAATGTAAAATGATTATGTTGGGGCTCTGAGTTGAAATTGGAACGGTGATCCTATCGTGAGGAAAACCATGCCTCATGCACATTGCATTGTCCAAAAAAATTGCTAAATTTACAACTTGAAATTGTGTTTCTGCATGGTCTAAGCATCTGGATATCAAATAAAGTTTGTTTTTTATTACTGTCCAAGGAAAAAGACATGTTTGACTTCCTTCATCTACCCATGTGCCTTAACATGTTTCTCATGCCCTCACGCGACCTCTCAACCACTCCACCATGTCTCCACGCCACCATCACTTCTAAAACCAAACACATTAATTTAATTTATTTCTTCTTTATTATTATTATTATTATTATTCTAGATTTTATGGATGGCATTACAATGTGTGTTGGAATTATTTTTAGGGGGAAATTGTTACCAAGGGGTTATGTTTTGTCTTTTATTTATCTTTGTTTTCTTATTTATGTTACTATGTGATTTAAGTGATGTAATTCATTGTATTAATTATTGGGAATTTGGGGTATGTATTTTACCCTTTTATTATTAATTGGTTGTAGTGTCTTAATTGAAGCTAATTTAATCTTGTCCTAAAATAATTAAATATGTGACCAAAGGAATTCATTTATTAGAGTAGATCTATCTTGGATTTTTTGTTTTAAGTTGAGTGCTTGGGGATCTTGAGTGTTGTACACTCTACCCCTTCATGGAAATTCGAATTTAGCCTTAGAGGCCAATTTTGGAAGCTTGTGGGACAAGTAAAACTTGTCCCACACCTCTTAAATTGCTATGCCAACCCTACCTATAGGGGGTCAAAATTAGACCCCATTAGGTGTTTTGGGAAGACAAAAAGGTAAAAATGTTGAGCGCACTTTATTTCTTGTAATTAATTTTGTCCTTAGGAGGTCTGGACTTGGATTGTGTGTGCAAGTAATATGTCATTTCTTCACCCACTTATTATTTGTGCTTTGGAGTTTGAAGTTTGACTTGGAGTTGAGGATGAGTGATGTGGCATCCTACATAGAGCCACCTCACCCTCCTATCTCCCTTTTCTATTTAATCAAGTTCTTTTTTATGATTGGGGGTTACTTCATTCTTTTGTGCTCTTGAATTTTTACAGCTAGAGGATTTTGGGAGTGCTTTGGTTCTTTATGAGAGCTTGTTGGTAATTGTGTATTTGTTGGAGCTTCTTGTTGTTTGTTTGGGCTTGACGAATCTTGGTGTATGGCTCTTGGTTCAATCTCTACCATGGAAATGTAGGGGCTAAATTCCTGTTAAATGCTTTCTGTTATTTTGTATACATATGTGCTTATTTTGAGTGTTTGGGAATGCTTGTTGGGTGCTTGGGTAGATTGCCTAAGTGTGGTGTAGGATGGGACTATGGGGAGATTTCCTGTAGGGAGGCATAAGAATTCATTTCATGCATTGGAGGGAGTTTGGGTTGAGTTCCCCACATTGGACAAGAAATTGCTTGCATTTCTTACTTGATTATTTTGTTGAGGGAGGCATAAGAGACTGTAGGGAGGAATAAGAGAATGGGGGAGGCATAAGAGGTTATCAAGGGAGGCATTAGAGTGTGTAGGGGTTTGATATGTGTTTTGGAGGTTTTTAAGGTGGGCACTCATTTCCCATTGGTAGGCATAAGTGACCTCCCCATAGGTTCTTGCTCCTTTGGCTCTTGCACTTCGAAGCCTTGTATATATTGTTAGCTCTTCTTGTGATCGAAGTATTGATTTGGTTGTCTTTGCAATGGTTGTGAAATAATTTTTTTTGTGTTGTGAAAGCTTGTTTGTTTCCATGGTTGGATCAGCCTTTCATTGCAATGTGGTTGGTGCTCAGGGGCTAATGAGGTGGATGGCTTCTCCTCCTCATTGGAATTCTTGGCTGGGTGGAGAGTGTTGCCTCTCCCACCTTTTTAGTTGTGATCAAATGGAGCATGGTGGAACTCTCTTGTTGGTGGTGTGAAATTTGGAGCTTTTTTGGTGCCTTCAAGAAATCCTTCCTTGTGATTAAGCATTCCTATTAGTCCCACTCAAGGTGGAAGATGCGTAAAATTTTATTTTGCTTAAAGGAAATTTAGTTTTGTAAGTTGCATTATTATTTGGAGAAGTTCATTGAAGAGTTGTATAATTTAACTTCTCTTTCAATTATAGCAGGGAAATAAAAGATTCAAAATGGAAACCTTGAGTAAAATTTTAGTGGTAAATTGTTTGTGTGAATAGAGGTTATTTGTTTGAAAAAGAAATGAGACATGCTCAATGGAAAAGGAAATTTTACTTGTATTGTGAAATTGTATCATTGTAAATAAAAAAGAAGAAATATAGAAGTTGTAATATGTAAAAACATGCATGCTTAGTAAAATTGTTTGTAGAGTTAAGTTGTTAGTAGTTGTTAGAGCTAAGAAGTTGTAGTGAAAATGGAAAGAGACAACAAATTTGAAGTATGTTGTTATAAATGAAATTTTGCATTTTGTGGTAAGGAAAAAAAATAATACTAAAGTTGTTTTAGATCTTTTTACTCTAGGAATTGAAAGATAACTAGTTGAACAAAATGATTCATTGTTGTTGCTTCTATTGAACAAGAAATGCCTTCAAAATAAGTAATTTTAACTAAGAATGAATAAATGAAGTTAAATCTCACAACTGGAGGCTTTAGGAATATAAAATCAAGTTCAGAATATAATTTGGAACAATTTAGTAACTTTTGTTTTTTGAAAAAAATTGTGTTTGTTAGTTCTATTTCTCATAAATAGGACCGTGACCCTATGCAGAGCGATGGTCTCGTAACCACCACTCAGGCAAGGCAACAGTCTCAGAATCACCGATCTATAAGGTGGTGGTTCATGATTTGTCACCCAAGTAGGGTCGGTCCCAAGACCGTTGTCCTGCTTTGGGCGGCAGCCTTGTCACTTGGCACGGAAAAACATAGATCCATGCCTATGCAAATTTTAGCCTGATTTAATTAGATTGTAAGTTTGTAAAATTGTATAAGAAACTTCCAGCAAGAAAAATATGGTTATAATTCATTGTTCATGCAAGTAAAACTTCAAAATGGAAGATTAAAGGTGCTAAATCTTTTTATATTAATTGAGGAAGGGTTTTTCCCCAAATACAAATGGCTTGAAATAAAACCAGTTTTGAAAGGATAACCTCCTTCTATCCTTGAATGAAATAGATTACAATGATAAAAAAATACAATCTAAACAAATATAAACTTGATCTTGAAGAAAATACTCCATAGTTATTCCTCTCTTATTCTCATGGCTTCCTTCTCTCAAACCTACAATCAAACAAAAAAAAATAAACCAAATGAGAAGAATAGAATAAAGGAAAGGTTTTAATAAGAATTCATAAGGATTTATAGGTTTAGCTTGGAACCCTAAGATCTAGTGGTAAAGATTTATTTGTTCTAAGGGTGGAGGTTTCACCCTAATTTTGTTTGGTAGGAATATATGTTATAGATGTTTAAATAAAATTAAGGGTATGTGTAGATGAATGAATGGGGCCATTTAATTACCTTAGTGTGCAAGTCTTTTTCCTAGCTCCTAGTATGGTTTAGTAAATTAATGAAATGTGGGATATTAAAGCTAATAGGATAATGAAACAAAATGATTAAGTATAATATTGACCATGTTGGGATTGATCATTAATTAAAGAGAAGAAATTATTTAACCAAGCAAACTAAATTATGGTACCTTCCTAGTTGAATGTTAATTAATTGAATTAGAGATAAATTAGAAATATTTAACCTTTGATCTAGACCTGGTTCCCCAATCATAAGGTTGAGAATATTGGTCTATGTGAATTTAATGTACCATAGGGGTTGTCACACTTGTAATCTTATAACTTAAACAAAAATAATTAAAAATTATTAGTCACAACTTTCAGGATAAGTGTTTAGGGTTTCAGTGTGTATCTAGAACGTCATTTTAGGGGGCATTACACTTGGTATCAGAGCCGTGGGTTCAACACTTGGACCCTAGGCCAACATTGAAAACAGAAACTAGTTAACAAGACTAGAACGTCCATGATTAAAATAATAACAAAATAATAAAGTTATTCAAATTGCTAAACTTACCTAGTGGTGTTTTGTCGAACCTTGATAACTAAAGATGTTAAAATTAAATGGATATTCTTACGAAATTCAAATGTAACAAGAACTTGTTTCCTTTGAAAGATGATGTTTGATGAGTGCTCACTTTTTCTTTAGTCATATGATGCGATAAACCTTTTGGAATCTTCCTTGTTGGAATGATAAATTGTATGATGTGATTCTTGTGCTTTGGCTTTTGTGGTTATGTGCTGGGGTTAGAAAGAGTAAAATGGAAGTTGTTTAGTCATCTAAAGTTCCCCTCTTTCCTTCAAGTGGTGGGACGAGTTAGTTTTAGTTTCCTCTTTGGTGACTTAATCCCCGTATGAGTAAATGGATATTAAGTCTTGGTGTTGCTTTTGATCTAGCCTTGCGTATGCATTCTTATAACTGAGCTCAAGGTATAGTACCCCTATTAGTGGCCTTGAAGGGATGTGAAGTGACTATGATGTCGACTTCTGTATTTTTATTCATAAACTTGTGTTATTTTATCAAGTACCATCACCTCATTTTATGATTGGATTGGGAAGATTTGAGGCTCTTTTAGTTATATTTTTGCGAGAATTTTCAAACATTGCAATGCGGCTACTTAGCCACTTTTCCTTGATTGCCAATATTTCTTGGATTTTACTTTGAATGGTGACTCGAAGCTCATTTATCTATTGGATACTTAGCTAAATGTTACGTGACTCTTTCTTTCATGTTGTTGAGATGGTTCTATGATGTTTGTTTTGTGACATATCGTCGTATGGGGGTACACCCTAGGTGCCTTAAGTTAGGCCTCGGTTTTAGAATGAAAAAACCCTGAGTGTGCCTAGCATCTTAGAGGGAATCTTTCGTTACTCAGTCTTATAGAGTGAGAGAGTTTGTTGTGTAGTGCAGTCGTGTTGGTAGTTTGATAGATGTGGTGGTAATTATCTTACAACCTGGTACGATATTTCCTCCTCGTCACAGTAGATGTGTTTGGTTATGAGCTTATGGTTTGTGTGAGGTCGGATTTGATTCTTGGTTGACTATATATTCTAGTGGATAAGTTTTTGTTTGGTAGTGATGTTCCATGATGGCATGTTAAGTTATATAATGGTTTCCTTGTTTCTCTATGGAAAGTATTGACTTGTGGATTGTATGTATCTTGGTAACTATGGTAAGATTTAAGTCCATTTGGGAAGTGTGTTTACTTAAGTGTACTTGTTTTTCTCTCTTTGACCTATGAATAAGGTTACCTTTGTCTTAACCCTTTATATTTTTATGAGTAAAAGATTTATGACCTATTAATATTTGTATTACGTGGAGACACTTATGTATGTAATTGGGTTTTTTGAACCTTGTTCTTAGAGATGTTAGTTTGGTAGATCTTAATATTGCAATCTCGGTGGTGCTTATATTGTGCTCCTTTTAAAATGTAACTGTTGGTCGTAGAGTCCATGTTTGAATAGATTAATTGATTGTTCTCTTGTACTTGATGTTTTCAAATGGAATGTGGTGTCCTTGGAGTAAAAAATTACGTAATCATATTGTTGTTTGGCTAGTGGTATCTTATGGAAATATGGGTGTTGATTTGAAAACTTTCCAGGTCTTATTATGCAAGTAAAATGTTTGAACCTAAAAAACAAACATTGTTAAACCTTGTAAATTTGTAAAAATAAATATGCCTCTTTAATGAGTCTTCCTTGTAACTTTTTTTGAAATTTGTAGAGACCCACTAGAAATGTTTAATGATGCTTATAATTATTTGGTAAACCCTTGAAATATTGGTGTGGTACATGTTGAATGATAGATTCCTAGTCATTATGAAATTCATGATGTGTTTCCTATGTTGAATACGTCTTTTTCCTATAGAATTAGAAATGTGATGTGTTGATTCATCTCTCTCTCCCATGAAAGTAATAATGCGATTTGGTTGCCTCTTCTTTCTCATTAAAATATATTTCGTAAAATGATTTATTGATCGTAACGAGACCCTAATTGAGGAACGTGTATTTTGAGACAAAAGTAAAGAAATAAAATAGAAAAATAGGAAAAAGGAAATGTTTTCTTGATATAATATTGGTAGATTAACAAAAAAAAATCAAACTATGTAGAAATAAAATATAAAGGAAATTTTTCTCATTTTACCTTCCTTAGAAGTAAAATAAATGTTGTTCCACCTATTCAAAATGGTGAGAGATCATGTAACCTTAGTGGTGCTCTTTGTAACACAAACTTGTGATGTCATAACAAAAGGAAGTTTTAATTAGGAAAACTTGTAAGGGTTGTGTTTTGTTAGTGCATTAGTTAAATGCTGCCTAATAAGATAATACATTGATTAGTTTTTTTTGTTTGTGAATAGTTATTTAACTGTTCCTCTCTTCTTCTCTCCTCACGTAGCCTTTTATAAGGCTCTGTTGTTTTGTTTAATAGATGCACATTGAATAAATCAATCATTCTCTGCTATCATTGGTATCAGAGTAGGAGAATTTGTTGTGCGCTAGAGGAGGCTGTTGTGGAAGGAGCATAAGGCTACGTGAAGATTCATAGGAGCTGTTGTTTTCTTTAATTTGCACGGTGGTAGATTAAAGACTGTTTTTTGGCATATTATTTGTGTGTTGTGCGTGGAGGCCGTTGTTCATTGGAACCGTTGTTCTGTTTGTCTGCCATCATTGGACCTTTGGCATGTGGAGACGTGTGCATAGTTTAAAACTTGACGAAACATGGCAACCTGTTTGTCTTACCCTACATTAAAGGAGTGGACTTGTTAGCTTTGACATCTTGCTTACTATCTTTTGCATTTGAAACAGTAGTGAAAACCTGTTTTGGTGTTTTTGAACCCACATTGGAAGTTGTAGCAACCAGTTTACAGATATTTGGACATGTGGGAGAAAGAAAATCATTGCCTGGAAATCAGTCCGGCTACATCTTCCATTAAACAACAATGTGGATCATGTTAGAAAATTAAAGCGACCAAGGAGAGGCTATGTAAAGTTTTGAAGTGAGAATAAATCTCTTGGGGTCTTCTGCTATCATTGCTATCATCCATTGTGTTTCAGCAAAGCCAACACCAGCAAAGCCTACCAATTACAAAACTGTGTGGAATTTTTTTTCACTACCATTTCTTTCCTGTGGTTCACATGTGATCTCGAAATGAGGCCAGCCCACGTATGTCACAAATTTCAGTATGTAGAAAGCACCACGAGCAATGCACCAAATGTTTGGGCATTGAGTGATAATGAAGAAACCTCTGGACGGTTATTTTCTTTGGTCAATGAGCTCCGCAACACTGGAAATATTCTCTTTAACGAGATTGTGCACCAAGGACTACTTGGAGTATTTTTGGTTTGACGTTCGATGTCAAGCACAGTGGATTCATGCAAAACTTGAATGTGGCTATGATGTAGATGACGAACGCATGAAGTAGAACACCCACAGGAGCATCCATGTCTCACTGCACAAGCCTATAGAGCCCATATTTGGGATAGGTTCATTCAGTAAGCATTGTAACCATTTTTGAAAATAAATAAATAAAATACAATTTTGAGTTTTTGAAAATGTCTGCACCTCGCATTCTATTGTTGGATGCCCAGTTGCTCAAAGGGCCAAATTTCACCACATGGAAAACCAAGATGTGGACGATTCTTCAGTTTGAAGATATTTGGGGGATCGTTTTTGGCAAAGACGCCCCTCCCACAGATGCTGAATCATTTGGCTAAGCATGAAAAGGCCGATGCAAAAGCATTAATGCTTATCACTCTGAGCCTTTCTGATGAGGTTCAACCTTACATTTAGGAAGCAAACCACTTCCTCTTAGGCATGGACCGCATTGTGTACCATCTATGAAGCCAAGAATCTGACGACGAAGTTTCATCTTCAAATAAAGCTTCACACGATGAGTATGCATGATGGTGAATTAGTAGAAGCCTTCTTGTGGTGTGTGGTCGAGTTACGCGCAGAACTTTCTGCTCTCAGTGAACTGGTGGACGACAAGTTCTTAGTCCTGCTCACCTTGTGAGCTCTTCCTTCCCAGTTTCAGACACTGATCACCATGTTGACCATCACTCAACTGGAGGTGAGTTTTGCCACACTGGTGAATTATCTCCAGCAGGAAGAAGCCATTTAGAATGTTCAAGAAGCCTTCGAAGACAAGGCTTTCATCACAAGGCAAAAGCATAAGCCTCAGAAAGGGAAGTCAACCTGTCAGAATCAGAAGCAACATCCTCAGCAACAACCTTCTCAGTGGCCACCACAACGGCCACCCCAAAAGCAATAGAAAAACAAGGCAGATCGATGGTGCCACATTTGCTCCATGGATACACACACGACTGTGAACTGTTATTACAATGGTCGCAAGTATGGAAACTCTGGCGAAGAGAGCACTTCTGGACAAGGATATTCCAAGAAATCCCAATGGCTGTGCTTGTAATCAGAGGTAAAAGGGTCATATTGCTACTTAGGAGGATGTAACCTCTGATGAAGAGGTTCCAGACACAACTCATCTGGACATTTTCCTAGTCTCACAGACTTTGACAACCGTCAGAAATTGTCTGGTTGATTGATTCAAGTGCTAGCAAACACATGACTGGCATTAAGAAGTTGTTCCATACCCTGAGTGACTGGCCCACTGGAGATTAGATCACCATCATAGATAATCAGGAGTATATTGCGGCGGGGATTGGTGATGTGATCATTCCTCTTGGGTCACGAAGATGTACACTCAAAAAGGTGCTATATGTTCCAGGTTTGACCTCAAATCTCTTATCTGTGAGTCAACTTCTTAATCATCGAATGCAGATTGAATTCTTTGTTGAGAAAGGTGTCAAGTCCTACATCATTTCCCAGGGAGACTCAGTAATTGCTTGAGCATTTTTGAAGGACCATCTATTTGCACTGGATGTGGTCACTTCATCTAACATTGCTCTCTCTACTTCAACGGTGGAGTCCACTGCACTATGGCAATTTCGATATGGTCATCTTTCTTCCGGGGCTCTGCATCAACTCAGTGCCAAGGAAATGGTAAGAGGGCTTCCTCCACTCTCCCATTCCTTACCTGTTTTCTTGAGATGTCTTGTGGGTAAACAATAGAGAGGTCCGTTCAAACAGAGCTCTTATCATTCTACGGAGCATCTTCAGGTTGTACATACCGATCTGTGTGGACACCTGTCAGCTAGCTTCCAAGGTTTTGAATACTTCCAGCTCATCATTGATGATTACTCAGAGAAAATGTGGGTATATTTTCTCTGGAAGAAGAGTGAGGCCTTTGCCAATTTCCAAACCTTTTACCAGAAAGCCACCAGGTAGTCTGGGAAGCCTCTTCTTCTCCTCCTGCTTAGATCGAGGGGGGGAATTTGTATCAAAGAATTTCTTGGCATACCTGAAGCAGCATGGATTTTAGCGACATTTGAGTACACCCTACACTCCCCAACAGAATGGGATTTCCAAGCGACACAACAGGACTATCATGGAGATGGCTCATTGTATGCTCTTGACCACCAAGTTGGAGGATCAATTTTGGGCAGAAGCAGTCCAGACAGTAGTGTATCTACTCAACCAGGCACCCACGAAGATCTTGCAAAACAAGACAACGGAAGAGGTATGGACTGGTCATAAACCTTCTATTCATCATTTGAGAGTTTTTGGTTGTACTACATATATGCATGTTCCAAATGAGAAAAGGAAGAAGATCAATCCAAAAACACTGCCATGTCTTTTCTTGAGGTATAGTACTACCTCAAAGGCATATCATCTCATGGATCTTGAGACAAAGAAAATCTACGAGAGTCGAGATGTGGTGTGTGATGAGTCATCCTTTGAATCCCTACCACATAATGGAGATCCAGTACCGACCTCGTCACATAGATTTCTCACACATCCAGATGATGAGAAAGATGATTCTTCTTGGAGAGAAGAAGAGCTGAGTGGAGACTTGTTTGTTGATCTAGGCACACTAGAAAACACATCTTCACATCAGCATCAACAACACCAACATCTGAAATGGGTCCAGAATACTATTAGGGATGCACACCTGAACTCACTGCCAGGTACTTCTACGAGAGTCAGAACACGAAGTCAAGCCAGACATGAGGTAAATTTTGCACTCATGAGTTTAGTTGTTGATAGCACCGAACCTGACATTGTTCGTGAGGCATTAAACCAACCACAGTGGAAATAGAATATGGATTCTGAATATGATTCCCTAATTCAGAATCAGACGTGGGAACTTGTTGATCTGCCTCCAGGTAAGAAATCCATTAGCTGCAAATGGATTTTCAAAACAAAATATAAGGCAGATGGTTCAATTGACAAACACAAAGCATGAGCTTGTTGCAAAGGGTTATGCTCAGCAAGAAGGAATTGGCTATGATGAGACCTTTGCACCCACTACGAAGATCAAAACCATCAGAGTTGTCTGTGCACTGGCAACACAAAATGGATGGAAACTTCAACAGATGGATGTCAAGAGTGCTTTTCTGAATGGTGATCTCAAAGAAGAAGTATACATGGCCCAACCTGAAGGGTTTGTAGACGAGCATCAACCACACAAGGTATGTCATCTGATAAAGTCACTTTATGGACTCAAACAAGCACCTAGGGCATGGTATATAAAAATTTATGATCACCTATTACAGCATGGATTCACTCGTAGCCCCTCAGATACAAATTTGTATATCAAGAAGGTAGGAATAGAGATTGTCATTCTAGTTTTGTACATAGATGATCTTGTTATCACAGGAAGTTCTGACAATCTTGAGGATGATGTAAAGAATGATCTGAAGAAATCCTTTGACATGACCGATTTGGGGCTACTTCACTACTGTCTTGGCTTAGAGATATGGTAGAAGAAGAATCATATCTTCGTCTCCCAGATGAAATATGCCAAGACACTCCTGGAAAAGTATGGAATGTCAGATTGTAAACCGATGTCCACACCTATGGAAAAAGGTTTGCAATTATCTAGATTCCAGGATTCACCACAGGTAGATGGCACTCAGTACAGGCAGCTTGTGGGGAGTCTCATTTACTTGACTCATACCAGGCCAGATCTTTGCTTTGCAGTGAGATATCTCACCAAATTTATGCAGGAGCCGAAGAAATGTCATTGGATAGCAGCAAAACATGTGTTGAGATATGTCCAAGGTACAATTGACTTTGGTCTAGAGTATCAGAAGAACACTCAGTTCTTCTTACAGGATATACAGACTCAGACTATGCAGGATCCGTTGATGACAGGAAATCCACTTCAGGATATGTTTTTCATCTCGGATCTGGACCTATCTCATGGATTAGCAAGAAGCAAACTGTTGTTGCTCTCTCATCCACTGAGGCTGAATACCGCTCCGCACGAGGAGCTGTGTGCGAAGTGATTTGGTTACGTTGCATTCTTGCAGATATAGGGATTCCTGAAGAGAAACCTCCCATCATTCACTGCGACAATCAAGGTGTGTTGAAGCTTGTGAAGAATCCTGTTTTTCATGAACGAACAAAGCATATTGAGGTCGAATGTCACTACATTCGTGAACAGGTCTTGAACCATCAAATTCAGCTCCAGTACTGCCCTACTGATTTTCAGGTTGCAGATATTCTCACCAAGCCTCTAGGAAAAGTGAAGTTTGATTTGTTTAGGGGGTACATTTGTAAGAACAATGTATTAAGGGGGGGAATGTTAGCGCATTAGTTAAATGCTGCCTAATAAGCTAATACATTGATTAGTTTTTTTTGTTTGTGAACAGTTATTTAACTGTTCCTCTCTTCTTCTCTCCTCCCATAGCCTTTATAAGGCTCTGCTATTTTTTTTAATAGACACGAATTGAATAAATCAATCATTCTCTGCTATCATGTTTAACAAGAAAACTATAACTTTGGACTTAATAAGTCAATCTATAAAACAACTAAGATTTATTTATTGAGTATAGTTGAACCTTTACTTCTGCCGCCTACCCAGAATTATGAAACACCTTATTGATAGTGATGTGTTCAAATTACCATAGTACTCCTTTGTTCATGGATGTATGCGCCTTCCCTTGTAGGAGTTTGGTTCGTCGTAACCTTGTTGCCTCGTATCTTGACGAGTGTGAGTTATGGCCATTAGGATTGGGTCTTACCTCTTGATTTTAAGAATAAAACCTCCTTTTGTGTTGATTTAGTCTCTTGGGGACATAGGTCATTGTAATTTTAAGGAAACATATGTTAAGGATATGAGATAACTTTCAGAAATCCTCCTTCTTCTTTTTCTTGAGTCACTTTGTGGTTGTTTCCCTTTTTTCCATTGGGAAGGGAAGTGCTAGTTGTTTATGTACGGATTTTATTCAATTTTGGTATGATGCAATTCTGGAATGTAGTTGGACGCCCTCTTGTTATTTTTTTCTACTCTCTATCTCCCTTGAGTACTCTTTGATGTTATAACTTATGCATTTTCTCTGTTATGGCTATTTTAAACTTGAGCAGGGTTTAAGATAAATAAATCCCTTTGTGTTGTGTAGAGTGAGTGGTGCATATTTTATTGATATGCTAGTCTAGTGTAAATTCCTTATAAATGTTTGACATTTCTAAAATATGTTAGTGTTGTGTATTCATTCTTGAATGTAAAATCAAGTTTTATAAAACCGTAAAGGTCATATTTTCCTTAGTATTTCCTTGAAAATTTTATTTGTACCCTCTTGGGTTATAGAAGTGTTTTCCATGAATAGTTTTCTTGATGGTAAATGTGTTGACTAACTTAAATGACCTTCCTTGTTGTTAAACCTCATCTTGTGTGATCTCAAAAAAAAGAATTGTGAGACCTTTGAGTATACATGTTTCTCATATAATTGTTGGTCATGGTTGATATTTGCTAGCCTTGTCTTAAGAACGAACTTTGAAAGCATAAATTAACCTTAGTATAAGCCTTAACTTGTGTTGTTACAATATGTGGGATCCATGGGAGACTATATGGTCATTTTGAGTTCACGAAATTCTCATGGTCCTTCCTTTTCTTGGTGGTTATCTTTGAGACTTCTTGGTCATTTCATGTTTTGATGCTTTATGTTAGAGCTTGGTTGACAACGTAGGTTTACTCTATAGAATTATATGTTTGCAACCTTACTTAAAGAAATTTTAGGACTCAGCCTTTTCAATCTCCCTTTTCTTGTTAAATTGCCTTCAACCCAACTTGAGTTCTGTAGACCCACCCTAATTGAAGCAAAGGAATTCCACAACGGATGTGATTCTATTCTTTTACTTTGTTTCCTAACTCTTTCTCCGTTACTTCCAGGAGGAAGTAAAATATAAGAGGAGGGGGATGTAATGCCCACTTCTCTTCAACACTCAATGAAACATGATCATCTTTTCCAAATTGTTATAATTGTAAACCTTGTTGCTTTATTCCAATTAGCATACTAATTAGATTTGCGGGGCATCATGATGCCATTTTGTTAGGATTATTATTATTTTAACTATATGTCATACTATGGACTCTGATGGACATTTAAGGATACAATAATTATCTAGAATGGTTGCATTGTCATAATTTTATTGTGATATCATTACTCTTCGAGATTGTTTTGTTGTAATTGGTTTATCTCTGTGACTGGATACATAGACACTATTGTTCTTTATTATCGGCATATATTAATGGAAAAACGACATGTACACATTGTGTTAGGGAAACTGAAGGATAAACATTATTGTAAACAAACTGATTAAATTTACATAGACATTCAATATGGAAGAAAACGATGTGTTGTCAGATAAATATATGTTGATATTCTAATAATTCTCGTATTGGATTTTTATTATGATGTTCAAAGTTATTTTGTGATTTAATTCATATTGGATATTGGTGAAATTGTCAACGAGTGAAAGTATTGCTTTAATCTGATGATCTATCATTGGTCTTTGATCTTAGTTGAAAACTGATGTATGAGCAAAATCAAAATATTGAAAATGGGAATAATTGTTAAATTACTTGGTCTTAGCAATAGTAGTTATGATATTTGATGTTGAAATTGATAGTTAGATGTAAGCGTTTTATTAATTTGACATCGTTAATATGACCATGAGGCACAGTGGGGTATTGTTTGTTTTATAGGAAAAAATATCAGGACAAACTACGTGGGGATTGGATACTAACCACATTGGAATTCTAGGTGAATCCAACAAGGTTCACCATGGAAACATGTATTTGTGTGTGTGTTGGAATTATTTTTAGGGGGAAATCGTGACCAAGCGGTTATGTTTTGTCTTTTATTTAGCTTTATTTTTTATTGATGTTAGTATGTGATTTTCGTAATGTAATTCATTGTATTAATTATTGGGAATTTGGGGTATGTATTTTACCCTTTTATTATTAATGGGTTGTAGTGTCTTAATTAAAGCTAATTTAATCTTGTCCTAAACTAATTAAAGATATGACCAAAGGAATTCATTTATTAGAGTAGATCTCTCTTGGATTTTGTGTTGTAAGTTGAGTTCTTGGGGATCTTGAGTGTTTTACACTCTACCCCTTCATGGAAATTCGAATTTTTCCTTAGAGGCAATTTTTGGAAGCTTTTGGGACAATTCAAACTTGTCCCACATCTCTTAAATTACTATGCCAACCCTACCGATGGGTTGGGGGGTCAAAATTAGACCCCATTAGGTGTTTTGGGAAGACAAAAAGGTAAAAATGCTGAGTGAACTTTCTTTCTTGTAATTAATTTTGTTCTTAGGAGGTGTGGGCTTGGATTGTGTGTGCAAGTAATATGTCATTTCTTCACCCACTTATTAATTGTTCATTGGAGTTTGAATTTTGACTTTTGAGGTGGAGTTGAGGATGAGTAATGTGGCATCCGCACATGGAGCCACCTCACCCTCCTCTCTCCCTTTTATATTTAATCAAGTTCTTTTTCTTGATTGGGGGTTACTTCATTCTTTTCTCTTCTTGTATTTTTGGAGTTAGAGGATTTTGGGAGTGCTTTGGTTCTTTGTGAGAGCTTGTTGGTAATTGTAGATTTGTTGGAGCTTCTTGTTGTTTGTTTGGGCTTGAAGAATCTAGGTGTATGGCTCTTGGATCAACCTTTACCATGGAAAGGTAGGGGCTAAACTCTTGTTAAATGCTTTCTGTTATTTTGTATGCATATGTTCTTGTTTTCATTGTTTTGGAATGCTTGATGGGTGCTTTGGGTAGATTTCCTAAGTGTGGTGTAGGAGGGGACTATGTAGAGATTTCATGTAGGGAGGAATAAGAGTTCATTTCATGCTTTGGAGGGAGTTTGGGCTGATTGCCCCACCTTAGACAAGAAATTTATTGCATTTCTTACTTGGTTATTTGTTGAGGGAGCCATAAGAGATTGTAGGGAGGCATACGAGAATGGAGGAGGCATACGAGGTTTTTGAGGGAGGCATAAGAGTGTGTAGGGGTTTGAGATATTTTTTGGGGTTTTGTAAGGTGGGAACTCAGTGACCTCCCCATAGGTTCTTTCTCCTTTGGCTCTTGCATTTTGAAGCCTTGTATATTTTGTTAGTTCTTATTGTTATTGAATTATTGATTTGGTTGTGTTTGGAATGGTTGTGAAATACTTGGTTTTGTGTTGTGGAAGCTTGTTTATTGCCATTGTTGGATCGACTTTTCATTTCAATGTGGTTGGGGCTTGGGGGCCAGTGAGGAGGATGGATTCTCCTCCTTATTGGAATTCTTGGTTGGGTGGAGAGTGTTGCCTCTCCCCTGTTTTTTGTTGTGATCAAATGGAGCATGGTGGAGCTCTCTTTTTGGTGGTGTGAAAGTTGGAGGTTTGTTGGTGTGTTCAAGAAATCCTTCTTTGTGATTAAACCTTCCTATTATTCCCACTCAAGGTGGAATATGTGTAATATTGTATTTTGCTTAAAGGAAATGTAACTTTGTAAGTTGCATTATTATTTGGAAAAGTTCATTGAAGAGTTGTTATATAATTTACCTTCTCTTTCAATTATAGCATGGAAATAAAAGATTCAAAATTGAGAGCTTGTGTAAAAGTTTAGTGGAAATTTTTTTGTGTGAAAAGAGGTTCTTTGTTTTAAAAGAAATGAGACATGCTCAATGGAAAAGGAAATTTTACTTGTATTGTGAAATTTTACAAGTTTGAAGTATGTTGTTATAAATGAAATGTTGTATTTTTTGGTAATGAAAAATAACGATACTAAAGTAGTTTTAGATATTTTTACTCTAGGAATTGAAAGATAACTAGTTAAACAAAATGATTCATTGTTGTTGCTTCTATTGAACAAGAAATGATTTCAAAATAAGTAATTTTAACTAGGAATGAATAAATGAAGTTAAATATTACAACTGAGGTCTTTAGGCATATAAAATCAAGATGAGAATATAATTTGGAACACTTTAGTAACTTTTGTTTTTTAAAAAATCTCATTTTTGTTGTTTCTGTTTCAGGCAAGGTGGAAGTCTCAGAACTACCACTCCATAAGGTGTCGATTCACGATTTTACACCCAAGTAGGGTAGCAGTCCTAGGACCTCTGACTTGCTTTTGGCATATAACTCCTATCACTTACGGAAAAAAAAACATAGTTCCACACCTATACAAATTTTATCTTGATTTAATTAAATTTTAAGTTTGTAAAATTGCATAAGAAACTTCCAAAAAGAAAAATATGGTTATAATTCATTGTTTAATCAAGTAAAAATTCAAAATGGAAGATTAAAGGTGCTAAATATTTTTATATTAATGGAGGAAGGGTTTTTCCCCAAATGGAGAACCCCAAATATAAATGGCTTGAAATAAACCCAGTTTGGAAAGGAAAACCTCCTTCTATCCTTGAATGAAATAGATTACAGTGATAAAAAAAATTACAATATAAAAAAATCTAAACTTAATCTTGAAGAAAATCTTCCATAGTTCTTCCTCTCTTACTCCCATGGCTTCCTTCTCTCCAACCTGCAATCAAACAAAAAGAAAATAGAACAAATGAGAAGAATAGAATAAAGGAAAGGTTTTAATAAGAATTCATAAGGATTTCTAGGTTTAGTTTGGAACCTTAGCATCTAGTGGCCAAGATTGATTTGATCTAAGGGTGGAGGTTTCACCCTACTTTTGTTTGGCAGGAATATATGTTATAGATGTTTAAATAAAATTAAGGGTATGTGTAGATGAATGAATGGGGCCATTTAATTACCTTAGTGTGAAAGTCTTTTTCCTAGCTCCTAGTATGGTTTAGTAAATTAATGAAATGTGGGATATTAAAGCTAATAGGATAATGAAATAGAATGACTAAGTATAAGATTGACCATGTTGGGATTGATCATTGATTAAAGAGAAGAAATAATGTAACAAAGAAAACTAAATTATGGTACCTTCCTTGTTGAATGTTAATTAATTGAATTAAAGATAAATTAGAAATATTTAACCTTTGATGTAGACTTGGTTCCCCAATCAAAAGGTTGATAATATCGGTTTATGTGAATTTAATGTACCCTAGGGGTTGTCACATTGGTAATATTATTATTTAAACAAAATAAAATAAAATTATTAGTAAGCAACTTTTGGGATAAGTGTTTAGGGTTTCAACGTGTTTCTAAAACGTCATTTTTGCAGGTGTTACATTGTAAGTTGAGTGCTTGGGACCTTGAGTGTTGTACACATTACCCCTTCATGGAAATTCGGATTTGGCCTTAAGGGCCAATTTTGGAGGCTTGTGGGACAAGTAAAACTTGTCCCACACCTCTCAAATTTCTATACCAATCCTACCTATGGGTTGGGGGTGTCAAAAATAGACCCCATTATGTGTTTTGGGAAGAAAAAAAGGTAAAATATTATTTCACTTTATTTCTCGTAATTAAAATTTGTCCTTCAAGGGTGTGGGCTTGGATTGTGTGTGTAAGTAATTTGTCATTCCTCTCACACACCAATTTATTGTGCATTGGGGTTGAGGTTTCACTTGTGAGGTGGAGTGTAGGATGAGTGATGTGGCATCCTACATGGAGCCACCTCACCCTCCTCTCTCCCTTTTCTATTTATCCAAGTTCTTTTGCTTGTTTGGGGGTTAATTCATTCTTGTGTGCTCTTACCATTTTGGGAGTTATAGGATTTTGCAGTGCTTGTGGAATTGTTGGATCTTCTTGGTGATTTTTTGGGCTTGAAGAATCTTATTGTGGGACTCTTGGACGAAGCTATACCATGGAAAGGTAGGAACTATACTCTTGTAACACAATTTTCCTTTTAAATTGTGTATATGTGCATGTTTTTGGTTGTTTTTGTATGCTTGTTGGGTGGTTGGGTTGATTGATTAAGTGTGCTGTAGGAGGGGACTATGGAGATCTTACATGTGGGGAGGCATAATAGTTATTTTCATTTTTGTAGGGATTTGGGTTAAGTGCCCCACCTTGGAAAAGAAATTCCTTGCATTTCTTACTTAGTCTATTTTATGAGGGAGCCATAAGAGATTGTAGGGAGGCATAAGAGAATGTGGGAGGTATAAGAGGTACTTGAGGGAGGAATAAAAGAGTGTAAGGGATTTGAGATGTTTATTGTAGGGTTTTTTGGTGGGCACCCATCTCCCATTAGGAGGCATAAGTGACCTCCCCATAGATCTTGCTCCTTTGGCTTTTACATTTTGAAGCCTTGTATATTTTGTTAGTTATTCTTGTGATTGTAGTTTGAGTTGTTCAGTTTTGGAATGGTTGTAAAAATATTTGTATTGTGATGTGGAAGCTTGTTTAGTTTCCATGAGTTAGATCCATTTTTCATTGCAATGTGGTTGGGGCTCAGGGGCCACTCAGGAGGATAGCTTCTTCTCCTCATTGGATTATTGGTCGGGTGGAGAGTTTTTCCTGTCCCCCATTTTTGTTGTGTGCATGACTTGATGAAGATGGTGAGCTCAATGGAGAAGTGCTCTTGTTGGCAAAAGGAATGTGGAGTTGAAATTTGATCTATTATGGATTTACAACTTGTATATGTTACCAAAACTATATTGGATATAATCTTATCCATTGGTTAGATTATTTTGAATGGTTTATTATGGCTTGCATTCCCTTATCAAAATGGGAACCTTGTAATGGTTTTGTAATAGCAAGAGTAAGTTATCTCAAATCTAACGTTGCTTGGGAAGTTGTCTGGTAAACATGTTTGATATGATAAATGTTATTGGGTGAAAATACATGTGATCCTCTTGTATTTGGAAAGTTGTGTTAATAGAAACAAAAAAATTTATTTAATTATGCGTTGTATTTCTCATATTTCAATGATTTTGTAAGAAGAAATATTAGACAAATTTAATGTCCAAAGCTCTTTTGGTTGTAAAGGAAATTGTTATTTTTCTTATACCTACATATTTAAATTGATGTGAGAGCTATTAAACGGTGTAAACTTCAAATTTTGACCCCAACACTACCAACTTTTCAACAGAAACATTCAAACTTCTGTCATGGTGCATAATATTGAAGGAATCAAACATCTCAACTAGATCCCAAACTGCATGCTTATATTGCTTCATCCGCTGATTTTTTGTAGCATACAATTTTCTTATTTGTTTGAAAACTAGCTCTGAATCTCCCTTTTGATAGCATAAGACAGAATAATGTTTAATGTATTTTGATGTACAAATGAGTAGAGCCTCAAATATAAAGCATGCGGGAGGAAGGAAGAGAGGAACAGTTAAATAACTATTCACAAACAAATGAAACTAACAATGTATTAAACTAACTAATGCTAACATTCCCCCCCTTATTACATTGTTTGTACAAACATAATTTTCCTGATACTGGATGTCCCCCACCTTTAATGAGAACACCGCAAAGAGGGTCTTCACACGAGCATGCACCTACATGGTCTCGATACACATGGTTTTTCGAAGGTTGACCATAAACTTAGAGGGAAAGGAGAACTTTCCGACTGTTCACCTTGATGGTTTTACAGGCTTACCATGAACCAAGAGGATTTTACCTCGATGGTTTTATAGGCGTACCACAAACCCAAGAGGATGATACCTTAGTGGTTTTACAGGATTACCACTAACCTAGTACGCATACCATGCGCTGATTTTCACTACTTTTCTACTCCCCATGATGCTCTTCAGTTTGGAGGTCCCAAATAGGAAACTATGCAACATCTGCACTTTATTGAAAAACAACAGAAAAACCAAACAACATAGGAAAACAACAAACAATACTGACAAATATTCCACATTCACTTCTAAGAATCATAGCAATCATGTTCTTAGTTGTAGCCACTAATGTCGATTATTGTTTAGCCAATCTTGAACAACAAAGGAAACAAATCACTGTCACTAGATGTTGCCCTTGACTAAGTCGTTTTCACCCATAATGTGAAATGTGAATACTGAGAAATAAATCGCATCAAAGAACATGCTCCAGAATAATCCATTTTAAGCATCCGATCACAAAACAACAGAACACAGAACAAAATAGAAACAAAAATAAACACAAACCAGAAATTGAGGAATTTGGTCCTCAATACCATATTCTTCCACAATCTCTGTCGGTGGCCTCGTCGCTTGTGGCTTGCAAGAGGTCATTGGATTTCCTCTAGCCTCCATTTTCCTCCGTCCTCCTGAATGTGTTGCTACTTACAACACTAGAGATGATGGGAAGACAATCTCATCAATAACTTCCTCACTCTCATCAAAGTCTAGTGGATCTTCTATGTGAGAAAAATTAAGGCCAAATTGGGGTATCTCCTTAGAATAGACAACTCCCAATGTTGCATATATGATTTGTGCAACAATTTCCTTGTTGCATACAATAAGTATATATTTGCTCATGTCAATAGGATATGAAGGAATAATAGGGGTAATACCAAGTGCCATGACAGTTCCACGATTGGAGGCTAGGATAACACACATCCAATAGAATGGATCTGCACTTGCACCTAAATGCATGCCATACAGAGGTAACTGACTGCATACCAGAAATATGAAAAGGGAGATTATGGTGTAAAGAACCTTCTCCTTGAAGGGAAATTTTCTTTCAACTATCTAAACTTCAGGAAAAATAGAAAGAAATGTCCTCACAAGATGTAGCACCCTAAATCCACCACTCAGCATTTTTCTTGGAAGGGAAAACCAAAATATTAAACTTGGAAATTAAGCGATCTAATGCCAGATAGACTCGATTTGCAAAAAAAATTTCCTCAAAATTGATAATTTAAGGCCTTCCAGAAAATAAGAAAATAATAAGCATTGGTCTTCACGTTTGGTGTGCCAAACTCCATAAATTCCCACGTTGCAAGTTTCCTCCAGATTGAGTTCCACGCTGAACTAAAGAAACATTTGCAAACCACACAAGGTTGGTCAACACCACATCCATACGTCTCTGTCAAACAAAATAGATCAAAAATTCTCTTTACGCTATGTACTGATGCTCCACGCCAATGTAAATATTTCCATGGCTTTGCAGATGAAAAAAAAAACTCCCACGCAGGTCTCTACAGGGATCTTTTTCTCCTCCACGTCAGAACATTTTCACTCAACAATACTGGTTGCTCTGAAATCTCCACACCATGTCTCCTTGGCACAAGCTCACACATAGGCTCTGATACCAATGATACTATAAGATAGAATAATATTCAATGTATTTCGATGTACAAATGTGTAGAGCCTCAAATATAAATCTTGCGGGAGGAAGGACGAGAGGAACAATTAAATAATTATTCACAAACAAATGAAACTAACAATGTATTAAACTAACTAATTCTAACACCTTTACAATGATGTCCTTGACACCATACTTCCATGCAATTCTCAGACCCAACAACAAGGCTTCATACTCAAAAATGTTGTTAGTACATTCAAAGTTAAGCTTGAAGGAAAAAACAAATTCTTCTAAGCTAGGAGAAATCAGAATTACATCAACACCATTTCAAAATTTGGAGCAAGCTCCATCAAATAGCAAGGTACAAGGAGAACATACCTGTTCAAGGCACTTCGAATGATCCATTTTGTGTTCTTTTCCATCAGCAAAACCAATGAAATTATCAACATCAACATCAACAAATAATACTTCATGGGAATCATTATTTGGATCCTCAATTAGATGTAACATTTTCTTTTCTCCATAGAGCTTGACAAGGATTCCCTTAATGGGAATAGTAGCAAAAGACATATCCATTTGGACACTCCCTTCAACACTTGCATCCCACTTTCTTGACAAAAGAATACCCCATTTTGTAGGGAAATCAACAATCAAATCCAATTTTAAATTCCTCCCTGGATAAGATGCAAGCTGCACTACCAAACCTTTCACACAACCAACAACCAGAACTTTTCCTGAGTCCATGGCAGTACTCTTTCCAGAGGCTGTTGTCACTTTGATGTCCAATTCATTCATGACTTCTAGAGCCATGACATTACATGATGCACCGGAATCAAACATACAATTGTGAAGTAACTTATCCTTTATGATCAAAGTTGTGAAGAATGGATCAACATTCAATTGGGAATCAACCAAAGATGTCCCCAAATAAACCTCAAGTGTCTCTCCAAGATCTTCTACTGGTGGTGGTGTTTCAAGGTCAACAATGGCTTGAGAGGGAGTCTCAACAACATTTACATTTCTTCCTAGAGTATTCTTCTCTTCTTTCAATCCCAAGTACTCAAATGCTCTCTTCTTATGCTCAGGAATTCTAAGAAACTCAACGATTGGAACACTCACTTTGATTTGGCTCAATACTTGGGCTATGTCATAGGGGAAACTCTTTGGCAAAACAACATTGAAAGGGTGACAAGAACATTCATTAGATGGCAAGGGATTCTTGGCAGCTTGGGCATGAGGAGGACTGTAATTTTTGCTTGGCACAGTAGAGCTTTTAGAAAGTGTTTCTCTCCTAGGAGCTTCTTTTGGAATGCTTGTGAGCAAGGGTGTTTTAGGTTTGGCTTGAGGCCCACTTCCTTTAACAACTTTGATTCTAGTATTATAATATTTCTCTTGAGCTACAACAACATTCATTAACAATTATCTATCTTCCTCCAAAGGGATATCACCATCATACTTCTTAATCGTCAAAGTTCTTAAGCATTCAAAGTCATTGTTACGAATTTCAAAATCTTGCACTACATCAACTTCAAGAGTATGAGGAGAAAGCAAGACTTGTACCCATTTGATGCAATCCCAAAAGGTTATAGCAAGACTATTACTTATTACTTCAGTAGATGTTGCTCCTCCTTGTGAGATTGAAGAACAACCCACCATGTAAATATCATCATCAGTACCATCATCATTATTAAATTCACCTTCTTGCTGGTCCACTTCACATGGAGGATGGGGCAGAAAACACGTATCACAAAAATCAATATTAGCAACTTCTTCAACAACAACAACCGTAGCAGTTAAGGGATCAGCTAACATTCTTCCTTCACGTGCCTAAGGATGTCTATTTGAAGATCCAATAGGCCCCTTACCTTTGTCATCAAACCTCTACTCATTCCTATGGTGATTTCCAAATCTATCTTGTGCTCTTGTTTGAACTTGTGAAGTGTACCCAATTCCCTTCTAAGCTCTTTCCAACTTGTATGAGATTTCTTTGACACCCCCTGCCAAAGTTTTCACAACCTCTTCTAAATCAACACCTTTGCTAGATTGAGGTTTTTCAAGGTTTATCAATTTTACACCGTCTCTCTTGAGAGGTTTCCCAACAGCCGTGATATTGTTTTCAATTTGAAGTGCCATGGTGAAAGCTTGTCTTAGATTGGCAGGGTTCTTGTCTCTTAGGTAATAGGCTACGTTTTTATCAAATGCATCTGCATATTTGATTAAATGATATTCATCACAAGGCCTTAGATTAACTGGTAGCCTTCTCAAACTTTTTTTAAACCTTGTGTTGAATTCATGGACTAACTCATTGGGGTTCTTCTTGATATTCTCAAATTTAGACAAACGAAACCTAGGATCGGTCCTATCACCATATTGTAACCTAAATGCATTCTTCATTTTAGTCCAAGAGTTAATAGAATTATCAGGTAGAGCCTTTTACCAACCCCTAGCCTCCTCTTTTAGTTTATGAATAAACAATTTGACATACACATCCTCAAAATCTATCTCAAAATCTTCCATCATATTATCAAAAATTTTGAGATGCTAATCACCAGTAATAGCAATATTACCCTGGAATTTTGGCAACCTATTTCAGACATCTTGTAGGACAACATTTGGGTAACCATCCATTCCTCTAAAATTTATAAGACCAAAGGTGTTAACAACAAATGGAGGTCTAGGATTAGCCATATTGTTTGGTGGGGGTTATCTTGGAGGTGAAACGAAGCTGATGAGGACTGAGAGGTCTTTTGGGAATGGGAATGAAATATTTAAAACAGATCTCTCTTAAGGTCTCTCCTTCTTGATGATATCTAGCAAATTTAGAAAATATAGGAGCAGATTTAGGAGTAATCCTTTCAAATGCACAAGAAGGTCCCTCACCTGATGGGGAATTCAAATCAGCAATAGGATTGTCTAAGTTAAATCCACTTGAAGAAGAATTGCAGTCCTCAGTAACAGGATACTCACTTTCAAACTCAACAATAGAGATCTCCTTTCCTTCAGTCAAGTCTCCAACAACCTTCCACACCTTTCTCCCTTCTAGCTATAGAATTTCTTGAATCTATAAACAACTTCTTAGAAGAACCCTTGATGACGAGATATCTTCTTCCCTCTAGTTTTGCAGGGATTTGAGCAACACAAATTAGTAAATTAAAGAGAGATAAGACAACTGGTATTTTCAATATCAAATCAACATGGAGTCACCACTAAGGACTTTCACCTTAGTTGTGCAAGAATGCACTAAAGTAATCTGTCAAATGTTTTCTAGTACTGAAACCTGTACAAAGCCTTATAAATTAGACATCCTTCTTCTTAGATCAATCAATCACAATGCACCCAAAGTGTATGAACTGCTAGGAAATGGAAAAATGGTAGACAAAAATTGAAACCCTTGTTTAAAACTTGCAGATCTGAAGCATAGAATGATATTTTAACAATGTAGTAGATCAAATAATTGAATACAAAAATGTTCAAACTCTTCAAACACTCCACAAACACCAAGAAATTCCAAGAACTCCTTAGGCAAAGGCGCAACACTAGAAAGTGTTGGTACCCAAATTTGTTATCCTTCTCAGTCTAAGTAACATCAAAGATATGACATGAAGATTGAAGTGAGATAGATCATTGATGTGTGTTGTTTTGTAGCCGGGGATGTGATCTAATTGACACTCAGATTTGTGGAGAGATGGATAGAACTTTGAAAAGGATTTGATCTGACCCTCACTTTTTTAGGTTGTTCCTTTTCAACCAAGGTAAGAGAACCTATATTGTAACCCCCAAATGGTCAAGGAGATGAAGATATCCCTAAATTTATGAAAAAAGTATGAAAAGGCCCTGGGAAAATATGATCAACCCTCCAAATCTGACTTTCACAACTTATCACTCCCAAAACATGGAGATATTTTCAATGCAAGGCAAGGGTTACTGAAGACATTGTATAATACTCATTTTCATTGTGCATTTTTGTAGATGGGTTAGTATCCTTTTGTTAACACACAATGTAGATGTAGGGGAAGTATGGGTAGGATTAGTTTGTTTAGAATGAATTTTTTGGTGGGGTGTTGATAAGGACAAACTAGGAATATATCAGATCTTTGACAACCTCTACAATACTCAAAAAACTATCAAAAAAAATGATTTCAAAAAATCAGTATATTCTTTCAACCAGAACAAGCATAAATGGAATCCCAAGTTGTACTCTTCACACAATCTTTGAGAATTCACCAAAAAATCTCAAAGTTAAAAAATCAATTAAACACAAAAATCCATGATTAAACCATGCCTAAGGTACCCCTAAAGGCTCACAAGAAATATTTGTAGTCAAGGAAGGTAAAGTGATTTCAAATTTGTTTATCTCTTTGTTAGATGAAGGCTCTTCTTAACATGAGGTAACAAATGCCAGTAAACTATCAACAAGAAATGGAGATTCTGTGTGGTTTTTAAAGACTTTCTATGTAAGATTGCAACAAGAACAATGAAAACTATTTGCAGGCATTTAAAAATGATAGCGATACGTCATATTGCCTTCAAAAACATAGATTAACTCAAAAGCTTGTTAGATTCATCAGCAGGGGAGAGTTTCATGAACAATCTTAAAGCTGTGTGATGGCTATACACTTATAACCAACTCACATACATGAAGATCTAACAAAAAAGAAATTATTCTGGTTCTTTCATGGGTTTTTTTCATAAGAAATGAGCTTTCTCTCAATAATTTTCTCATGATTTTTTCAACTTTTCCCAACCCTCCTTTTACAATATCTCCAAAAATTGGATTATATATATCCTGTCACATTGGAGCCTTCTTTCCCAAGCCAAGAATATGCCATGGGATCGAGTTTATTACAAAAAAATCCTCATGATTCAGTGAAAATGATATTAAACAGAAAAATGTTCATAGGTTGCCAGGTGTGCCGAAAAATATTAAATCATTACAAATATCTGGATCATTATCCATCCTGAAGGCACGTTTTTCATCATTGAGGCATACAAACACCTTTTACTCATCATCTTCACCTTTTTACCTTTTCAAATTACCTCTGCAACTTTTTATTCTGATCATTTCACATTTTTTCTCGGGATGGGGAAAAAAAATTACTTACAAAAACATCTCAAATCAAAGATATTGAGTCATGAAACCAATGCCAATGATCCTATGGAAGGCCAATACGACACAAAATCACTATAAATTTGATGAATTTTGATGAAAAAATTCATGATTCCAAGCTTCCTGGAGCTCCCATGGTGGTCAAAACAAATTGATGCACAACAATCGTCGATGTTATCCATATTTTAGTCCTAGCCGTCCACGTGGAAGATGCGGACTTAGGAATAATCTTGATTTACCTTTTTAGATTTTCTTGGATAAGGTTGGACACGTGGCAAAAAAGTGATTGGATCAGGCCCAGTTATAAAGCATTTACTTTATTACCCTTTCCACAAAATTTGGAAAAATGGAAATTTTTTCACTTTTATCCTCCGCCCCTCCACCTTTGAATATTTGGAGTTGACACGTGGCACATGATGGGTCCCATTGGGATCGCGCTTTAATTCTACACATTTTGACCTTTTTTGGAAAATTGGGAAAATTTTCACTTTTTCCCCGTGGGCCTGCGCCTCTGATTTCTCCATAGCCACGTGTTTCCTTGTGATTCGCTTGTGGGCTAGCACTCCAAATTTTTATTTTAAGTCTTTTTTGCAAAAGGAAAAAAATTCTCTTCCTACCTCCATCGAGCCCGCCAACCCACCTTGTCTTCTTCCACGTTTTGCTCAATGATTCGCTAGTAGGCCAGTGCTCCAAATTTTGATTTTAAGCCTTTTTTGCGAAAAGGGAAAAAATTCCCCATTTCTCTCTGTGGACCTGTCGACACACTTCTGATTGACAAATTCATGGACACGTGTCCTCTTGTTATTAGCCATTGGAATTTCGAAGCCATTTTTCATTTTTCACCTTTTAGACAACATTTGATCGAAAAGTCATAAAATTCTTCCTTTGGCCACCTTCTTCCATTCTTTCCTTTTATGGACACATGTCCACTCCCTGATTTGTTGCGAGATCTTCAGGCCCAAAATATGACTTTTCCTGGACACGTGTCCTCCTGTGATTCACCATAGGGCCGCGGTCAAAATTTTTACTTTAACCCTTTGAGCCAAAAACACAAAATTTCAAAATATTTTCTTTGCCACTGTGCATCTGCCATGCTGACCAAAAATACTTCCACGCGTCCTCCTTCTGGTTGGTTGCAGGGATTTCAGGAAAAATTTTGATTTTAGGGAATTTGATCCTAAAATAAAGCAAAAATTTTCACAGGAAATTCAACTTCCACCCACATCTCTATAGCCAATAAAAACCCATGCCACATAGCCAATGCCTTCTAAGGATGAATTTGATGGGCAAATGATGCACCAGTCTGATTGTCAAAACGTAAAAAATTCCAGGGATGCCCTAGAATTCAATTTTTTCACCAAGTATGGCAGATTTTTCGATTCTGAGTCAACTAAAGAATGATTTTTAAAAAATTTCAACCTTGGGATTGGATTTTCAACTAAACACAAGTATGATTTGATCAATTTCTATTTTTCCACAATCTGGAAAAAGGAAAAATGACATAGCTCCATAAAATTGAAAAAAATAGGGCATAGAAAAAGGGAAAGCTTGGATTATTCTTTAAAGTTAGGGAAAAAAATCAAGTTTGTGAGCATTTTTAAAGCATTCAATTGGAGGGGAAGAAATTTCAAACCATCAATTCAAAGGGTAAAACATTTTTGAGAAAATATAGATTTGAAAAATTATAGGGCAACAAGGTGCAAGCTCAAAAATGGAACCAATACTTTCCATGTAGCATGATGCATTGTGTTTCCAGAAATACATAGAGTGTAAAATATGTCAAGGAGCCCCATGCCAATTAGAACCTACTTTGTCGATCTTGTGTGGAAGGATAACATGGAGCTATGGAATTTGCTTCAAATTGTGGGTCTCTCTAAATTTATTGAGAAAATCCAAGGACATGATCAACATGTTTCAATACATTCTTCCATAGATGTGGAAGGACATGAAGGTTGAATATGGAAGGCATAAGGGTGTTCCATGAATGAGGAGCTAATAATAGAGGTCACAGGGCTAGACTTGGATGGCATCTACCCCTTCTTAAAAGCAAAAGGATATGATCAATAACATGATCTGAAGCTAAGAAGTTTGTTGAATATAGGGGAGGAGAGCATATTTGTTATGGTCAGTCCTTATCATCCATTAAAGGCCATTACATGCTACTGTTCCCACAAAACACCTAGTTTGTCTTTAATCACTTTAGGAGAAATATTGATGTCTTATAATTCCCGCACTACCTACTAAGATTCTATTGAATGATCCACTCTTTATTTTTCTAAAACATTGCCTAGGGCCATCTCAGCAATTCACCAGGTGGCTCATGACTTGTTAGAGGCTTCATTATGGAATTGTAAACATGAAATTTACCTTATATATGGAAAAAAAATGAGTTTGCATAATGTGCCTTGTTTATTACACGTAGGATAATATGCACACAAACATTTCGGAAAACTTTTTGATTTCATGGTCTGCAGTTTCACATTTTCCAACTTAGGAATACCTGTGGTAAATACCCTCTATTTAATGTTGTTATTCTACCCTAAATTCCAAGTAAAATCTGGAAGTCCCCCCCATTTAAATGCCCTGATTTTCCTCTCCATTTTCATAGGCTATAACCATTTATCTCCTTTGTCAAATCGTGAAAGAGATGCAATGAAGGTAGAGGAGTGCTTAGCTGGCCTCACACATAGGACATCATAAAAGAGGTGGGTGTGATGACTGTATCCAGACATATTGAAGCAGACTACTCGAATACCTCTGATGAGATGTGGGGAGTATCAACACTCTCTGGAACTCAAAGTTGAGAGACAAGAGGAGATGGATTCCTCTATAGTGCTCTCTACATTATGAACTGGATGAACAATCCTTGTCATCATGAAGTAAAACGCAAATGAGTCTATGGTCAGTGACACTTTATATTTTCACATAGTTAAGAAGTAAGGATACAACTATAACTTGTCAGTGCAGCAACATTGAATGACCCTAGTCACCTAGTTGTGAAGGGTCCTCCATAGATAGGGATTTAGAAGAATGCTCTAGAGAACGATGAGGTGGATCTGAGATCTGCCACATGATTACCAAAGAGAATGAGAGACATGTCATCTACTCATGTGACCAAAAACATGGTCACAAGTTTCAAGGAAGTCCTGTAGATGACGATTGATCAGCGGGTGCTAGGATTCCCTGGCCTCTTGTAACAATGAAGGGTAAAAGACCCTCATGTGGATGAAGGATAATGTTCCAGTTGTCATAGCATGGTTCAGAATAATGAATATGCAAATCCAAACATCATTGTTCGATGAGAAGTGGACTATGAGGCTATAAATTAATCCTATGATGCTCAAGTCTTGCTAAAGATTACTCTCCTTATGATGAAAATGTAAGATGCACAAAAGCAAGACGTCGGACTTGGCCGATAATTTGCGTCTATGTGTGTAAGCCTTTTGAGTACTAGTTCAACCCCCCAGAATGGCAGAGCTTTATAAAGTCCCTGTATTTTACTATAAGATGACAATGTCATCATGTAATGTGTGATAAATCATGCAACTTTGACTAAATCTTAAGCGCTCAAAAATGGAGCAGTGAGTCAAAAGTTACGAGCATTAAAACGATTCCCGCAACCCTGATGGGAAATACCAGTAGACACTGTAAATGCATTAAAAAGGTGCATGAGATGGGTGCAAAGGGTATATGTGTGGGTACTCATGTGTGTAAATGATCATGGAATTTTAATAGGGGTTTGTAAATTTGACTATGAGTGGTATGGATTAGCCTCCTGTCAACCATGGACCTTGCCCTCCAAGTCTTCGACGCTTAAAGGAAGGATGAGCAATACAAGCCAAAAACCCAAATTCTATTAAAATGTTGCAATGCCAAACTAAATGTTTTTTTTAGGAATCTTATAAACACTTCGAAAAAAGATTAGGAGGAGGTGGGCCCATGTTGATAGATGGAGTTTTCAAACCATGTACAACGTGACTGTTAATGTTATTGGAGAAGCATATGAACAGGTGTGCTAAGTTTAACATCAAACATAGAACAAAAAAATGCCAATCACAAGGCTGGTTTGAAGCCACGTCTACGATTCTTAGATGGATGTACTGTGAGAAATGTACATTAGGTATCTCATGACAACAATTGTAGGTTGTAACGTCTGAATGTGCATGTTAGAGCCAAAATGTTTTCCAACACAGGTTGCATACAAAAACGCCACGTGGAGGAATTTGGAGGTCACCTCCCTTGAATGGCCGCTGTGTGGCTGCAAAGAGAAATGCAATGCTACCTGAAAATTTCCAGGTCCATCAGTAATGTGAACCATAGAGAAGGAATGGGTTAAGACATCCTGGGAGCTGCATGAGTGAGCATGCACAAAATGTAGAGGGAAGCCCAAATCTGGAAAAGATGAGACAAGTCCTCCTTTGAAGTTAGAGAGCTAAACTAATACAACTTATGATCCACGCATAAGTAATAATGATGTCGAGTTGTCTGCACATGGGGTGAGCTTCAGAAGGTGAGCAGGGGAAAATCGATGTAAACAATGAATGCAAAGGAATTACAATGATACCTAGCACAGAAATGGATCACTAATAGGCCAAAGACACATAGTGCACAAATGCAAACCACGTAGGTTGAGCAGGGTTATCACATGAATCAGATCGGTCAAAGATAGCTTTAACATCCCATGTATTTTCTCCAACCGATTAAAAAAATCCCCTCCAAAACTGCATGTAAAGACTAGAAGGCCTCAAAACTACACGAACACGTCAACTATAAACAACATCGAAGGAGGTATAAATGCCCAAATCAATGCAAGACAGAGATATGGTCATATATATCCTATTACAACACATGATGAAAGAAATCTGAATATCACACCCACGAGCAATACTGAGGAGTACATGAATCCACAAGATTCACTCTGATACCATAAAAGAGGGTTTAAAACCCACAAGTGAGGATCACGAGGGATGACATGCACATCAACAGATGTGTGAATGGTAGCGTGAAGAGATCTCGGGAGGATTGAGCATCAACTGAATGTGTATGTGAAGATTTGAAACATAGGCATAATCTAGTTAAGCCATAAAACTCTCCTCTATCTCATAGATCAAATGGGGTGTACATATAGGAGGTGTTGAGTAATCCCCACTGCTGAAATAATGATAACTCAAGTAGAGAGGGGGGAGTTACATTCCCAGAATAGAATTTTAACTCCCAATGACGCATATGATACACTAACACATTGACACACTGACGCACTGATGCACTAACACACTAACACATAGGAGAATCTCATAATGACCCCTAAATGAAACATGGACCTATAATCTCACCTAAGTGAGATGACTCACCTAATGATGTGGAAAATAAAACACACCAACACCCCCCCCCTTCATCGTAACTTAGGATGAGGCAGCAAGTCAGAAATGAGAAATGGGTCCTGACACAAAGCCTGATGAGGTACCCATGTACAAGAAGAAGATCCCAAGCAGTGAAGGAAAACCCAGTGGGAAAAACATCCACCATAAGAGAAAAACACACTCTCTAATATAAGAAAGATGCCAAATATGGGTCCCGGCCATAGACAAGCCTAAAGAGGTACCCATGTACAAAGAGGCAATATCTCAGAAAGAAGAAGAAGAGAGAAGAAGAGGGAGATGAGAGGAATGCAAAAGATTCCATGGACGGATATGAACTTTGTAGCTCTATGAGGTCTCCTAAAAGAATGTCGATGACGAAATCCTTTGCCTCTGGACTAAAGAAGAGCCACCCACACCAAACTGTGTGCCCGCCCTTAGGAAGGACATAAATGATGTGTTGAAATTTTTCCCACTCTGCAAAGGAAACCAAAGGCAGTAGCATGAAGAACTCTGAGTCTGGTGCATAGAAGTGTGACATAGGTCTAGTGAGTGAGTGCCAAGAAACCAAAGGTAATGCCACATGTGTAGAATTGTCAGAGTGAAAAGGAACACCCACAGAAAGGATGTCCAAGTGATGTGAAGGGAACAAAACATCCTCCACAATAGAAAAGGGATCCACAGCTAAGGGTGGATCAATGAAGGTCTCCGGAAAAGTGGAAGTGGTAAGAGTCCCAGAAGGGGCACTCCCAATAGCAGAGATGATGAACTCCTCTGAAACACCTGTAGATGGATGAGTCACCCTGTAGAGCATCACAAGTGGACTCAGCAAAAAGACAACTAAGGTTAGGCAGATACTCGTCCCAATGAGGGGGCTCAACAAACATAGAAGAGTAATGTCAGATAGGTATGAGTCATCCAATAAAAGTAGAGGAGTGGAAGGGGACCTCGCACACTGGAAGTGGAAATGAGGCTGGTGTGATGACTGTATGAGACTGAGTATGAGACTACTCGATATCTGATGAGATGTGGGGGGTGACAAAAATGTCTGGAATAGTGAGAGAAAGAGGAGAAGAGTCCTCTATAGTAATCTCGACATTAGAACAGGGTGTACAATCCTCCGTCATCAGAATTAGAATCAAGTGAGTCTATGTCAGTGGAGCTATCATGACATGATGAAGAGGAGACAATTGAATCATCAGCAGGAACAATGCTACGGTAGTATGTGAAGGGATCTCCATAGAAGGACTGAAGAATGCTCTAGACACGATGAGGTGGATCTAAGTCTGCCACGTGAAACCAGAGAGAATGAGAGACATGCATCATCATGTGACCAAATACATGCTCACAAGTGTCGAGGAAGTCCTCTAGATGATGATCGATCAGCGGGTGCAGGAACTGGCCCAAGCAATAAGGGTAAAAGACCCTCGTGGGCAAAGTAACGTTCCATGGAAGCATGTCAAGCTGAATAGTTTTCTCTCCCGGTGAGAAGTGGCGGAGGCTGTAAAGAAATCCTATGATGCTCACATTTGGAAAGAGTACTCTCCATGATGAAAAATGCAAGATGCAAGGTGCACGAAAGCAAGACATCGGACTTGGCCAATAATGCGTTTGTGTGCGAAAACCCAAGAGTACAAGCAACCCCCCCCAGAATGCGGCACTTTATAAAAGTAGTACATTTATGAAAATGAAAATGCCATCATGTAATGTGTGAAAAATCATGCAACTTTGACCAAGGAAGCACTCATAAACGAGCAGCGAGTCAAAAGTTATCGCATTAAAACGATTCCCGCAATTGATGGAAAAATGCACTAGACGCTACAAACGCATTTAAAAAGTACATGAGATGCGTGAAAATGGTATCATGTGGGTACTCGTTAGAAATGGCATCAAATTTTAGGAATATTTTGTTTTTCTTGCGAGGGGGAATTAGCCTCCTGTCAACCCCAAACCTCGCCCTCCGTCTTCAAACGCTCATAGGAAGGTATTAAATACAAGCAAAATAGGTCCTAAAATTTATTACAATGCCATGAAATGAAATTTTTTTTATTTAACCACCTTTAAAACATTAACAAAAGGAGGTGGACCCATGTTTGAAGTGGTCAAGGCCACATAAGGAGCTAGACAGCAAGGAGATGCCACATCCCACTCCTACTTGGTGTAACCGGTGTTTTGCAGCTGTGCTGACCAGAATGCAGGTGGGAGGTGCTTGCAACATGTGCCCAGAAGCCTTCGCAGGTGCTGGAGGGAGGTGTGTGACAGGTTCTACACAAGCTAGAGGAGCCATTTGAAGACCCAAAACGCCCAAAAAATGCCCAAAAACGCCAAAAAAGCCCAAAAAACTGTTTCAAGCAAACACTGAGCTGTTGAATATGACGTTGCAGGTTGCAGGTTGCTGGAGATGTGTAAAACAATCGCTGGAGGTGCTGGGAGCAGGTGTTGTAGGTTTGCACAAGCTGGAGGAGCTGTTTGAAGAACCAAAATCCCAAAAAATGCCCAAAAACGCCCCAAAATGGCTGATTGCAGTGTTGAAATGTGCTAAGTTGTTGGAGCGGTTGGAGATGCACCAAGTGTCAGGTTGGAAGGAACTACGTGCCTGAGATGCCTGAGATGTGTGTAGGTGGCTGGAGCAAGGACCAATGACCTAGAGCAAAGTGCAAAAACGTTTTTCCAAAGCAAAAAAAAACACAGTTTGGCAGTTTGTTGGTGTTCCATGCAAGGATCCGTCTAGACATTCACAACCAGCGAGAAGGGAGCTTTCTAACCAACGTGAGAACAAGGCAGGGGCTGAGTACGAAATCTTGGTGCATGAAGCAAAGAGAGAGCAATGTCTGATGGTGGACTTGATGCACAAGGATGGAGTGAGGCCGAGCAAAGACCAAAACCAAACACCGAGTTACAGACAAGGCCCGAGGAGCTTGAAAACATGAACCGTTGAAGATTCCATAGCATAACTTGATGTAGAGAATGCAAATACGAGCATATGCAAGCAAGGAACTAATGAGCCCGAGAAGATACCAAACTCTGAAAACACTAGAAACTTCAACACAACCAAACAAACCACGATCAAACCCAAACGGAAGTATAAATGCCCGAATCAATGCAAGAAGAGCACAACTGGAATATCCATTATGACACACGCTGAAAGAGATCTATATATCACGTCGAAAGCTACAAAATATGCACAGAAACGACGATGAGTGCACGGATCCACAAGATCCACTCTGATACCATGAAAGAGGGTTTAAAACCCACAAGTGAGGATCACGAGGGACGATGTGCACATCAACGGACGTGCGAATGATAGTGTGAAGAGATCTCGGGAGGAGTGAGCATCAACCAAATGTGTATACAAAGATTTGAAACACGGGAAGAACCTGGTTAAGCCATAAATCTCTCCTCTATCTCATAGATCAAAAGACGTGTACATATAGGAGGTGTTGAGTAACCCCCAATGCTGCAATCATGACAACTCTAGTAGGGAGGGGGAGTTACATTCCCAGAATAGAAGTGTAACTCCCAATGACGCATATGACACATTGATGCACTGACGCGCTGACGCACTGATGCATAAGGGAATCTCATAATGACCCCTAAATGACACGTGGACCTACAATCTCACCTAAGTGAGATGACTCACCTAATGATGTGGAAAATAACACACACCAACATTAACAATCCATATTCATTACACCATAACCATTGAATTTCCTATCTTAAAAATTGAAGGCCTTATACATGTGCTTATATGTTATTAACTATCAATAATTTATAATTTCCTATACTTTTTTATAATTTCCTTAATGATTGGTGTCACAAAAAATAAGATACATTAAGATAGCATACAAGTTGCTCCACAAGCCTCTTGCATGTTTTCCTTTCTATCCAAACCACATTATGCATGTTAATGTAGGGTTCTCAAAATTTGAATTCAAAGCAGATATTAGTCCCCTTTAATGTTAATTTGTGTCTTTTTTTAATGCTTTTATACCTTATTTTTGTAAATAAGTCAATCCTGATAGGATGCATTTGTATTATTTCTAGATTGGGTTTTATTAAGGTTCCAATTTTTGGTGGAACGTCTTGGCATAAATGTAACATTAAACCCCCTCTTTTTTACTAACTTAATTTATATGCATACACTTCATATTATCCAATATATACTTTAATTACCTTATTTATGTAGATATGAAAATCACCTTGTATTTATTTCCCTTTATGTATGTACTTCCATTTCTAAATTTACTGTTGTTACTTTCCCCTCCATTGCTATAACACCATGGCATGCCTTCCTTTGTTGTTATAAACATTAAAAATATCATGGGCCCCTGTGGGACACCCTCCTGAAAATTTTTTTGTCCCTACCTATATTCACACATAGAAATTTCTGAAAAAACCACTTAAAATGATCCACAGGGATCCAAAACAACACCACTTCATCAGATCATCAAGTACGAGAAGAAGAACATGAATAAAACAAGAAACAAGCTATATTTTTATAAAACCACCACCCTGTGCAGAGGGGCGGTCCTATAACTTCCCGTAATAGAGAGACGGTCCTATAAGTACCCAATTTTGTAGGGAGGTGGTCTTGTAACCTCCAATCTGCATAGGTCAGTAGTCTTAGCACTTTTGACGAAAAAATAAAATGGAGCACAAACAGTCTTAGAATTGAAGCATCTAGACTGTGTCTCTTCCCTTTCATGACCTTTATCATTCTCCTGTGCATGATAGGACATGATAATGACTATGATTACATGGAGGAGTAAGAGGATTAGCCATCAAAGGCAATTTATATTCATTGGAGTAAGTGAGAAAGAGTTCTTTATTGATTGAATTGAATTTATAGAAGCAAGAGGTGGAGAGTAGAGCAAGTAAGTATTTGGAAGGAAGATTTACATTGTTGTTTCCTTTAAAACTTATTTTAATATGTCTTCTTGAATTATTGGATATTACTTAAGTGGGAATAAAGAGTATTTTCCCTTCCCAAAAAGTTTTCCCTCACATTGGGTTATGTTTTTAATTTCATTTCTCCCTCTCCAATTTTAGTTCTAAAGCATGCAAGAATAAATCACTAGCTCAATTATGTATTTTTTATAATTGAAAGTAGAAAAACAATATTAATTTGTGATTTTTGAAATTAGAAAGTCAAAGTTTTATAGATCATTTTGGTATCAGAGCTAACAGGTATCTAGGACTATAATATTTGTTCTTATGATTTGTATGACAGTGACAAGGTCTAAAGGCAAAGAGGATTTACCTTGTGATCTGGACATTTCTAGAAATAATTGGAAACCAAGAATTCGGGGACAAATGGAGGAAGAGAATTTGTTCCATAGAGTTTAGATGCTAGAGACCATGATGGATAGATTGTATAGACAACAACAAGAACTCTTAAATATGAAAAATACGGCTTCTATTAAACAAGATAAAATGGAATTAGTGGTTCGATATTTTACAAAAAAAAAATCATAGGGAAGAGTCGCAATGAGGAAGATGTAGAAGAGCGTGAAGAAGAGACTCCAATTGGGAAGGTAAAATATGATCATACTCCTTTAAAAGTTGAAACTAAGGATGAAAGTAAGAGCTTTGAAGGACATGTAGATGCATAAGTATTGGATAAGTGGTTAAAATAGCTGGAAGTCTACTTTAGTGTGCATAATGTCACAGAGGCACAAAGGATTACATTTTCACATCTCAACATGGAAGGTCATGAAATGGTTTGGTGCGAAACCCATCTAGCAACTTGTAAAAAGAAGAAACATATTGTTGTCAGTACTTGGGTGTAATTTAAGTAATTACTTAGAGATAACTTCTATCTTATTGGTGATAAGAATAACCAGATGATGTAATGGTAGTATTTTAGACAAGGAACTGGTGAAAGTGTGCAAGACTATAATACAGAGTTTTGAAAGAAAGCCATGTTGCTAAATATGAACTTGGAGGATGAGGAAATTATGACCAAATATTTTTGATGAGGTCATAGTCACCTTCGAGGAAAATTCATCTCCATGAATCCCAAGGATATCAATAAGGCATGTGTACACGCATATTATATAGATGATGTAAGGAAGAAATGAAACTCATATTCGAAGAAAAAACACTCAAAAAATAAAGAAAATAAAGAGCAGGGGAAAACAAGTGGTAAATGTTAGTGGAAAGGGAAAGGTAAATAATTTTCCACTACTTTGAATAAGTTTAAATATCCTAAGAATTTTTGCAAGAATTCTGATATCAATGGTCATACTGACGCTACATGTTGGAAGTTACATCTGGAGCTACATTTGAAGAACAAAACCAAGGAATCAAATAAGTGCAAGAAAGCTGTGAAGACAGAAGAGGAGGTGGATATAGAGAATGAATCAGATGTATATGATATGCTTAGATGCACGACCACCAACATGGATAGCCAAGATCAGGAAGAGGAGATGAGTAAACTATTCTAGATCAAAATCCTAATCAATAGAACTAATGTAAATGTTTTGGTTGATACCGGTTCTTAGTATAATTTAATTTGTGAAGTGGTTGTGACAATTTTTGGTCTTGATAATTATGAGCATCCAAACCCATATCCTTTGGGATGGGTGAAGAAGGGTGTAGAAATTCATGTAACAAGAAGATGTAAGGTAAATTTTGGGATAAATTCTCTATATATTGATGTATTGGAAGCTAATGCAATTCCACTTGATGCATTTGATGTTGTGTTTAGGATTCCTTACTTTTATATCTGGGATGTTATATTCATGATAAGGGAGAACCGATACAAATGGGTCAAGTATGGGATCAAATAAAACATCTGAGAACACCAAGGTAAGTCATGGGTTACTATGGTAAGTGCTAATGAAGAAAAGCGGCTTATTCAGGACAATAATAATTATTTTTGTTTACATTTGTTAAAGGATAAAAAAGATGGGGTGGAAGTTTCAGATATTTCTACCCAGGGGATGATGGAATTTTATATTATTATTCTATATTTTGAGGATGTTTTTCAAAATCTTAGCAAGTTATCACAAAAACAAGAGGTATAGCATGAGATTCAGCTATTTCGAGATTTCCCTCTACTGAATATCTAGTTCTACAAGAAGTCATTTTTATAGAGTATTAAAGTGAAGAAACAACTCCAGGAGATGTTAGCACAAGGTGTGATACATCTGAAAACCTCACAATGTGGTTAGCCTATTGTGATGGTACCGAAGAAGGGTGGTTGTTGAAGGATGTGCATCGACTAACAAGCCTTGAAAAAGATCACCATCAACAAAAGATATCCACTCCCCCACATAGATGACCTCTTGGAAAACCTTCAACATGCCAAATTCTTCCCAAAGTTGGATCTCATGTCAGGATATCAAGTCAAGATGAAGGACGAGGATATATGAAAGACCGCGTTAAAGATAAAACAAGGTTTGTATGAATTCTTAGTACTTCCTTTTAGTTTATGTAATGTACCTACTACATTTATGAGATTGATGAATGATGTATTGTGGGAATTGATAGATTCATGTGTCATTGTTTATCTAGATGATATAATGATTTTTAGTCCCACTTGGGAGGAACATCCAACACATTTGTAGCAAGTCTTGCAATTTCTCAATGAGAAGCAACTATTATGCAATATGAAGAAGTGTGAATTTTCCAAACAATCACTTGTCTATCCTGGCCACATGGTTGGAGGAGAAGAGATATGAGTTGATTCGAAGAAGGTGGAAGCCATCACCAACTGGAAAACACCAAATGCGATCCACAAAGACAAGAATTTCATTTCAAGATTTTATACTATTGGAGAACCTCTACACATAGTGGCCACAAAGAGTAATGTTTTTGAATGGGGTAAGGAACAAGATAAATCCTTTGAGTTATTGAAGTAAAATATTACTCATGCTGCAGTCCTTTCTATTCCTAATTTACAACAACCCTTTGAAGTAGAGATTGATGTCAGCGATTATGCTATGGGAGTAGTGTTGCTACATGGAGGTAAGCCAAAATGTTATCATTATGAGACCTTTACTTCAACAGTTGGAGGATATTCAGTATATGATAAGGAAATGCATGCACTAATTTAGGCCATTAAGAAATGAAATCATTATTTCTTGTGTAAAAAAACTATTGTGCAAATTGACCACAAACCTTGTCATTATTTGCAAGCACAGTCAAAATTACACTAGGTAAGGAATTACAAATGAATGGGATTCCTTTAGTAGTTCCATTTGGTGATCAAATAGAAGAAGGGCAGTACAAAATTGGTAGAAAACATGTTTTCTATGCCACCCACATAGGAGAAAGTTTCTTTATTTTCCACTACCTCTCAGATCGATGCCATAATGAAGGAAGCTTTCGAAGACGCATACACCCAAGAAAAATAATTTGGGGTGAAATTTATGTAGTTATAGACCCAAAAGGCTTAAATGAAAGGGATTGAATATTTTTATCTCAAGGACGGGATGTTTTACCGATGGGGGAAGATTTGTGTGTCAAAATAAGAAAGGCATCTATTGATGAGGGAAACAAATACCTTGAAAGTAACAGGAAATTTCATTGTTGGTAATTCTTTAGCCCACTTACAAAGGTATGTGTATTATCCCAATATGCAAGAATAAATTTCTAGGTTCAAAATAGGATGTAAACTGTGTTATACTAGCAAGTCTAAAACTAGGAAGGATGGTTTGTATATGTCATTACAAGTCTGTACTTGTCTATGGGAGGAAATTTCTATGGATTTTGTAGGAGGACTACCAATGTATAAACATGTCCATCACTCTCTCTATGTTGTTGTTGATATATTTAGTAAGATGTAATTCTTATGGCATGTAAAAAGACAATAAATGCATATTAGGCAGCATATCTCTTCTTTGTTAATGTATGGGTGCATTTTTTCTTTCCAAAGTCTATTGTTTCTCATAGGGATTCCATGTTCTTGGGAATGGTTTGGACTACTTTGTGGGAGAATATGCACACCAAGTTACATCGGAGCATGACCTTCCATATAGAGACAGATGGATAAATTGAGGTGGTGATTAAGACTTTGTTACAACTAATTAGAGGTTATAATAGAAAATATCCATGGACTTGGGATGATTCGCTAGCCTACATTTAGAATTCCTACAACCGATCAGTACATACATCTAGAATTCCTATGAAGTCATTATTTGAAGAATGCTTGGGATATTTACCTATAAATCCATTGTACATAGCAGTTTGACAGCAAGATGAAGAAAAGATACAACACTCAGAGGTGACTAGAGAAATAAAATTCATTTAACGGATTTGGAAAATCCATTTCAAGGTGAAATAATAGTTGGAGAAATCCCAATCCAAGTACAAATCTAGACACGATCAACATAGGAGAGAGCATAAGCTTCCTGTTGGAGAAAGAGTTTGGATATAGAGAGAATATAATGTCAAGAATGGAAGTTCAAGCCACTATGATATGGACCCTTCAAAATATTGAAGAAGGTTGGATAAAATGATTTTTGGCCTGATTTTACACCATTAATGCTGACGAAATTAGTAGTAAATTGTGAGAATTTGCACCTGGCGGTGCTCGTTTTGATATCTCACAATTTTGCCCTAATTTTCCTTTGTCTGTGTGCTCTGAAATATTTTGTCTCTTGATATGGGTGTTTTGAAAAGAATTACCTCCTTTTTGAATGCCTCGATTTGTTTGCAGAAGCCATTGTCATGCCCATCCTTGAAAAGTCTCTGAGCTTGCCTTTGTTTTTTCCCTAATTTCTTCAAAATCCGTGGGCTTTATCGTTTTTCTTGTTTTTTCCCCCCGACCGTGGAAGCTCGACAATGATAAATTTATATTTATATGCCTTTGAAAATCCAAATACATGGTCGAAAGATGCTTGAAACCATGATTCACTTGGTTTTGTTTCGAAAAGTTTTCATCCTTGGCGAAAAATCGGTTCAAAGCATGAATGCTGACCTTTTGTGTTTTTGACATTCTGACGGGTGTTTTTTTCCTGTCAAAGTTATTCCTCGGAATTCAGCGGTCACGTGGCTTCCTTTGGGTGGTCAGGAGATAGTAGGAAAATGCTTTAACTTATCACTTTTTTATTATTTGGCAAAAGGGAAAATTTGGTCCCATAGCCCCGCTCAAATTTGATTGGTTCTTTTGGTGTTTACGTGGCTTCTTTCGATTGGACGGGGTCTGGTGGATTTTTTTTTGAACTTTTTCCTTTTGGATACTTCAGAAAAAGGTTTGAATTCACCCCGCAGCCCTACCAAGCTCTGATTAAAGCAAATTTTAAGTGGCAGGGAAAAAGTCTTATTTTGTCCCCGCAAGAGGACATGTGGCAAAGACTAATGGCGGAGATGCGGGCCTTCGAAGGTAGGTTGGATGTTTTTCACTTTTGGAAAAATGGAGTAAAATTCTAAAATGGAAGCAACCCCTGCCAAATCATTTTGAAACCTTAAGGTTTTTGAAATTGTGCCATAACGACATGTGGCGAGCCCACGCTCATTCAAGGTATCAAATTTTTGGGGACTATCTCAAGGTGCACCATGGTGACACGTGGCGGTTTGAAAAGTCAAAGGGGTAGAGAAGCGGACCATTGGAGGTAACTTGTATTTTTTGCCTCTTGTCCTCAAAAGGATTAAAATCTCAAAATGGCCTGCAAGCCCGACAAAGGAGTAGTCAAATTATGTTTCAAGTTAAAAGGGGCAGGGAGGCGGACCTTTCGGGGAAATTTGGAGTTTTTTCCCCTTGATATTCAAATGACTAAAAACATCAAAATGACCCACAAGCTCGATAAAGGAAAGGTCAAAGTTTGTTCTAGTCAATAGCGGAAGTGCAGACTCTCGAGGGAAATTTGGAAAAATTTCCTTTTGGGAGAAAAGAGTTAAAAGTGAAAAAGGAAGCACGGTTCTGCTGGACCCACATTGGGACACGTGTTAGGCCCATTTTTCAAGGGCGGAGCTGCGGGGGAAAACTTGGAAAATTTTCCCTTTTCCAAAAATGAGATAAAATAACAGAATTTGGCCATGGTTATGTTGGGACCCACCTTAGGACACGTGTCAAGGTCATTTATCAAGGGCGGAGGCGTGGAGAAAAATGGAAATTTTTTCCATTTTTTCAAAAAGGTTGTAAAAAGTCAAAGGAAACCCCAGGCCTATTTAAATTTGAATCTTCCATGTGGATGACCCAAATTAAAAGTAAAGATCAACGACAAATGTGAGTCTGAAATCTAATTTTCCCACCATTTTTATTGAAACACTCCTGGGAGTGCATGTCTTCATGATTTCTTCATATTTTCCTACACGCCAAACAAAGAGGGGAGTTAATTTTGATATCTAAGTTTGGTGGGAGATATCTGGAGACATCTTTTTCCATTAAAATGGTCTAACTATCGAGCTCGATCTGATTTTCTATTTTTCTCCCGAGCATGCAAGGAACCAGATTTGATATATTAGGGGTGGAAGTGGTTGGTGAGATTGGAGGAGTGTTCTACCAGATGAAGGAGATTAATGCTGAGATTTTTTGAAGAGATCTGCCACATGAGAACTTGAAAACTTTTTACAGATCTGATTTTGGGAATCGCTATCGAGATCATGACGAGCACTGGTACATTAAATTTTTTTGTCTTTTGGGGAAGAATGGGCTTTGTTGTAAATGTTATAAAAGGCACAAATTTTTCATGCAAATGGTTGGAGTGTTAGAGGTCGAAGAAAATTCCCAAGAGAATTTGACAAAGCCTATATTTTTGAGAAGCCATATGAGAAGCCTGTATATCTATTTTGTATTAAGTTTGATTGTGTCATGGTGGTTGCAAATTTACAGCCATTTACAAGATGTAATATTGTTTTAGAAACCTTCCCCTCCTGATAAAATTAATCAAACCTGAGTTATTCTGTGTTGATCTTAACAAAAATGTGTTTGTTTCATTTCTAAATGTCTATAAATAGTTTTTATTCTTCTTTCTGCAACCTTGTATCAAAATATGTCTTAAATCACACAGGTCTTAATCCTTGTGACAGTTTAGTGGCATCCACAATCTAATTTCTCAGAAGAGCTTTCATCTGGGAGTGAAATAAACGATTTAAAATCACTCTTCTTTCATTTGTTGACAAATATTGTTTGTAATCCTCTGGGTGTACCTCAAGGGTGATTGATCTTAGATTATGATGTTTTATTGGGTTTTCTAACTTGACCCTTCGTGTTAAAATATCATAGATTGTGTGAAAAGGTGCTAATCTGGGCCTCCATTGAATCACGTAATCTTGTTATTGGAACATTTTAGCTATTTTGAAGCATTCTTTTGATTAGAATTTCCATTTTGTAAGAGTTCTCAGTGATTTGGCAAATCAAGTTCATTCTGCTTCACCTCCCACCAAAAATTCATTTAAAACAACTAATCCTACCCATACTTCCCCTAGTTGTCCTGTGAGTGCACAAAACTATAATTTCCATTACCAAAGCATGTAGAAACAATCAGGATTTTAAATGTCTTTAGTAGCCTGAACCTTACCTAGAAAATATCTCCACTATCTGGAGTGACAACTCATGAGAGTTAGATTTTGTTGCATCGATCATATTTTCTCCAAGGTCTCCTAAAAAAATTCATTAGGAAGGAAATATCCATCTCCTCCATAAACAATAGGATACAAAAGGGTTCTCTTACCTTGGTTGAAAGGCACAACCTAAAATAGTGAGGATAGATCAAATCCTCTTAAGGTGCTACCCACTCCTGTTCAAAGCCTGAGTGCCAAAAATTCAGATAGATTGCTTCACCAACTACAAAATGACATACATAATCATCTATCTACCTCTAAGCGTCCTATAAAATCCATGATACTTCTTGGCCTTTGAAGGAGATTAATTTGGGTACCAACAGCACCTATCTGAGCCATCCATGCTTGATGAAGATGAAGTATTACAAATCCTACCTTCCATATAAGAATTTTTCTTGGACTCATGAGGTGAACTCGAGGATGATGTAGTGCTCCAAGAAAAAGATGAGATTGACAAGTAGAGTTTGACAAGAGTCTTGACAAGTTAGACTCAAAGGGAAGACACCAAGGCATACCCGGTGGTACATGAAGGACTGAGTAATGGACTGAGTCATCTACTCCCTCACTAATATTTTGTGGGAACCAAAAGCCTCCTAAATAGGGTATGTGTGATCCATAGGGATCTAAAACAACACCACTTCATCAGATCATCTAGTACCACCAGAACAAAATGAACAAAACAGCGAGCGGGTTGTATTTTTATAGAACTGCCACCCTATATAGAGCGGTAGTGGTGTAAGTACCCCCATCAAAGTGGCGGTCTTGTAACTACCCCCCAGTAGAGTGGCGGTCCTGTAACCACCCATACTTAGGGTGATGATCCCATAACCTTCGCTCTGCACAGGATGACGGTCATGTCACTTCTGACGAAAAAACAAAATAGATCATGAACAATTTTGTATTTGAAGCGTCTTGACTATGTCTCTTCCCTTTCATGACCTTTTTTTTACCTCCCTAAATATAATTATCTTACTCTTTATACATATATATATATATATATATATATATAAATATATATATATATATATATAAATATATATATATATATATATATATATATATAAATATATATATATATATATATATATATATATATAAATATATATATATATATATATATATATATATATATATCCTACTTATTTGATGTTTACTACCCACACTTTCAAAGTTGCTTATAGGAAGAAAGCATATCAAGACCGACTAAGGTACTTTTCCAACATACAATTCCCTTATTCCACGGTTTTGGTATGGTCCCTAACCCCACCTTTGCATCTTTGACATAGAACTATGAACGTCAATATAGGATTTAGACTTTTATCAATTGATATTATTATGTGTGTGTGTGTGTGTGTGTGTGTACATACAGACATACACACACACACACACATCCATACATACATACATAGATGCATATATATATATATATATATATGTATGTATGGATGTGTGTGTGTGTGTGTATGTTTGTATGTACACACACACACACACACACATCCATCCATCCATACATACATAGATGCATATATATATATATATATATATATATATACATACAGACATACACACACACACATCCATACATACATACATAGATGCATATATATATGTATATGTATATGTATACACACACACACACACACACACACATATAGACACACACACAGTGTATATATATATATATATATATATGTATGTATGTATGTATGTGTTGGTCGTCAAATAGGACTTTACGAAGAGCAACAGTTATAGCCCACTATTACTTTGATCAAGGACATTGAGGTAAAAATTCCATATATTAGAGTGAAGAGTCACGGAGTTTTGAAATTGGCCATGTGAATCTTAAGTTCCTCTTCGAATAGATTTTTTTTGAAATAAATAGGTGGTCATCAAATTTAAACCTTTATTTAAAATAATTCACCACTAACATCACATGGGTATGTCTGTGGCTTTCCTCTACAATGGAAAAATAAATTCTTTGATTGGTTGTATGTTATGATTTGATGTCACCAACAATCCCATGTATCCCATATATTTTTTTGATAAAATTCAAATGTATTGAATTTGTTTCTTTCCCTTGCAATCTGTGTGGAATTTAATTAATAGACTATGTTTTTCTTTTCTAAAGTATTATCTTTTTTCAATGTGCTTATACGAGTCAGAGATCATACTGGAATGACATATTGTTTATATTTTTGGTCATTTTCATATGGAATAAAATCATCATTCCTTTTAGTACCAACGTTATGGTCACGACACCATCGGTTAAATTGAAGAGTCATGCAATTCAAAAATCAACCACATAAACCCTAACGTTCTCTTACAACTGAACAATTTTTTTGGTTTCAAATTATAACACATAGTTTGTGGGGAGCATTCTTGAAGCAAGTAAGAAAATTTATGTGCAATGCCATACAAAATGCTGAGTTTCTATTGATATCTTAACTTCCTTTCCATTTTTAATTTGACGTACAAATGCTGATCCAAGCTTCTATCTACCTAGAATGACAACAATAAGGATTTAAACTCCATTGTGCTAATCTTGTAACTGGTTGTATGGTAGGAGTTGATGTTAATAATGATCCGATGTATCGAAAATATATATTTTTAATAATATTTAATATTATTGAATTTGTAGTGACCCTTTAAATTGGTGTCGAAAGTGATTCTTAATATGTCATATTCCCTACTCCAATGTATTCTCTATTTTTAATGTGTTTATAGACTTTTACTATTATCCAATGCTTTTATTATTAAGCTACACAATAATGTAATTACATTGATCCCAAAAAATTATATTACATCATTGTGAAGCTCTAGGATTTTTATGTTCAAAACACTTAACCAAATTAACTTATAGGGAACTAAAGCTTTCCGTTTCTCACACGAGTCAAAGATCATATCAACGACATAGTCTTCTAGTTTTTTCTGGTTTTAGTCATTTTCATAAGAAATATAACATGGATGTTGTGAGTATTCACCTATTTTCCTCTAATTACTCAAGCCACAAAAAGAACTATTAAAATGATATGTCCCACACCACTCAAAAGTTCCATCTCAATCCCCTTACATTCATAATTACTCCCCTTCATCGACCCCAACGTTTCTACTTTCAAATTGTCTAATGTCATGTGTATTTTGAATTTCACTACAAATAAAGAATTATTGTCTCAATATCTTCCCTCTAATTCATACATTCACACTTCAAATGCTCAACGAATATTAAGTTCCCTTCCCCAAAAAAATTTAAGACTCACCGCTTGACTATCGACATATACATTGCACCTTTGTGTGCGATTGCTAGTATATTACATACTCGAATAATACTAATGCATATCATAAGTAATTATTTCATGCATTTAACTAATGGGTTAGACATAAATGATGACAGATATACAATTGTTCTATCTCAAAGATGCAAAAATGAAAACGAAAATGACGACGATTACGAGCCAAGAACTTGATTCCATGAACATTTAACCCAAAACAATATGACTAATTTTTTATTTTTTTGCATGAGGATCAAGATTTAAGAGAACAAGTTTAATAATTGCTATATATTTAAATCGAGTCACTTAGCAGAATCCTCTAAAGAAATCTTTCACATAGGAGGAGAAGATAAGTTTGTTCCATTATTTATGGCATAGATTTTTGAGCTTCGTCGAGATAAGAAAGTTAGCTTGGAGATGGTTGCTTGATGGAACCGAATCATCCTTAGAAGAGTAAAAACAAATCACAAATGGGAAAGAAGGAATAGTAATCCAGATATGGAGGAGGTGCAAGTAGATTCAACACTGACTGAGTCTGAAATAAGGCTCCAAAATATGTATGATTAAGAAGGAGTCTATATAAATACATATTAGTCTTGTTTTTTTTTTTTAAATACATTGGTTAACCATAATATTCAAACAATGATAAAATGGTGTCAATATCAAAAATACAAAAAAAAATGGCGGGTGGATTCAAATTCAAAAAAAAAATGTTTGAAAAAGATTATCGTTGGGGGGTGGGTGGCTCCATAAACACCTGCCATCCCATTAAGACGCCCTCTCCTTGTGTGCAAAGCTACTCCATGCTGGGCCGCGCATCTCCCATTTATCTCACCTTAGAATTTGTCCAGAGATCTTCTTACCTTTTTTTTTGTGGTCTGGCTACGCTAGTCATTAAACTTGGTCCTGGCCACGCGGTTGGATTCAGATATGGTGGTTAAAGATGAAGCTATAGACCAGAGGGAAAGGCGTGTTGACCCGTTTTGTTCGGCCCTGGCCACGCGTGCTGCTGATAGGAAGGTTGTAGATGGTCGTTAGATGTAGCTACAGGCCTATGCTGCGTGGAAAGAAGATGGCGGTTAGGTGGACCTACAAGCAGACTTCATTGGGTGCTGCGACCTCCACTATCATTGGGTGCTACATGGTGGGTTCAAGGTAGAAATCCTTGACCATCTTCCTGCAACAGATAAACGGCCAGGCACAGTCAGGTCACAATGGAAAACAACAGCCCCTTTTTTTTTGAGCGCTTAAAACAAGCAGGTTGTCAAACTATGTTGTTATCTGTTCAGCATCGAATGCATCCTCAAATTTGTGACTACACCTTCAAGATATATTTTATCAAAGTTCAATTAAGGGACAGAAAGAGTATTACGAGGAGAACTGAAGAAATTTATTACAATGATTCTCTGCTAGAGACCATCCTCAGTTTTACGGGATTCACCTTCAAGATAATTTTATCAAAATCGATTATAGGAGCAGTGAGAGTGCTACCAGAAGACCTGGTGAAACTTATTACATGAAGTAGTTTTCTATTGGAGACCTTGCCTATCGTACGAGGTAGCATCGTGGAAGAGAGACTCACAGAGGTGGATCCGTTTCATATCAAAATATTCATGGAGCACAGTTTGCCTTGCAAAATAGTGCAAAAAACTGTAAAACGCCTGCATAGGTTGCAACTCGTACAACTAATTGTTTTTTATTTCCATAATTTCAAATGTTTTTTTCGTTTGCTAACGAATGAAATTAGTCATTTGAATGTATGAGTAACCAAAATCTAAAGCATGTATATCCATTAAATACTATTCCAAAGTTTTATTTTTCCAAATATTTAAGTTTGTATATTTGTATCTATTTTAGTAGTAATGATTACTTTATTGTTTATAATTTATTCTTTTAGTTTTACACTTTTCTATATTTTCTTTCACGTGTATGATGTAGGAATGGATCTATACTAAGTATGCAAAGGAAAGGATTTTATACTATGTATGCAACCAAATACTTATAAACTATTTTTATTTATTTTACAAGAAGAGAGATTGCACTAATATTCCCACTTTTCAATACATCTCCTTTGAGTAACAAAATGGGATTTAATATATATATATATATATATTTTTTGTAAATTTCCCAACTTTCCTCAAGAGGGTTTCAACAATATTTCCATTAAGTTTTAGAGTAAGAACTACTAACATTTCAACAAGATCAACACATCCATAAGAGGTTCCAAGCCAAGTTAAAGGAGAATAAATAGATTGTCTTTTCTTTCAACTTTTAATATCCATCCACATTACAACCTTACTAATGAAGTTCAATACAAATTTCCTTCAACATCTTGTTACAACATTTTCCACTTAATGTGGGAACAAATTTACAATAATGGAAGCTAAAATACAAAGCATTATTACACTTTTCCTCCACTCAAGGTGGGTAAATCATACAAGGTAGTTTCACATTGTCATCAACAAGGCTCCAATGCTACAAACATCAACAAGGTAGCTCCTCCAATAGTTTGCTTGATTCACAACAAAATAAGGGGAGAGGCAACACTCTCCTCCCAACCAAGATACCCAATGGAGAAGAGAAGCCATCCTCTCCATTGGCCCCTGAGCCCCAACCACATTACAATGGGAGAAAATCCAACTCATGGCAACTACTAGCTTCCACATAACTCAACATAAAATTTCACATTCATTCCATAATCCTTCAAAACAAAATCAACAACACAACAAGAGGGAAAAAAATCACAACATCAAGTCACAAGGCTTATCAAGAAAGCCATAAGAGTAAGACCTATGGGGAGGCCACTTATGCCTCCCAATGGGAATGGGTGCCACCTAAAAGCCTCCAATGCAAAACACAATACCCCTAACAACTCTTATGCCTCCCTCAAGTACCCCTTATCCCTCCATCCACTCTTATGCCTCCCTCAACTCTTATGGCTCCCTCAAAGTAAAAACAAGAAGAAAATGCAAGCATTTCTCTTACTAGGTGGGCACCCAACCCAAACTCCCTCCTCAAGAAAATGATCTCTTATGCCTCCCTCAAATAAACTCCCCATAGTCTCCTCCCACTCCCAACTTAGGCATTCTACCCATTCCCAACAAGCATTTCAAACAACAACATTCAACACAACATAAATATACATTCATATAACAAAAACAAAAAAAACATAATACAACAAAGGTGAAGCTCCTACCTTTCCATGGTAGAGCTTGCTCCAAGTATGAAGTCTCAATCCCTCCAAAGATCAAGCAATCATCCACAAGCTCCAAAAAAATTCCCACAAGTATCAACAAGCTCAAAAAAAATCCACAACTCCTTCAAAATCCTCTCCTCTCCAAAATACAAAAGACTAAAAAAAATGAAAACTTCCAACCCCCAAAACAAACAAGAGGATCAAATAAATAGAGAAAAGAGAGGGAGGGATGATGTGGCTCCAAGTAGGATGCCACCTCCTTTTCCCTCCACTCCACATCATTTGGTCAACCTCATATTCCAATGCACCATTAATAAGTGGTTGAAAGAAAGGCAAAGCACCTTACACACTCCAATCTAAGCCCACTCCCCCAAAGGACAAAATTAAATTTTGAAAGAAAGTGAAATTAATATTTTACCCTTTTTATCCCCCCCCAAACACCTAAAAGACCCTAAATTTGGCCTTCCAACCCATAGGTAGGGTTGGCATGGGGTTTTAAGAGGTGTGGGACAAGTTTGACTTGTCCCACAAGCTTTGAAATTTGGCCTCTAAGGCCAAATTCGAGTTTCCCATGTGGGGTAGAGTGTGCTACACTCAAAACTCAAACACACATCAATCCACACAAAATCCCAAGTAAATCAAGCCTAATAAATGAACTCTCTTTGGTCATATCCTTTAATTAGTTTAGGACAAATTCAAATTAGCTTAATTAAGACACTACAACCCATGACTAATAAAGGGGGTAAACACCAATCCAAATAATATGAATAATAACACAAGTAAAATTTCACTTACTAAGAGCAACACATACTAACATAATAGAAAAGGGGAAAATTAAAACAAAACAACACATGACCCCTAGGTCACAATTTTCCCCTAACCAAATAATTCTAACACACACACAATTACTTGTTGCCATGGTGACCTTAGCTGGATTCTTCTCGAATTCCGATGTGGTTGGTCTCCACTCCCCAATATTGTTGTGAATATAATATACCTGCAGAACAGAGAATACCTCCTTCATGGCCTGTTGGCCGCATTAAAACATTCATGCCAAATATACAATATAATCTAAAATAAACGACACATGATTTACTATCATCTATGCAAGTACGATATCACTTACACTTTCTAGCACATTTCTATTCCACATTTCATTTATGTCAAAACGATCATCACATTAGTCCAATTATCAAGTTCTACTCAATATGATTAAACATATCACATGTCATAATTAAAGATAAATAACCATGTCAAAAGTATACAAATATCATCATCAAATGTCCACCAGTAGACCATATGCATCATATAAAGATCAAATCAATAACAGTCCGGTGTCTATGATATCTACTAGCATGCTAAATCAAGAAGCCATAATAAATCCATAAGTGAAGTAATCAGTCTCGAAAACAACAAAACAAAAATGGTGTCGAAGGGAAGTGGGCACTACATCCCCCTCCCCTTAGACTCGACTTCCTCCTGGAAGTCACTGGAAAAGGTGTGGAAACTGTCCTCGTAGCAAAGTAGCATCCTCCCAAGTAGCTGCAGTCTCATCATACCTGTCCCATTGGACCCCAACCTGATCAATCTCTCTACCGCGAAGGCCCAGGGTCCTGCGCTCTATAATGCATACGGGCTCCACCATCACCTGCCCCTGATCCTGACACCTGCAATGTGGTCCAATCTAGCACGTGAGAAGGATCAGAAATATATCTCCTAAGCACAGAAACGTGAAACACATCATGGACGCGAGATAAGCTAGGTGGCAATGCTAGACGATAGGCCAAGGGACCGAGGCGCTCCAAGATCTCAAAGGGACCCACAAACCTAGGAGCAAGCTTAGAACCTTTTCCGTAATGGATAGGGATCTTATGCGGTCTGACACGAAGAAACACCTTTGTGCCTACCTCAAAACTGCGATCTGTCCTATGCTGGTCTGCATACTTTTTCTTTCTATCCTGCGCCTCTTACAATCTCTATCTGATCAAGGTAACCTGTTACTCCATATCCTGCAATAATGCTGGCCCAAGGGAAACCCTGTCCTCAATCCTGTCCCAACTAAGAGGTGTCCTGCACTCTCTACCATACAAATGCCTGAAAAGGAGCCATGCCAATAGAACTCTGGAAACTATTATTGTAGGCAAACTCCACCAAATACAGATACTCCTCCCATCTCGACTGATGATCCATCACGTACATCCTGAGCATATCCTCCAAAATCTGATTCACCCTCTCTGTCTGTCCATCTGTCTCAGGGTGATAAGCTGTGCTGAAATTAATCCTCGTCCCGAGGGCATACTGCATGGTGGTCCAGAAATGGGAGGTGTAAAAAGGGTCGCGGTCGCAAATGATCTTCCATGGAATCCCATGTAATCTGAAAATCTCATCAAGGTATAGTCGTGCCACAGCACTTGCTGTATAGGTGGTCTTCACTGGAGAAAAATGAGCTACCTTCATCAATTTATCCACCGTGACCATGATGGCGTCGTGATGGTATCTCGACATGTAGGTAACCCAATGATGAAGTCCATGGAAATGGTGTCCCACTTCCACTCCAGTATGGCGTGAGGATAGAGAAGGCCAGCTAGATGCTGATGCTCAGCCTTCACCCTCTGGCACTCTAAACAACATGACACAAACAAAGCCACGTCTCTCTAAAGTCCTCTCCAAAAATACAACTGTCTCAGGGTGGCGTGCATCTTCTTCACCCTGGGATGGGCTGAATAAGGTGCACGATGAGCCTCTGTCAAAATGTCATGTCTCAAGCCTCCATCTATAGGAACATATATCCGACCTCTGTGTCTGAGAATACCATCTGCCTCTAATGAAAATCCATCAAATCTCCCCTCAAGGGGTCTCTGAGACTCAATCTCTGCTCTGGCTGCAAGGTAGAAACTATCCTGAGGAAGCTGCTGCAAGATCCTACTTCTGCAAATCTGTGCCCACTGAGGTGGCCATAGCCACATGTCTCTCACCTACTCAAGGCATCTGCAACCACATTCTCCTTCCCTTTCACATGCTCTATCTCCATGTCATACTCACAGAGTAACTCCATCCAACGCCGCTGACGAGCGTTGAGATTGGGCTGCGTGAAGAGGTGGCGAAGACTCAAGTGATCAGTCCTGAGTGTAAATCTCCGGCCAAGAAGAAAATGTCTCCACTGCACTAAGGCATGTACCACTACTGCAAGCTCAAGGTCATGGGTCGGATAATTGAGCTCATAATCTTTGAGTTTGCGAGACTCAAAGGCAACTACCCTACCCTCCTGCATTAACACACCTCCAAGTCCTGCCAAGGAAGCATCTGTGCAAACGTAGAACTCACCCTGAGGATCTGGAACTGCAAGAATAGGTGCTCTCGTGAGGCATTCCTTTAGTGTACTGAAGGCCTACTCACATCTATCTGACCATAAAAAACTTCTTCCCTTTCTGCTGAAGGGAAGTGATGGGGTGCGCAATCTGAGAAAAATCCTGAACAAACCTCCTGTAATACCCTGCTAGACCCATGAAGCTACGCACCTCGGTCACACTAGTGGGTGCTGGCCAATCCATGATGGCTTGAATCTTGGAAGGATCGACTGCGATACCTTCCCCAGAAATGATGTGGCCCAAATACTGCACCTCAGGCTGAAAGAACGCACACTTCTCCAAGTTCCCGTAAAGGCGCTGTTCGCGAAGACACTGAAGAACCTGGCGAAGGTGCTCCTCATGCTCCTCACGTGTGCGTGAGTAAATCAAAATGTCATCAAGGAAGATGAGCACGAAGCGATCAAGGAAGGTCCTGAATACCCCATTCATCAAACTCATAAACACTGCGGGGGCATTCGTCAAACCGAAAGGTACCACTGTGAACTCGTAGTGGCCATATCTCGTATGGAATGCTGTCTTGTGAATATCCATCTCCGCAATCCTGAGCTGATGGTACCCTGACTTAAGATCTATCTTAGAGAAAACTGTAGCCCCCCTTCATCTGATCAAATAAATCATCAATGCGTGGAAGGGGGGTAACGATTCTTGATCGTTACTTTATTCAGCTGATGGTAGTCAATACACAACTGAAGAGATCCATCCTTCTTCTTTACGAAGATCACTGGTGCACCCCAAGGGGATACACTAGGACGGATTAGGCCTTTCTCCAGAAGGCCCTCAAGCTGCAACTTGAGCTCACATAACTCAGGAGTAGTCATCCGATAGGGTGCTCGTGAGATAGGCTCTGCGCCCAGAACTAGATCTATATGGAAGTCGATCTCACGTGGGGGAGGTAACCCCGGTAGCTCCCCTGGGAACACATCAGTAAACTCTGATAAGATGGGATGGTCATCGAGGGAAGGTCCTCTCGACTCATCCTCTGATCTGTCACTGACTGTAATAGCAAACAACTGACAACCCTGTCGCGCACACCGCTTAAGCTGCATAGCGGAGATGGTGCGAATGGATACGGCCCTCCTAACTCCTGATATCACTGACTCTACTCCAAGATCATCTATGCAAACAATAGTCTTATGGTAACAATCCACTCTAGCTCTGTGAGCGGACAACCAATCCATGCCTAAAATGATGCCATAAGATCCTAATGGAAGGATCCAAAGATCAGAAGTAGTGGTGAAGGGTCCCAAATCCACTACACACTCCTTGACTAAGGAGTCTATAGAAATTTTGGCTCCAGAAGCCATCTCAACGTCCCAACTACGGCCCTGCCTAACTGCCACCAGCCTACAATGCTCTACTAAGGATGGTGCAATAAAAGAATTAGAAGAACTAGAATCAAATAATATAGAGGTGGAAATACCACCAATACTACCTGTTTGTCTCAATCAAAGTACTTTGATGCTTAGCCTAGTGCAGTTTCTCGACCGCTGCGTAGATCCGATGACTCCATGTCATATCTCCAACTAGTAGACTCTGAATTCTACGTCTTTCCCAACAGTTAGGGTTCTATGGGAAATCTCTCCAATGATGTCCCACAACACCACAACCATAACAGCTGCCTAGTCCTCTCCAATGGGAAGTAACTCCAGCTGGTACTCTAGATGAGTAAGCTACAGATCCTGATGATCCAGCTATGGACTGATGAGGTCTCTGCGGACCGAGCTCCTACTGACTAAGCTCTCGGTGCACCCTGTGTCATGATGGAACCCCTAGGAGGAGGCCCAATACTACGTCCTCTATGCGCATAAAATCTCTGAGGAGGTCGGTAAGGTGGGCGGGTCTGCTGCTGCTACTGTTGTGGTGGCCTGACTGAAGCTTGCCCTGAACTCTGTCCACCCCGTGGAGGAGGAACTGACCCCTTCGACCTACCATCCTACATCTGCTGGATACGGCTCTGAAATCTGTCTCTAGCCTATTGCGTCTTCCCCTGTGTCTCCTCTGCAATATAGGCCTTCTCCACGGCCTCTGCTAATGTCTATGGGTAGTGTATGCGCACTGCACCACCTAAATCCAAGTTTAGGCCCCAGATGAACCTGTGAATCTGTACCTGCTCATCCTGCATATAGTCAACGTACTGGAGTAGGTCAAGAAATCGACTCTCATACTCAGCTACTGTCATCGATGCCTGACGGAGGTCATGAAACTCATCTATCTGCTGGTGTATAAATCTCCTGGGTAAATACCTGCTCCTGAAACACTCCTCAAACAGCTCCCAGGTAATTGTCTTCGAGTCAACATGGAGCTTTTGCTCCTCGGTCCTCCACCAGACTCCTACTCCATCCTTCAGAAGGTGGATTGCAACACGAGATTTCATGTTGCTAGTACAAAGGGTAGAGCTTGAAGCATCCGCTCAAGCTCACCAACTAGGCCTCTGCCTTGAAAACTTCCTGTATCACCTGAATAGTAGATGGTCGTAGCTTTAGGATCTCCCAGATATGGTCTGCAGCTGATGTATGATGAATCCTAGGTCTCTCTATATGCTCCTCCCTCTGTCTAGGGCTCCGAGACCTGTCCCTATGTCCTGATATCCTGTCCCCATGTCCTCTCTGTGGTGACTCTACCCTAGCCGACTCCGCACAGAAGTTCTCTGCCCTGTGCTCCTCGTTGTGTTGAGGGGATGCCTGGGCATCTACTGATGGCTCCAAACTATGTCTGCAAGTCGTCCTCCTAAGGGCTCTCTGCATATAGCGGCATTGACATCCTGGAATGTCTGTCTGTAAGATCTGAGGTATAATGGCTGCTACGGCTTGCTCTGGCTGGCGGTGGTATATCTAGGTCTATATGAAGAGACCCCTCACCCAATCCGTGCCTCATACACAGATCAAGGGAGAGTTAGTTCATTGTTCTAGGTCTTTGTGTCAGTTTTCTAATTTTGTTGTTTCCTATAATTATCAACATTGTGGTTTTATATATTAAAAAAAATCAACTCTGCACTAGATTAAATGTTCATGTTTCGTGTTTTTTCTGTGTGTGCCCAAGGGTCCAAGCTTCAAACACCTGGCTCTGATACCAAAATGTGACGCTGCGAAAATGATGACGACGACGAGCCAAGAACTTGCTTCCACGAACATTTAACCCAAAACAATACGACTAAATTTTTTTTTTTTGCATGAGGATCAAGATTAAGAGAACAAGTTTAATAATTGCTATATATTTAAATCGGGTCACTTAGCAGAATCCTCTAAAGAAATCTTTCACGTAGGAGGAGAAGATAAGTTTGTTCCATTATTTATGGCATAGATTTTTGAGCTTCGCCGAGATAATAAAGTTAGCTTGGAGATGGTTAGGCTTGATGGATCCGAATCATCCTTAGAAGACTAAAAACAAATCGCAAATGGGCAAGAAGAAGGAATAGTAATCTAGATATGGAGGAGGTGCAAGTAGATTCGGCGGACTGAGTCTGTCTGAAATAAGGCTCCAAAATATGTATGATTAAGAAGGAGTCTATATATAAATACATATTATTAGTCTTTTTTTTTTAAAATACATTGGTTAACCATAATATTCAAACAATGATAAAATGGTGTCAATATCAGAAATACAAAAAAAAAAATGGCGGGTGGATTCAAAAATTCAAAAAAAATATATGTTTGAAAAAATTATGGTTTGGGGGTGGGTGGCTCCATAAACACCTGCCATCCCATTAAGACTCCATCCCTTGCGTGTAAATATACTCCGTGCTGGTCGCGTATCCTTATTTATTACATTAAAAAGGTCCGGAGATCTTCTGCCCCCCCTGTTTGGTCTGTCTACCTGTCATTACTCGGCCCTGGCTACGCGGTTGGACAGAGAATGGTGGTGAGAGGTGAAACTACGGGCTAGAGAGGGACAGACTGGTGACTCGTTTCATTCGGCCTTGGCCGCGCGTGCTGCTGATAGGAAGGTTGTAGATGGTGGTTAGGTGGAGCTATAGGCCTATGCCGCATGGAAAGAAGATGGTGGTTAGGCGGAGCTACAGGAGGACAAAAATGGGTGTGCAACCTCCACTATCATTGGGTGCTACATGGTGGGTTCAAGGTGGAAATCCACGGCCTCTACCTGCAACAATAATCGGCCAGGCACAGTCAGGTCGCAGTGGAAAACAACAACCCTTTGAGCGCTTAAAACAAGCAGGTTTTCCATTTATGTTGTTATCTGTTCAGTATTGAATGCATCTTCGAATTCGGGATACGCCTCCAAGATATTTTAATCAAAATCGATTAAATAACAGTGAGAGTGTTACGAGGAGGCCTGAAGAAGTTTATTTAATGATTCTCTAAAGAGATCTTACCAGTTTTACGGTGGAGCTCGGGGGGGAGAAACTCTATATAGGTGGATCTGTTCCATATCATAATATTCATGAAGTAGTTTTCTTTGCAAATTAGTGCGAACGTTTTTGTAGAGGTGGCTCCGTTTCACATCAGAATATCTTGAAGCACAGGCTTGCTTTGCAAATTAGTGTGAAAAACTATAAAATGCCTGTAGAGATTGCAACTGTACAACTAATTGTTTTTGATTTCCATACTTTCCAACCAACGGTTTTCTTTGCTAACGAATGAAATATTCATTTAGATGTATAAGTAACCAAAATCTAAAGCATGTATATCCATTAAATACTATTCCAAAGTTTTATTTTTCCAAATATTAAGTTGTATATTTGTATCTATTTTTTAGTAGTAATGAATACTTTATTGTTTATAATTTATTCTTTTAGTTTTCCACTTTTCTATATTTTCTTTCACGTGTATTATGTAGGAATGGATCTATACTAAGTATGCAAAGGAAAGGATTTTATACTATGTATGCAACCAAATACTTATAAACTATTTTTATTTATTTTACAAAAGAGAGATTGCACTAATATTCCCACTTTTCAATACATCTCCTTTGAGTAACAAAATGGGATTTAATATATATATATATATATATTTTGTAAATTTCCCAACTTTCCTCAAGAGGTTTTCAACAATATTTCCATTAAGTTTTAAAGCAAGAACTACTAGCATTTCAACAAGATCAATACACTCATGTGAGGTTCCAAGCCAAGTTAAAGGAGAATAAATAGATTGTCTTTTTTTTTAACTTTTAATTCCATCCACATTACAACCTTACTAATGAAATTCAATACAACTTTCCTTCAACATCTTGTTACAACATTTTCCACTTAATGTGGGAACAAATTTACAATAATAGAGGCTAAAGGAAACAAAGCAATATTACATTTTTCTTCCACACTAGATGGGTAAATTTACATGGTGTTTTTACATTTTCAACAACAAGGTCCCATTGCTCCAAATATCCACAAGGTGGCTCCTCCAATAGTTCCGCTTGATTCAAAACAAAGATAAGGGGAGAGGCAACACTCTCCTCCCAACAAAAATACCCAATGGAGAAGGGAAACCATCCTCTCCATTGGCCCCCGAGCGCTAACTACATCACAATGAGAGAGATTCCAACTCATGGCAACTACAAGCTTCCACATAACTCAACATAACATTTCACATGCATTCCATATTCCTTCAAAACAAGAGAATCAACCATCATAACAAGAGGGAAAGAAAATCACAAACATCAAGTCACAAGGCTTATCAGGAAAGCCACAAGAGTAAGACCATATGGGGAAGCCACTTATGCCTCCCAATGGGAATGGGTGCCACCTAAAATCCTCCAATGCAAAACACAATACCCCTAACAACACTTATGCCTCCCTCAAGTACCCCCTTATCCCTCCATTCATTCTTATGCCTCCCTCAACTCTTATGGCTCCCCCAAATTAAGAACAATAAGGAAATGCAAGCATTTCTCATACTAAGGTGGACACCCAACCCAAACTCCCTGCTCAAGCAATTGATCTCTTAATGCCTCCCTCAAATTAGCTCCCCATAGTCTCCTCCAACTCCCAACTTAGTCATTCTACCCATTCCCAACAAGCATTTCAAACAAAAACCTTCAACACAACATATATACTACACTCACATAACAATAAGAAGGAAACCAAAATACAAAAGAAAGGGGAAGATCCTACCTTTCCATGGAAGAGCTTGTTCCAAGTGCGAAGTCTCAAATCCCTCCAAGGATCAAGCAAGCATCCACAAGCTCCAAAAAAGTTCCCCCAAGAATCAACAAGCTTCAAAAAAAATTCACAAGCTCCTTCCAAATCCTCTCCCCTCCAAAATACAAAAAGACTAAAACATAAATAAACTTCGAACCCCCAAAACAAACAAGAGGATCAAATAAATAGAGAAAAGAGAGGGAGGGATGATGTGTCTCCAAGTAGGATGCCACCCATCCCTTTTCCCTCCACTCCACATCATCTGGTCAACATCAAATTCCAATGCACCATTAATAAGTGGTTGAAAGAAATGCAAGCAACTTGCACACTCCAACTAAGCCCACTCCGTCAAAGGACAAAATTAAATTTGAAAGAAAGTGCAATTAATATTTTTACCCTTTTTATCCCCCCAAAACACCTAAAAGACCCTAAATTTTGCCTTCCAACCCATAGGTAGGGTTGACATGGGGTTTTAAGAGGTGTGGGACAAGTTTGACTTATCCTACAAGCTTTGAAATTTGGCCTCAAAGGCCAAATTCGAGTTTCCCATGTGGCGTAGAGTGTGCTACAGTCAAAACTCAAACACACAACAATCCAAACAACATCCCAAGTAAATCAAGGTTAATAAATGAACTCTCTTAGGTCACATCCTTGTAATTAGTTTAGGAAAAAATTCAATTTATCTTAATTAAGCCACTACAACCCATGACTAATAAGGGGGTAAACACCAATCCAAGATAATATGAATAACAACATAAGTAAAAATTTCACTTACTAAGAGAAAAACATACTAACATAGTAAAAATGGGAAAAATTAAAACAAAACAACACATGACCCCTAGGTCACAATTTTCCCCTTTTACCAGATAATTCTAACACACACACAATTACTTGTTGCCATTCTGACCTTAGTTGGATTCTTCTCAAATTCCGATGTGGTTGGTCTCCTCTCCCCAATATTGTTGTGAATATAATATACCTACAGAATAGAAGAATACCTCCTTCAACCTGTTGGCCGCATTAAAACATTCATGCCAAATATACAATATAATCTAAAATAAATCAACACCTGATTTACTATCATCTATGTAAGTACGATATTACTTAACACTTTCTAGAACATTCTCCATTCCACATTTCATTTATATCGAAACGATCATCACTTTAGTCTAGTTATCAAGTTGTACTCAATATGATTAAATATATCCCATGTCAGAATTAAAGATAAACATCCCTGTCAAAAGTATACAAATATCGTCATCAAATGTCCACCAGTAAACCATATGCATCATATAAAGATCATATCAATAATAGTCCCAATGTCAATGATATCTACTAGCATGCTAAAACAATAGGTCATAATAATCCATAAGTGAAGTAATCAGTCTCGAAAACAACAAAACAAAACGAAAGTGTCGAAGGGAAGTGGGCACTACATGGTATACGTTGACTTTTTGGAATCATTATAGTGGTGATCATGTTAGATGATTCGATTAACCATAAGAGCATATTGATTTTATGTTTTATTTATAATGTGATGAAAACAGGTGAGTAGTAGTATGTAATAAGTAGACCTAGAAAATTGAATTTAATTTGATGACCATATAGAGGTTGATAAAACTGCATTATTAGTTGCCTTGATGTTGTTGTGATTCATATATATGGATGATTTTGAGATTATATTTATATTGATTTTGGATGTTCTAATATGGCCACGAGGTTGAAGGATGTATTTATATTATGCAACTTTAAAATATCACAAAAAACATCGGGCATTGGAGACCAACCACATTGGAATTCTAGATGAATTCAAGAAGGTCACCATGGTAACTTGTATTTATTTGTGTGTTTTATTGTGTTACGCATTCCCATGGGGGGGATCACCATTAAATGTGACCAAGGGTTATGTGTATTTATTTATTTGGTTTCTTGTTATTGATTAATTATGTGTTTATTAAGTGAAGTGTTTACCCATTTTATTGAAATAAATTGTGGTATGTAATGTGAGTAATCATATTGTTAAAATAAATAAATTAAATTGGGTCATAAGAAAGTAATTATTGGAGTGGTTGACTCTTGTATTAAATTTTGTAAGGTATGTGTAAGAAATGTGTAAGTGATGTGTAAGAGATATCTAAGTAAAATTTGGAGTATGAAACACTTCATTTTCTTTGGAATTTGAAATTTTCCTGGAGATTGATTTTGGAGGCTTATGGGACAAGTTAAACTTGTCCCATACCTCTAAATTTACATACCAACCTTACCTATGGTTGGAGAGTCTAAATTTAAACCTTCTTTGTGCATTTTTGTAAGTCAAGCTGAATGTTTTAATTACACTTTCTTACATGTTTTTAATTTAAGTCCTTTGGGGTATGGGTTGGATTTGAGTGTGAAAGTAAAACTGTCATATTATTTACCAACTTTTATTGTGCCTTGGAGATTGAAGTTGACTTGTGAGTTGGAGCTAAGGATGTGTGATGAGGCATCCTACATAGATCCACCTCATCCTCATCTCTTCCCCCTTCTATATATTCGAATTTATTTTCTTGTTTTGGGGGTTACACTCTTTTGGTTGCTTCACTTTTTGGATACTTCTTTTGTGGAGAATTATTTTTCTATTTGGAGCCCTTGCTTTTGGAGAGAGTATGTAGGCTTATACAAGCCTATGTTTTATTGATCTTGGGTTGTTTTGCATTGGAAAACTTGTTGTTTGGAACTTGAAACAAACTCCATCATGGAGAGGTAAGAGCTTTGATCTTTAAATGCTCTTCTTTTATTTTTGTAAAATGTTATTGTCGTGAATGTTTTGGCATGTGTGTGGGCTGTTTCGGGTACATGGCCTAGGGATGGTGTAGGAGAAGACTATGGGGCATTTCTGTGGGAGGCATATGTGTTTAAGGAGGTATAAGTGTGGAGGGAGTTGGGATTTGGGGTTCCACCTTACAAAGAAATAGATTGCATTTCTTTACTCGTTATGGGGTGCCATAAGAGAGGGTTGGAGAGGCATAAGGAAATGTGAGGAATAAGGGGTATTTGGGGGAGGCATAAGGGCATGTTGGGGATTTAAAATGACATACATACATACATACATACATACATATTGGTGGTTTATTCTCAAGTAGTGATACCCATTTCCTCTTAAGGAGGCATAAGAAACATCCCCCATAGTTTCCTTCTCCTTTGGCTTGCATGGTAAAGCCTGAGTTTTTTTTTTATGTTTTAATGTGGTTGTAAACTACATTTTGTTTTGGATTGTGTTTTGAATGAGAAATATGTCTTGTGTTGTGGAATCTTGTTGTTACCATGTGTTGAAAAACATTTCTAATTGCAATATGGTTGGGGCTCGGGAGCCAATGAAGAAGGATGGCTTCTCCTTTTAATTGGATGTCTTGGTTGGGTGGAGAGCGTTGCCTTTTCCCCTATTCTGTTTTTGATCAAATTGGATAATGATGGAAATTTATACTGTTGTTTTGGAGATGTGAAAGAAGACAAATTTTGGCTGTCCTTTGTGTGAAACTTCTTTTTGTAAAACTATTTCCCCACTTCAATTGGATGACTTGTGATTATATTATGGACATGATTATGGACCTTATTATAGTATGATGATAGATGTTAGATCATGGATTATTGTTGACTTGATTCAGTTATGATGCATGATGATTATTAGAGACATTTTATATGTTGATGATGATATACTGTTTGACATGGTTATATTATGGATGTTGTGTGGACTTGTGATATTTGGATATTGTGAGTAGACCTAGAAATGGAAATTATTGGATGATGATATAGTTGTTGATAAAACTATAAATGATATTGTTAGATTGCTTTGATGTTGTTGTGATTCATATATCTAAATGATTTTGGAATTATATTTATATTATTTTGGATGTTCTGATATGGCCACGAGGCCGAAGGAGGTATTTGTGTTTTGCAGGTTAAAATATCACAACAAACATCAGGGGATTGGAGACCAACCACATTGGAATTCTAGATGAATTCAACAAGGTCACCATGGCAACTAGTATTTGTTTGTGTGTTTGTGTGTGTTAGGGATTCCCATGGGGGGGATCACCTTTAATTGTGACCAAGGGGTTTTATGTATTTCTTTTATTTTGGTCCCTTTGTTTATGTTTGCATGTGTTTATTTTGTGGTGCTTTTACCCCTTTCATTATTTATTAAATGGTGTGTAATATTGTGAGTAATCATGTTGTTAAGTTAATTAATTAAAATATGTCATAAGAAAGTAATTAATAGAGTTGTTGGCCTTGAATTAAAGTGTTGTAAGAGATGTGTAAGTGATGTGTAAGTTAACTTTTGAGTGTGAAACACTCCACCTTCTTGGAAATTCGAAATTGTCCTTGGAGGCTGATTTTGGAGGCTTGTGGGACAAGTTAAACTTGTCCCATACCTCTTAAATTTAATTACCAACCATACCTATGGTTGGAGAGTTGAGATTAGACTTTTATAATGCTTTTTGAGAAGGCAAATTGTAGGTTTTAATTGCACTTTTCTTACATGATTTAATTTCAGTCCTTTGGGGTGTGGGTTGGATTTGAGTGTGTAAGTAAACTGTCATATTATTCACCCACCTATTTATTATGCATTGGAGAATGAAGTTGACTTTTGGGGTTGGGGTTGAGGATGTGTGATGTGGCATCCTACATGGATCCACCTCATCCTCTTCCCTTCCCTCTTCTATAAAATTTGAATTCCTTGCCTTGTTTTGGGTTGCTTCATTTTTGGAGACTTCATTCTTGGGTGAATTCCTTGCTGTTTTGGGAGCTCTTGCTTTGAAGAAGTTTTTGGAAGATTGTTGCATGCTTGTGCTTGGTTGATTTGGATTGCTTGCATTGGGATAAAGCTTGTTATTTTGGAACTTGGAACAACTCCATCATGGAGAGGTAGGAGCTTGGCTCTTGAAATGCTCTTCTTTTATGAATGTAAATGTTAATGTGTGAATGTTTTGGCATGTTTGTGGGTTGTTGGGTAGATGGCCTAGGAATGGTGTAGGAGAAGACTATGGGGTTATTTTGTGGGAGGCACAAGTGTGTTTTAGGGAGGTATAAGGGTGGAGGGAGTTGGGATTTGGGTTCCACCTTACAAAGAAATAGCTTGCATTTATTTACTCGTTATGGGGTGCCATAAGAGGTTGGGGAGGCATAAGGAAATGTGAGGAATAAGGGGTACTTGGGGGAGGCATAAGGGCATGTCAGGGATTTGATATACTATATTTTGGTGGTTTTGAACACGTTTGTTCTAGGTGGTGATACCCATTTCCCCTTTGGGAGGCATAAGAAGCATCCCCCATAGTTTCTTGCTCCTTTGGCTTGCTGGATGAAGCCTCAGTAATGTTTGTCATGCTTTAATGTAGTTGTAAACTACATTCTGTTTTGGACTGTGTTTTATTGTGAAAATGTTGCTTGTGTGTTTGTGGAAGCCTGTTGTTGCCATGAGTTGGATCACATCTTTTATTGCATTGTGGTTGGGGCTCGGGGGCCAATGAAGAAGGATGGCTTCTCCTCTTCATTGGATGTCTTGGTTGGGTGGAGAGCGTTGCCTTTCCCCTACTCTTGTTGTGATCAAATTGGAAGAATGAGAAATCTGCATGTTACTGTTCTGGAGCTGAGAAAAGACAGTTTGACAGTCCCTTGTGAAATGAAATCTTATTGTAGCCCTTTCCCACTTGAAGTGGATGAACTTGTATATTAATTGTAATGGAAAGATACTTTGTATTGACAATGAAAGTTGAAATTTGAAATGTAAAAGAGTTATACTTTGTATTCTGTTTTGGAAAGAATGTGAAAGAATGATACGTATTTTGTATGTTGTATTTTGAAATCAAATGGAAAGGAAGTTGTAAGAGTTTCATTTGAATTAATGGAAGTGTTTTCCTTGTTCATATGATATTATTCCATTGGAAATCTGTGTTTAGCATGCACTATGAAATCCCTGTTTGGAAAGTGGAAAAGTGAAACACGTGAGAAGAAAATGTATTATTCTGCCCTGTATATAATATATGATTTTGGAAAGAATAAAAGAAGGAAGTTGTAAAGTTGTCTTTTGGAATAAATAAAGGATTGCATAACCTTCTCAAATTGTATCATTGTATTGAATTTAATCATCTAAATGTGAGTTGTAATCTCTGTTTGAAAGGAAGAAATGCATGTATAAAGGAAGTGTAATACTCTGTCTTTTGAAATATGTGAAAATTGGAAATCAGAGATGTATTTTAGTTTTTGAATAGTTGAATTGAATCAACTAAATGTATTAGATTAGGAATTGGAACATATTATAATACTTGGAAGAAGAAAATGGCAAATAAACCCTTTAAAATTTGATCTCTGTTTTGTATTTTCAAACTGGCAATTATTTAATCCAAAATGCACAGATCGAACCTGCAACAATGAAATAACAAATGAAACATTAAATTGAATAATAAGATCCCTAAATGAATTCAACTAGACAAAAATACTTAAAGGAAATCTTTCAAAACCTAGCAAAATCGAGTTCAAAGCTTTCACAGTCGTTTTGCTGTCAAAATTGTAAATTTTCAAATTGGAACTCAATCAAATAGATCTACCTCACTTGAAAATTATCCTAAATCCACCTAAGAACAATTCTCCATGTCTATTTGACATGTTGAGAGAGGAAGAAGATCAAATTGAACAAATCTTATAAGTTAAAATTTACCAGTTTGCACTGTAAAATCCTGCAGATCATTTTCTTGAAATTGACCCCTTAAACTTTATCAAAATAAAAATTTAATGATTCCTGAGTAAAGAGGACGTCGAGAGATTTCCAGAAAGTCCTCGTTTTCCCAAAACTGAGCTCTCTATCAAAAGTTATGGCCTTCTGAAGTTTTTCTTCACTTGGCGTCAAAAAAAAAATTTTGGGAAAAATTTCCTTGGCGGCCCGTGGGCCCCAAATTTTTCCCTTAGAGCTTTGGAAAATTTTTGGGAAAATTTTCCTAATTTCCCATCCGCCCTGCCCCACAGCCAATCAGAGGCTGCCATGTGGCACCATGAGGTGTTGGTGGAGGGGCGGATCTCTTTTTAACTTAGCGCTTCAGAATTTTTTTGGGAAATTTTTTTCAAATTTTCCCCCCCCCCGCCGGCCGCAGCCAATCAGGAGCTGCCACGTGGTGTCACGAGGCTTCGGCGGAGGAGCGGGTCCCTTTTTTCCTTTTGGCATTTCAGAAAATTTTGGGAAAATTTTCAAATTTTCCCCCCGAAAATTTTCCGCCGGCCCGCAGCCAATCAAGAGCTGCCACGTGGCATCACGAGGGTCGGTGGAGGCACGCGGGTGAATTTTATCCTTTTTTCCCTTCGGGGTGTTAAATTTTTTCTCCCCGCCACCCCACTTTCCCCACATTGGCTTAGGAGATGCCACGTGTCCCTTGTGGACTTCACGGGAGCAGTGTGGGTGCAAAAGTTGGCTTTTCCCCCCGCGGGAAATTTTCCAAAATGTCTCCCGCCGCCCCGCTTTTCCCCATGTTGGCTTGGGAGGTGCCACGTGTCCCTTGTGGACTTGCGGACCCATGGGGAGCGTGAGGGTGAAAAGGTTGGTTTTTTCACCCCCACGTGGGAAAATTTTCCAAAAGTCTCCCCATGGCCCGCAGACCCGCCCTTGGGGAAAATTTTCTCCCCTGGGCCCGCAGGCCCGCTCTTGGGGAAAATTTTCACCCCAAGGCCCGCCGGCCCATAACTTGAAAAATATGAGGAGTTAGGAGGACTTATTTATATCAATGGAAAGGTGAGGAAATTTCCTATCCAATGGGAATGATTTAGGGAAATTTTGAATGCGTTAAGTTTGAGAAAAATCAAGTTGAATCTTTAAGCCTGTTAGAGAGTGGGTATGGTGAGGAATTACCCTCTGAACCTAATTGAACCTTCTAACCCTAAATTTTGGACCTTGTGACCTCTAATAATTGTTAATAAAAGAAAAGTATATTCTAGTGGATTAGAATTGTTCTGGAACTTGTTAGTGACAATTGTTGTCTTGTAACCTGGTTGTAGACTCTTTTAAAACAAAAAAAAAATTATTCCATAATTTTCCTAACTAATCCTAGGTTGTTCTTGGGTCTCAAGTGGGTTGTTTTTAGCGGGCATTACACTTGGTATCAGAGTAGTGGTTCAAAATCTTGGGCCATTGGGCACACTAGAAAACTTGAGACATGAACCTTAAACCTAGCACACTTTTAAATCTAGAAAACAACTTAGTTTAGAAATTACATATTTTAGTAAACATGGAAACTGAATAAAACTTAGAAAGATGAACTAACTCTTGCCTTGGTCTGTGCAGGAGGGCACAGATGGGATGAGGGGTATTTTCACATAGACCTAGACTTACCACCACCAGATCATGCTGTAGCAGCCATCCTACCCCAGATTTTGTAGACTCTTCAGGATGTTAATGCCGCTCTACGCAGAGGATCAGTAGGAGGACATGCAGCCAGACATGATAGAGTCACTTCCATTGAGGGTCATGTATCTCCTCGACCCAGTGAGGAGCATGGAGGAGAGAACTTCCATGCAGAGTCAGCCAGAGCAGAGTCACCACAGAGGGGACAGGGTGACCGAGTTTCAGGACATAGAGAGAGGTCTCGGAGCCCTAGGCTTAGGGATGAGCATACAGAGAGGCCTAGAGGCCATCAGACCACAGCTGTAGATCACATCAGGGAGATCCTGAAGCTTCAGCCATCACATTATTCTGGTGACATAGGTGGATTTCAGGCAGAGGCCTGGTTGGTGAGCTTGAGTGGATGCTTCAAGCTCTGTCCTTGTTCTAGCAACATGAAAGCTTGTGTTGCGATCCATCTACTGAGGGATGGAGCTGGTGTCTGGTGGCGGACAGAGGAGCAGAAGCTCCATGTTGATTCTGAGACAGTTACCTGGGAGCTCTTTGAGGAGCATTTCAGAGCAGATATTTGTCATGGAGGTTCATACAACAGTGGATAGATGAGTTCCATGACCTCTGACAGGCATCTCTTACAGTGGCTGAGTATGAGAGTAGATTTCTGGATCTACTCCAGTATGTTGGTTACATGCAGGATGAGCAGGTGTGGATCCACAGGTTCATCTGGGGCCTGAATCTAGACATTGGAGGTGCAGTGCGGATCCATTGTCCACAGACATTAGCTGAGGCCATCGAGAAGGCCTATATAGTAGAGGAGACTCGGGGAAAGACCCAACAGGCTAGAGACTGAGTCTGGAGCCGCATACAACAGATGCAGGACAACAGATCGAGGGGGTCAGTACCTCTTCCTCGTGGTGGACAGGGTTCAACACAGTCATCTTTTAGACCCATACAGTAGTAGCAACAAGCAGTCCCACCCACCTTATAGACCTCCACAGAGATTTGATGCACAGAGAGGTCAGAGTATGGGGCCTCCTCCTAGGGGTCCCATCAGGACACAGGGTGCCTAGAGAGCTCACTCAGCAGGAGCTCACCAGCAGAGACCTCAGCAGACCACAGCCGGATCATCAGGATCCACACCACAGACCTCCAGAGTACCGACCTGGACCTGCTACACAGGGGAGAGGATCAGGTGGTTGTTTTGGTTGTGGTGTTACTAGACATTTTTGGAGAGACTACCCACAGAACCCTAATAACAAGGGTAAGACACACAGATCTCAGAGCCTACTGTTGGTGATATGGGGCACAGTCATAGGATGTATGCAGTGGTCGAGAACCACCAGGCAGAGCATCAGAGTATAGTTATTGAGACTACAGGTAACATTGGTGGTATTCCTACCTCCATTTTGTTTGATTCTTGGTTCTTCTGATTCTTTTATTGCACCATCTTTAGTAGAGTGATGCAGGCTAGTGGTAGTTAGGCAGGGTCATAGTTGGGATGTTGAGATGGCTTCTGGAGCCAAGATCTCTGTAGACTCCTTAGTTAAGGAGTGTGTGGTGGATTTGGGACCTTTCACCACTACCTCGGATCTTCGTATCCTTCCTTTGGGCTCATATGGAGTCATCTTGGGTATGGATTGGTTGTCTACACACAGGGCCAGAGTGGATTGTTACCACAAGATTATATCTTGTGTAGATGATTTGGGAGTTGAGTCAGTGATTTCAGGGGTCAGGAGACCCATTTCTATTCACACCATCTCTGCTATGCAGCTTAAGCGGTGTGTGTGATGGGGTTGTCAGATGTATGTTGTTACAGTCAGTGACAGATCAGAGGATGGGTCTAGTGGACCATCGCTAGATGATCACCCCATTTTGAGAGAGTTTACAGATGTCTTTCTAGGGGAGCTACCGGGGTTACCACCCCCACGTGAGATTGATTTTCATATAGATCTAGTTCCGGGAGTAGAGCCTATCTCACGAGCACCTTATCGGATGACCACCCCAGAGCTCTGTGAGCTCAAGTTACAGCTTGAGGGCCTTTTGGAGAAAGGCCTTATCCATCCTAGTGTATCCCCTTGGGGTGCACCGGTGATTTTTGTGAAGAAGAAGGATGGATCCTTGCGGTTGTGTATTGATTACCGCCAGCTGAATAAGGTAACGATCAAGAATCGTTATCCCCTTCCATGCATTGATGATTTGTTTGATCAGATGAAGGGAGCCACAAACTTTCTCTAAGATAGACCTTAAGTCAGGTTACCATCAGCTGAGGATTTCAGAGGTGGACATTCATAAGACTGCCTTCCGTATGAGATATGGCCACTATGAGTTCACAGTGGTACCTTTTGGTTTGACTAATGCCCCCGCAGTGTTTATGAGTTTGATGAATGGGGTATTTAGGACCTTCTTAGATCACTTCATGCTCATCTTCCTTGATGACATTTTGATTTACTCACGTACGCGTGAGGAGCATGAGGGGCACCTTCACCAGGTTCTTCAGTGTCTTCAGGAGCAACAACTTTACGGGAACTTGGAGAAGTGTGCATTCTTTCAGATGGAGGTGTAGTATTTGGGTCATATCATTTCTGGGGAAGGTATCACCATCGATCCTTCCAAGATTAGAGCTATTATGGATTGGCCAGCACCCACTACTGTGACTGAGGTGCAACTTCATGGGATTAGCAGGTTACTACAGGAGATTTGTTCAGGACTTCTCTCAGATTGTGCACCCCATCACTTCCCTTCAGAGGAAAGGGAAGAAGTTTGTTTGGTCAGACAGGTGTGAGTAGGCCTTCAGTACACTGAAGGAATGTCTCACTACAACACCTATTCTTGCAGTGCCAGATCCACAGGGTGAGTTTTTCATTTGCACGGATGCTTCTTTAGCAGGGCTTGGAGGTGTGTTGATGCAGGAGGGCAGAGTAGTGGCTTTTGAGTCTCGCAAACTCAAAGATTATGAGCTTAATTATCCAACTCATGATCTTGAGCTTGTGGTAGTTGTGCATGCTTTGGTTTGATGGAGGCACTTTCTTCTTGGTCAGAGATTCACACTCAGGACAGATCACTTGAGTCTTCGCCACCTCTTCACGCAGCCCAATCTCAATGCTCGTCAGCGGCGTTGGATGGAGTTTCTTTGTGAGTATGATATGGAGATAGAGCATGTGAAGGGGAAGGAGAATGTGGTGGCAGATGCTCTCAACAGATGGAGACATGTGGCTATGGCCACCTCAGTGAGCACAAATTTGTGGAGTAGGATTCTTCAGCAGCTTCCTCTTGACAGCTTCTACATTGCAGTTTGAGTAGAGATCGAGTCTCAGAGACCCCTCGAGGGGAATTTTGATGGTTTTTCACTTAGAGGAAGATGGTCTTCTCAGGCACAGAGGCCAGATTTATGTTCCCAGAGATGGAGGCTTGAGGTAGGACATCTTGACAGAGGCACATCGTGCACCCTATTCAGCCCATCCTAGGGTGAAGAAGATGCACGCCACCTTGAGACAGTTGTATCATTGGAGAGGACTTCATAGAGATGTGGCTCAGTTTGTGTCATGATGTTTAGAGTGCCAGAAAGTAAAGGCCGAGCATCAGCATCCAGCTGGCCTTCTCTTTCCTCATGCTATACCGGAGTGGAAATGGGACACCATTTCCATGGACTTCATTGTTGGGCTACCGATGTCGAGATATCACCACGACGCCATCATGGTCACGGTTGATAAATTGAAAAAAGTGGCTCACTTTTCTCTGGTGAAGACCACTTATACAGCTAGTGCAGTGGCACGGGTATATTTGGATGAGATTGTCAGGTTGCACGGGATTCTGTGGAAGATCATTAGTGACCGCGATCCTTTGTACACTTCCCATTTTTGGACTACCATGCAGCATGCCCTCGGGATGAAGATCAATTTCAGCACAACATATCACCCTGAGACAGATGGACAGACTGAGTGGGTGAATCAGATTTTAGAGGACATGCTCAGGATGTATGTGATGGATCAACAGTCTAGATGGGAGGAGTACCTGTACTTGGTGGAGTTTTCCTACAATAATAGTTTTCAGAGTTCTATAGGCATGGCTCCTTTTCAGGATTTGTATGGTAGAGAGTGCAGGACACCTCTTAGTTGGGACAGGCTAGAGGACAGGGTTTCTCTTGGACCATCTTTGTTGCAGGACATGGAGCAGCAGGTGGTTTTGATCAGACAGAGACTGCAGGAGGCACAGGACAGGACAGAAGAAGTATGCAGATCAACATAGGACCGACCATAGTTTTGATGTGGGCATGAAGGTGTTCCTTCGTGTCAGGCCACATAAGAGCCCTATCCATTATGGAAAAGGTTCTAAGTTAGCTCCTAGATTCATGGGTCCTTTTGAGATCTTGGAGCGTATCGGCCCTTTGGCCTACCGTCTAGCATTGCCACCTAGCTTGTCTCGCATACATGATGTGTTTCATGTTTCAGTTCTTAGGAGATATGTTGCAGATCCTTCTCATGTGTTAGATTGGACATCATTGTAGGTGCAGGATCAGGGGCAGGTGATGGTGGAGCCCGTTCACATCCTAGATCGTAGGACCCTGGGCCTTTGAGGCAGAGAGGTTGATCAGGTCTGGGTGCAGTGGGACAGATATGATGAGACTGCAGCTACATGGGAGGATGCTACTTTGCTACGAGTTCAGTTTCCACATTTGTTCCAGTGACTTCCAGGAGGAAGTCGAGTCTAAGGGGAGGGGGATGTAGTGCCCACTTCCCTTTGACACCTTTTTGATACTAATCATGATACTGCTGATTATATTATGGACATGATTATGGACTTTATTATAGTATGATGTTAGATGTTAGATCATGGATTATTGTTGACTTGATTCAGTTATGATGCATGATGATTATTAGAGACATTTTATATGTTGATGATGATATACTGTTTGACATGGTTATATTATGGATGTTGTTTCGGACTTGTGATATTTGGATATTGTGAGTAGACCTAGAAATGGAAATTATTGGATGATGATATAGTTGTTGATAAAACTATAAATGATATTGTTAGATTGCTTTGATGTTGTTGTGATTCATATATCTAAATGATTTTGGGAATTATATTTATATTATTTTGGATGTTCTGATATGGCCACGAGGCTGAAGGAGGTATTTGTGTTTTGCAGGTTAAAATATCACAACAAACATTGGGGGATTGGAGACCAACCACATTGGAATTCTAGATGAATTCAACAAGGTCACCATGGCAACTAGTATTTGTTTGTGTGTGTTTGTGTGTGTTAGGGATTCCCATGGGGGGATCACCTTTAAATGTGACCAAGGGGTTTTATGTATTTCTTTTATTTTGGTCCCTTTGTTTATGTTTGCATGTGTTTATTTTGTGGTGCTTTTACCCCTTTCATTATTTATTAAATGGTGTGTAATATTGTGAGTAATCATGTTGTTAAGTTAATTAATTAAAATATGTCATAAGAAAGTAATTAATAGAGTTGTTGGCCTTGATTTAAAGTGTTGTAAGAATGTGTAAGTGATGTGTAAGAAATATGTAAGTGATGTTAACTTTTGAGTGTGAAACACTCCACCTTCTTGGAAATTCGAAATTGTCCTTGGAGGCTGATTTTGGAGGCTTGTGGGACAAGTTAAACTTGTCCCATACCTCTTAAATTTAATTACCAACCATACCTATGGTTGGAGAGTTGAGATTAGACTTTTATAATGCTTTTTGAGAAGGCAAATTGTAGGTTTTAATTGCACTTTTCTTACATGATTTAATTTCAGTCCTTTGGGGTGTGGGTTGGATTTGAGTGTGTAAGTAAACTGTCATATTATTCACCCACCTATTTATTATGCATTGGAGAATGAAGTTGACTTTTGGGTTGGGGTTGAGGATGTGTGATGTGGCATCCTACATGGATCCACCTCATCCTCTTCCCTTCCCTCTTCTATAAAATTTGAATTCCTTGCCTTGTTTTGGGTTGCTTCATTTTTGGAGACTTCATTCTTGGGTGAATTATTTTGCTGTTTTGGGAGCTCTTGCTTTGAAGAAGTTTTGGGAAGATTGTTGCATGCTTGTGCTTGGCTGTTTTGGATTGCTTGCATTGGGATAAAGCTTTTGTTTTGGAACTTGGAACAACTCCATCATGGAGAGGTAGGAGCTTGGCTCTTGAAATGCTCTTCTTTTATAAATGTAAATGTTAATGTGTGAATGTTTTGGCATGTTTGTGGGTTGTTGGGTAGATGGCCTAGGAATGGTGTAGGAGAAGACTATGGGGTTATTTTTTGGGAGGCACAAGTGTGTTTTAGGGAGGTATAAGGGTGGAGGGAGTTGGGATTTGGGTTCCACCTTACAAAGAAATAGCTTGCATTTCTTTACTCGTTATGGGGTGCCATAAGAGGTTGGGGAGGCATAAGAAAATGTGAGGAATAAGGGGTACTTGGGGGAGGCATAAGGGCATGTCAGGGATTTGATATATATATATATATATATATATTTGGTGGTTTGTCCTCAGGTGGTGATACCCATTTCCCCTTTGGGAGGCATAAGTAGCATCCCCCATAGTTTCTTGCTCCTTTGGCTTGCTGGATGAAGCCTCAGTAATGTTTGTCATGCTTTAATGTAGTTGTAAACTACATTCTGTTTTGGACTGTGTTTTATTGTGAAATGTTGCTTGTGTGTTTGTGGAAGCCTGTTGTTGCCATGAGTTGGATCACATCTTTTATTACATTGTGGTTGGGGCTCGGGGGCCAATGAAGAAGGATGGCTTCTCCTCTTCATTGGATGTCTTGGTTGGGTGGAGAGCGTTGCCTTTCCCCTACTCTTGTTGTGATCAAATTGGAAGAATGAGAAATATGCATGTTGTTGTTCTGGAGCAAGGAAAAAAAAAGACAGTTTGACAGTCCCTTGTGAAATGAAATCTTATTGTAGCCCTTTCCCACTTTGAAGTGGATGATCTGTATATTAATTGTAATGGAAGGATACTTTGTATTGACAATGAAAGTTGAAATTTGAAATGTAAAAGAGTTATACTTTCTGTTTCTATTTTGGAAAGAATGTGAAAGAATGATACATATTTTGTATGTTGTATTTTGAAATCAAATGGAAAGGAAGTTGTAAGAGTTTCATTTGAATTAATGGAAGTGTTTTGTTTTTCATATGATATTATTTCCATTGGAAATATGTGTTTAACATGCACTATGAAATCCCTTGTTTGGAAAGTGGAAAAGTGAAACACGTGAGAAGAAAATGTATTATTCTGCCCTGTATATAATATATGATTTTGGAAAGAATAAAAGAAGGAAGTTGTAAAGTTGTCTTTTGGAATAAATAAAGGATTGCATAACCTTCCTCAAATTGTATCATTGTATTGAATTTAATCATCTAGTTGTGAGTTGTAATCTCTGTTTGAAAGGAAGAAATGTGTGTAAAGGAAGTGTAATACTCTGTCTTTTGAAATATGTGAAAATTGGAAATCAGAGATGTATTTTAGTTTTTGAATAGTTTATTGAATCAACTAAATGTATTAGATTAGGATTGGAACATATTATAATACTTGGAAGAAGAAAATGGCAAATAAACCCTTTAAAATTTGATCTTTGTCTTGTATTTTCAAACTGGCAATTATTTAATCCAAAATGCACATAGATCAAACCTGCAACAATGAAATAACAAACTAAACAATTAAATTGAAGTATTTTTCCCTAAATGAATCCAATTAGACAAAAATACTTAAGGAAATCTTTCAAAACCTGGCAAAACTGAGTTCAAAGCTTTCACAGTCATTTTGTTGTCAAAATTGTAAAATTTCAAATTGGAAATCAATCAAATAGATCTACCTCAAAAAATTATCCTAAATCCACCTAAGAATAATTCTCCATGTCTATTTGACATGTTGAGAGAGGAACAAGAACAAATTGAACAAATTTAATAAGTTAAAATTTACCAGTTTGCACTGTAAAAGCCTACAGATGTTTTCTTGAAATTGACCCCTTAAATTCTATCAAAATTTAAAATTAATGAATCTAAGTGCAAAGAGGACATCTGAGAGATTTCCAGAAAGTCCTTGTTTTCCCAAAACCAAGCTCTCTATCAAAATTTATGGCCTTCTGAAGTTTTTCTTCACTTGGTTGTCAAAAAAAAATTTGGGAAAAATTTCCTTGGTTCTGCGGGCCCGAATTTTTCCCTTAGAGCTTCAGAAAACTTTTGGGAAAATTTTGTAAATTTCCCCAGTGCATGCCTGTAGCCATAATCAGAGGCTGCCATGTGGCACCACGAGGTATTGGCGGAGGGGTGGATCCCTTTTTAACTTAGCGCTTCAAAAAAAAAATGGGAATTTTTTTCAAATTTTCCCCACCACCCCGTAGTTACCTGCTTCCAATACAAGAGCTACCAATGGCATTAGCGAGGCTTCAGTGGAGGATGGGTTCCTTTTTTCCTTTGGCATTATAGAAAAAATTTGGGAAATTTCAAATTTTCCCTGCCGCCCGCAACCAATAACTTAGGATGCTTCCATGTAAATGGCATCACGAGGCGTCGGCAGACAGCACGGGTGAATGTTATCCTTTTCATCCCTTCGGGGCATTAACCAAAAATTATTTTTCTCCCATCGTCCCGCTTTTCCCATGAAACTGGCTTAGGATATGCCATGTGTCCCTTACAAGGACTTGTAGGGACACGTGGGCCAAAGTGGGCTTTCGCCCCACACGGGAAATTTCCAAAATGTTCTCACATAAAACATTTTTCCCCATTGTGGCTTAGGAGGTGTCAAATGTCCCTTACGACAAATGGGACATGTGATTACAAATAGTTGATTATCTCCCCATGTTTTAGGAAACTTTCATCAAAATTCTCCCCGCGGCCCCGCAGACCCGCCCTTTGGGTAAATTTTCTCCCTGGGCCCTACAGGCCCGCTCTTGGGGAAAATTTTCACCCCAAGGCATGCCCATAACTTGAAAAATATGAGGAGTTAGGAGGAATAAATTTATCATCATTAGAAAGGTGAGGAAATTTCCTATCATATGGGAATGATTTAAATTTTTTGAATGTGTTAACTTTTTCTAGAAAATATCATATTAAATCTTTAAGCTTGTTAGAGAGTGGGTATGGTGAGGAATTACCCTCTGAACCTAATTGAACTTTCTAACCCTAAATTTTGGACCTTGTGACTTAATAATTTATTGTTAACAAAAATAAAAGTACATTCTTATTAATTGAAGAATTGATCTGGAACTTGTTAGTGATAAATGTTAAATCTTGTAACCTAGTTGTAGACTCTTTAAACAAAAAAAATATTCCATAATTTTCCTAAGCTATAATCCGATAGGTTGTTCTTGGGTCTTTGCAAGTGGGTTGTTTTAATCGGGCCTCACTTGTTAACCATAGTTAATCCACTTGAAATTAATGATTTTGTATATTATGCTTTGTTGGCAGTGCTACCCTTCCTTTTGGCTATAAAATTTGTACATGGTTCCCATTCCTGCCAGACGGTATCTATCCTTCTAGTTCTGTCTCTGAAAAGTATAGATATTTTTTTGTTAATATTGAATTTCCTTGGCAAAGGCCAATGGGACACACAAGTTATAAAGACACATTCAAAGCTACACAGACTTAGCTTAGCCTATTTTCATGGCTATCGCTACTTTCCCATCTTTTTCAATTCTCTCAAGGATTCAAAATAGTTTTAGGTTTGAATCCCTGTAGGATACAATTCGTACAAGGAAGCATTTTTACTCAAATATTGCAGGTGAGGTGAGCTGGTTTCTTAATATTTGAAAACTCGTAGGAGTATAAATCATAAACAGAATCATAAACTTTTGGAAAAAATAACTAAAGAATTGACACCCATATTCATTGGGATAATTATAAAAAAGGTTGGATTGGAGGGGATGAAAACTAGTGCAAGAACTATTCTGGAACGATTTCAAATGTTGGGGATTCCTTGCATGTGATAGTTTAATCTTATTCTTGAAATCTACAAATTTGATTATGTTACTTTGCCGTATACATCATGCAATGACACACTGTTTTTTTCAAATGTCTTCTAATACAACCCTACGTGTTTATGTGGGACATTTTTGAAGTAATCAATTGGAATTTCTTAATGAGATCAAAATCAATCTCTAAACTAAATTATGTAACTATTTAAAATAATAGTAGGTCAACGATTCGTTTTCTGGGTTACATAATGCCAAATGATTAGGTGAAATTGTAGCTCAAAGAATGACCTCTCTCAAAGATTGAGGGATATCCATCCCTTGAATGAATTTCAATCCTATAGGGGATATTCACCTATAAGGGAATTACCCTATCCATTCAAACCATATAAGCGCAATAAAGTGTTTCTGGTCTTATTTTTAGTGCAATGTGGCACTGCATGTAATGACAAATTGTGCCCGTAATTGACCTTCCTCCTTCAGCCTTATCCATTAGTTCCATTCATCAAGTGACAAATAAACATTTTCAGCAGAAATTGAGGTCTTTAGGAAATAATGATATGTCAAAAATAACAATGAATGTAATGGGTATTTGTTATTCGTTATAATTTCCTCTCATACATAGAGAGTTTGGAACGTCCTTGTCAGGCATTCACTAAGTTCCCTATCAAAATTTATGGCCTTCTGAAGGAAGTCACTATCATTGCATGATTTGATTTTAATTCTAGTCTTCAAAGATAGGTACATACGTAATTAAAACACCTAAGTCTGGGTTGTTTTTATTTGGAAATGTTTTTGTTTCATGGTTTCTCTACCCCACGGCCAATGATGGGACTGCAGATGGCTGCCTACAGAGTTGGTGGAAAAGCATTTTATTTTGAAACCTTGTGCTATGAAAAGTTAAATTTCCTTTCATGTCCTGGGGGGGGGGGGGGGGGGGTGTGTGTGTGGGGGGTGAGAGGTTATTAGCTAATCCTTGTGATTATGGTGGAGGCTCAGTTAATGTTTTGAATGAGGAAATATGCGACCTTTGGTATTTTTTAGGAAAGTGAAAAGTGGGAAAAAATGGCTGAGCCCTTACACTTTAGCATCTGGAGTTTTTCTCGCGATTTCCTTAGTTAGATTATTGATTGTCATCCCATGGCAGCTGGTTGGATTGGTGGACTCTCTTTGACAAATTTCACGGTCTCATTCTCGACATTAATAATCAAATTTTCAAGCTCATCTACAGGTGACACAAAAATATTAGTCAATTTTAGGATGTTGGATTATGTTTTATTTTGATGACATTTTCTGCTTAAACCCAAATGTTTTTTATTCTAAATTTTCAAGCTTCCGCTGCATTGGTGCGAGAATAAGAATAACACCTACCAGTCTATATATCAATGACTGATTGAATGTTGTGCAAAAGAGTTACAAATTTTAAATGATTTATCTGCAATGTTTTTTGCCCACGATATGAAAATGATCCTCCCGAATTACACTAAGCCTTTCATCTGGTTTTGAAGCTTATTTTTACTAGTAAGGCCTGTTGAAATAACTTGAGGAATATGAAGAATAAAAGAAGGATTCTCAAGCTACCCGTGGAAAGGTGAGGAAATTTCCTAAAAATCTCAATGTTTTCAGGAGGATTTTCTAACCTTACCAGTACAATGGAAAACTTTGGTTGAAGGATTTTAAATGAGCGTGGAAGAAGTGGGTCATTGTGAATTTACTCAGTACAAGTTCAAACAGATAATAAGAAGCCATATGAACATGATTTGGAAAAAATTAATGCATGGTGACAACCTATGTATGAATTAAGACACCTATAGCAAACAATTGTTTTGTCATCTTTTTTCGTCTATTGTTTAATGCATGGAGTGTTTAGCTTACAGTCTAATCTGATTTAAATCGTAGAATATGTACCTAACGGATTTGTTTAAATGTGCTCGGGATTCCTTGTGTATGCATACATATAAGAATTTTTTTGCCAAGTTGATTACATATATAACTATGTAATGGACTCATATAAATGCTTGTTATTAACATAAAATAAGTAATCCTAATTTTCTAGTTTGTATGTTCATTGCATGGCTTTATACTTGTTATCTCTCGAAAGTGCACCCTGTACAGAGATGGCTACAGGTGTTCTAAGCTTGAAAAATTTATCTCTCTTTCGTAGATACAATGGAAACACCTCAGGTCTATGGGTATACCTATTTTGAGGTGAGTCTCTGGGATTAAAAGGCCGGTTCCTTATTGATGTATCCTAAATTGATTTCTGGGAGTTTAAGAGTAAAAGATGACTGGAAAATAATTAAAACTGAGGTGATACACCAAATTAATATGAGGTCTTTGACTGAGTATATGCACAACTGATTTGGGAAGGATTTTTGATGCATGAACCAATAGTTTTTCTACAGAATATTAAGGAAAAACACTTGATTATATTGAGGGAGAATCACAACAGTACTAATAAGTTAACATGCACATTAAAATTAAGTAGAAACTACTGAATTTGCAGCAGGGTAAGATGATTAATCAGGGAATTCAACATTCACAAGACTAATGAAAGATACACAAGACTGTAAAATAATTGGAAAGGTAGAAAATACTTCACACTCAGAGGGAAAAATTGGCAAAAAATTACTTCAGTACTCCTATATCCAAAAGTCCTAAAAGTTCTCTTTCTAGTCCCCTTGTGCTTTGCAAAGGCACACAATATATAGCAAAAAAAAATTTCCCTCTTCCTAAAAATAGACCTAAGGCTTGTACTCGCCCATGCATCCTATTTTTATCCTTTATTTAATAATAGATAAAGGAATAAAAATAGAGCATGACAATTACAAATAGGCATTATTAGCCTTAATTACAATACAGTCAAATTAAAGTTGACTATTCTATTTTTAAGAAAGAAGGGTGAATAATTTGCTAAAAATAAGATTGCTTGCTAGGCAAGTCTCTCTCCATGAACATGCAACTTATATCTTCTTCTCTATTTTGTCCTGTTGTGAAGGCATGCAAAAATACTCCTATGTATTGAGCAAAAATAAATTACATTAATTGCAATACTTTGCAAAATAATTCATCCAAATATCTATCCTAATTGGGACCACCTCCAAGCTCTCTAATGTTGAAACTTGTTCTCTTCTAGTGATCACATGGATAGCACACTATAAATTATCTCTAACCTTCCCACTAGTGGGGACCACCTTTGAACTTGACCATTAGTCTTCATTGGTTTGGCCACTCTTGATTATCCAACCTTAGACTATAGTACTAACATAATCCAATGAATTCTGCCCCCTTTGAATACACATATGGCACATTATAATAATCGGCCACTTTGATTATTATTTCCTTGTCGACTTTTGGATTATTTGGGAAATGGGCTATGGTCTGTAAGACTTTGGAAAGTCAATGCAATGATAATTTTTCTCAAACATGGGGCTGGCTTCCACTCTCCATGGTGACTCACCTCTTGGCATGTCAGTGGCTCTCCTTGAAGCTTTTAGGCCTATTTGTATTAAGTCTCAAAACTTTGAGAAAGCCTGCCGCTCTACCGATACTATGTGGAATCAATTTTTGACTTTTCTCCACACGGATTTGACTTTCTCATCATGGAGGCTCGGGCTTGCGGGAAATTTTTGGAACTTTTAACTTTTACATTTTTAAAGTTTGAAAACTTAAGTGAACCCCAACCTCCATTTCTCCGCTTCCACTATGGTGACGACACGTGTCCTTCTCGGGCCTGTGGGCGTGGATGAAAGTTTTACAATTTGAAATTTTGGTAAATTGGTCAAACGACCGCCATTCCATTGGACAAATTTTTCATTGATTTTGTTGATCCATTTGTGAATGTCGATCTCTGTACCTGTTGATTTTCGATCATTGATCTATCGAAGCATGATTTTTAGGGTTTTTGACATGTGATAAATGCATTTTAATGGCTTAAACCATGGTTTTCTTCAAACTTGGAGATTGATCCTCAAGCGTTGGTATGAGTGTCCTTGTTGATTTTCAATCATTGATCCATTGATGAAGGTTGAGCTTTGTTAAGCTCACCGCTCAAACTTTGCAGGTAGGTGAGTTAAAACAACTTGAAAACTTTTCATTTTTCCACTTTGCATCTAGTTTGATGTGGGCGAAGCACTGGAAAATTTGTTTCAACGCCATTGTTAGTTTTGTTTAGTGTTTATGGAGTTCCATTGTTGACTATTATATACTCGGTCTTTGCAAAAATGGTTCTCTGTATTATTATTCTTCTTCTGAGTGAATTTTTTGTAATAATCCACCATGGTTAATGTTTTCTTGAGCTTATTTACTTCATTGACCACCATCATTTTTATCTTTGAGCTCGTCCTTTCTGAATATTTGTTGGCATGTTCGTTTTAACTTGAGACCACCTTTGGTAAATGTTTGAGTTTCTACTCTGAATCTAAGCTCTGTCATTGGATTCTGTAACATTGTGCTATTGACCGATTGAGCTCGGTTCTTCCTCTATTTGTATCTCTGTTTGATGTTCAATTTGAGTAAGTTTTCTGAGTTTCGTTATTCTTGGTCTTTGTCATTTCGAAATCCAAAACTGATACTCATTTTGACTCTTGCATTTATTTGTGTTTCTGGGGCTCGGTCATGGTTGAGCTCAAGTTGAAAGTTTCTATGGTAATCATTTAGAGCTCTGTCAAGAAGAATTCTATGCGATTTTCTGAGTTCCATTTGATTCACTGACATCTACTGAAGAATCTAAAATCATGGTTTCTCCTTAAACACTTGCCACTGTTTATTGATTATTGAATCAAAAAATGTAATTTAATGTTTTTTAAGACATGGGTATTTTGGTTCTCATTCTATAAATTGTGCTATATTGTTTTCCTACAACCACCTTGTTTGTTCTGTGAATAATTTATGTTCTGAGATCTTGGATCTTGTATAGCTGATCAATTTTTGTATTCGTAAACATGTTGCCTTTTTCTGAAACTTGGTTGTAGTAAATGCAATGAATCCTCTTTGGGTATTTGTAAAACATGAAAAGAAAGCCTACGTTGAACCGGAACTATGCCTCCTTGTTTGAATTGATGAATTTCTTGATAGTTACTTTTGTAATCTTTTTGCATTTTGAACTCTATAAGCTTTAGCAATATATCAATTTTGTTGCATAATTGTAAATGGGTTGCTTCTATCATTTCCTTTGACTGCTTCTTTAGAACATTTTTGCTTTCTAAAAATTGAAAATCTCCCTTCTGTTTGAAATTTCTGAATATCTTTTTGACTTGGATATGAGAGCTATTTCAAGTGGGTCTTTACTTTGTATTTTAGGCATAAGATGATGCTTATTTCACTTGTTAGTCTACTGAAATCTTGTTATTTTATTTAGATGCTTTATTTCCTTGATAGTAGTACATTTTGGCATGCTCGAAAATTTAAAAAGTTGTTTTTTCATGGCGAAGCCCTGGAATTTTTTTTCCAAAATTATCTTTTCATTTTGTTTCAGCTGCAATTTTATCTCGTTTCAGTTGAGTTCAGCCTCTAAAATTCTGGATTCTTCTACTTCACCTTTGTTACACTTTTAAATGCATGAATTTATGAAGTTGGAAGTATAAAGAGTTAAATTAAACCCTGAGCTCAAGTATTGATGATCGTTTGCTTCTCCCTTCTCAGGTACCATGATGTAGTTGTAGTGGTCAGCTAGAACAATAGTTTAGAGAGGAGAAGAACACTCCCTCAAGGCAATGATGGGTTTCTTTTACCTCTTTACATTTTCAGCTTCATAAATATATGCATTGTTTTTCCTTTCAGTTATTTCTCACGGCTTGTGTGAGAAAAATATGTACTATTATTGCTCATGAATAAATGAAAATATTTTCATGTTATGAGATGTATGTCCTTCCTTTCTATACTTTATTTCATTTGTATGTATAATGAATGAACTTATACAACTCAAAACACTTAAATAATTCACTTAATCATAGAAATAAATAAACAATCAAGTGTACCTTATTTTTCGCTCATTTGAAAATGCAAACTGCTTGTAAGACTGTAAATTGTCCTTCAAAACTGCCACCTGTCTACAGCTTCAGAACATCATGTCTGATACATGTTGACCTTCCTACCTTCCTCCAGGGCCCTGCAATGGTTGTTTATAGCTGTTGCATAGTTTTGACGAGGGTTTCAAATGGAATGGCTGCATATATGAGGCATGGCATTCTTAAACTGTACTCAAGTTTTAGTTTTGATTCCAAATGACTTCCAAGATTTCCAGAACTGAAACAATTAAAAACTACATCTAAATCAAAGGTGGCTGTCCCAAACATAACCAAACTCGTAACTGACTAATCTGAGAAACTTTTAAAAGTTTCAAGTTGACCTTTTTGCACTGGGTTCAGAAATTCTCAATGGGTTTTTCATGGGTCTCAAGTGGGATATTTTAGTGGGTGTTACACTTGGTATCAGAGCCTTGGGTTCAAAGCTTGGACCCTTGGGCACACTAGGAAAATTTAAGACATGAACTGTAAACCTAGCACACTTTTAAATCTAGAAAACAACCATGTTTGAAAATTTCAAAAAAAAAGAAATACGTGTGAAGAAATATTACCTAACTCTGTATACTTGAACTACCAGAATTAAAATAATAATAAAATAATAAGTTGTTTAGATGGGTTGCACTCATACTCTAGCTATTTTCTATTTCTATGCCTGTGTAACCTCTTATTTCAGTAGTTATACTTTACTTTTAGTTACACTCCCATGGCTTGTGTGGGAAACATTTGAAAATCCCCTTATGAATAAAACATTTTTTTACAAGTTCTATAATTTTGAGTTAATTATATGATCTGTTCTGACATTTTCAGACCCTTTCTATATTGGAGTTATATGATGAACTGAAACAACTCAGTAATGGTAAATTAATGTCTTAATCATGAAGGACAGAATATTAAGAAAACCTATAATTTCCAGTGGGAACAGTTAACTTAGAGGATGTTCTACAGCTTCCTGCACTTCAGTGGTTAGGGAAGGTTCTCAAAACCTGTCAATTTTTCATTCTATTCCACCGTTTGGTTGTCTTTAGTCAAAACAACACAGCTATCCTTTGGGTGTCATTTGATGACCCATTCTTGCTGTAAGATAGTCCATGAAAGTATAGACTCGATGTAGATCTGTCACATTTTTTAACAGCACATGATAGGGGTACAGAGTTACATGTAATCATTAACTAATTCAGTAGTTTAACAACCTTATCTAAAAAAATATCTCCTAGCTTAGGTATACTTCAGGGACCAACATGCTTATTCCATCATGGGATTGACGAAGTTTCTAAGTTGCTCTTTTAATTATTTGCACGATTTTGATGAAAATTGTCAGACTTTGCAATGCGGCTACTTAGCCACTTTCCCTGATCACCGATATTTCTTGGATTTTAATTTGACTGGTGACTCAGAGCTCATTTTTTGTTGGCTACTTAGCTAAATGTTATGTGATTCTCACTTGAATTTTGTTGAGTTGGTCCTACGCTGTTGCCTTGTGACATTTTGTCATATGGGGGTACACCCTAGATGTCTTGAATGTCCTCTTAGGTGATTAAATTTATGCCTTGGTTTTAGATGCACAGAACCTTGAGTGTGTCTAGGATCTTAGAGTGACTTTTTTGTTTCTTTTCCTTGCTAGTTCAGAGAGTTTTTTGTGTTGTTTGTTCTAGTTTTCCTAGTATGTTAGCGGTGGTGGTGATTCTCTTAGAATTCTGGTAAGAGCCTGAACCTAATCCAGAGTAGAGGTGTTTAATTGTGGGATGATGAATTATGTTAGGATTGCATTCCTTTTTACTGGTCTGTGGATGTTAGTGGAAAAGTTTTTTTTTCTGGTAGTGGCTTTTCTTTGATGGCATGTTAAGTTTTATCAAGTTTCCTTATTTCATTATATAAATTAGTGACTTGAGAGTTGTATGCATCTTGGTAATTATGGTTAGAATTAATCTCATTTGAGTAATGTATGTAAATTAAGTGTGTTTGTTTTCCCTCTTGACCTATAAATAAGTCTACCCTTTCCTTAACTTTTTAACTTACTACATGAATAAAAATCTATGAACAATTAATCTCGATATTATGTGGAGAAACTTATGGATGCGTTGAGTGTTGTGTACCATGAAATTGGTGATGTTTGTGTGATTAAACCTTGGTAATTTAATCTAAGTGGTATGTTATAATGTGATTCTTCTTGTTAAATTATAACTCTTGGTTGTAAAGCCATGTTGAATAGATAGTTGATTTTCTGGCTTTCATTTGATGTTTTCTAGTGAGTATGTGGTGTTCTTATAGTTAAAATATTTCCTTATCATTTTGATTTCTTGGTTGGTGGCATCCTATGGCAATATGGGTGTAGATTTGAATACTTTCCTTGTATTATCATGTGAGTAAAGTATTTTCGCCAAAACAATAAACATTGTTAAACCCTAGTAGATCAGTAAAAGTAATTATGCTTCCTTAATGGGCCTTCCTTGTAAATTATTTTGAGAACTTGTAGAAACTCGACTAGGAATGTTTTATGATACTTGTAATTAGTGGAAAAATATCAGAAACATTGTTTTGATTCATATCGGTTGATAGATTTCTAGCCCTTACAAAAGTAATAATGTGTTCTCTGTGATTGAATGTCCCTTGTTTCCTTAGAATTAACAAGTATGATGTGTTGATTTACCTCTTTCTCTCCCATAAAATTAATAGTGTGATATGTTTACCCTTCCTTCTCATTAAATTTTTAATTGACAAGTTGGCTCGCCCAAACATCATAAAACTATAATTGAGGAGATTTGGCCTTGAAGCTTAACAAATAAACTAGAACATAGAAAGATAAAATGGTCCTTGCTTTAACCTTGGTAGATTAATAGAAGAAATAAAAACCATGTAGAAGAACAAAAAGGAAAAAAAAAACTTGTCCATCTACCTCCCCTAGGAGTAAAATAAATACTTTTTCTCTTTTCTACCTTTACAGAATGGTGAGATATCATGTCCCTTAGTGGTCCTTATAACACAAACTTGTGATGTCATAATAGGAGGAAGTTTAATTAAGAAAACTTGTAAAGGAATGTGTATTAGTGAGAATATATATATAAATATATATATATATTATATTTGTGAGTAAGATTTTTGTTTTGAGTGCAATGAATGGTTGAACCTGTAGTTTTACCACCTACCCGGAATTGTGAAACACCTTGCTAATAGTGATGTGTTCTAATTGCGAAAGTACTCCCTTGTTCTTAGGTGTATGTGATTTTCCCTTGTTAGAGTTGGGTTGTTGTACCCTTGTTGCCCAGTAGCTCAACAAGTGTGGGTTGTGGTCCTTTTGGATTGAGACTTATCTCTTGTTTAAGAAGCAACCTCATGGTGTGTTGTCTTGTCCTTGGAGACCTAACTTATTGTAATTTTAAGGAAACATATGTTAAGGATATAAAATAACTTTGGGAAGTCTTCTTTTCTTCTTTTTTTTGTGTCACCTTGTTATTTTTTCCCCTTTTCCATTAGGATGGAACAGTGTAAGATGATGTTATTTGCTTTTGTCACAATGCACCTTGGATTACAGTTGGACCCCCTTGTTACTTATTTTCTCCCTAACTATCTTGAGTGCTCCTTGGTGTTTCTTGTGCTCTCTTTATGGTTATTCCAAGCTTGAGTAGGAAATAAGATAAATAAATCCCATTGTGTTATAATTTATGGTGCCTCTTACATTGTTATGTTAGTTGCTAGGGGAGATATATATATTATATTCTTATTGCTAATTGGTGGACATCTCTAGATTTGGTTGGTGTGGTGTGTTCATTCTTAAAATAAAAGTGTAAAAATCAGACTATAGGAAACCTTGTGGTCATGAATTTTCTTAGTATTACCATGAAAATTTGATTGTACCCTCTCGAGTTATATAAGTGCTTTCCATAAAGAGTTTCCTTGATTGTTAATGAATTGCTGATTTAGGTGTCCTTCCTTGTTGATTAACCTCATCTTGTGTGATCTCAAATTGTGGGACCTTGAGTAGACATGTCTCTCGTACAAAATTTTGGCCATGGTTGATTCTTCTAGCCTTGTCTAAACAACGAACTATGAAAGCATAATTTAACCTTAGTGGAAACCTTTTTTTTGTTACTATAGTATGTTGCATCCCTTGAGAAACTATGTGGTATTTCTCAAACTCATGGAATTCTCCTTATTATTCCTCTACTTGGTGGTTACTCTTAAGACTCTTTTGAACTCTTCATGTTATATTGTTATGTTTTGTATCTTGGTTGATAGTGTAAAGTTACTCTCTAGATTTAAATGTTTGTAGCCTTGCTTGCAAAAAGTTTAGAACTCATCCCTTACAATCTCCCTTCTTCTTGCTTGAATTGCATTGGACCAAGCTTTGGTTCTGTAGACCCACACTTGATTGAAGCAAGCAATTCCATAATGATGAGTGATCCTTTTTCTTTTGCATTCGTTCCTATCTCTCTTTCCAGTGACTTCCAGGAGGAAGTCGAGTCTAAGGGGAGGGGGATGTAGTGCCCACTTCCCTTCGAACACCTTTTTGATATTGATTATTACACTAATGACTATATTAGGGACATTGTTATGATTCTGATTTAGTATGATGTTAGATGTTAGATCATGGATGATTGTTGACTTTGATTCATATATGGTGCATGATGATTATTGGAAACTTTTATATATTGATAATGATATACTATGTTCGACATGATTATATTTATGAATGCTATTCAGACATGTGATATTGGATATAATGAGTAGACCTAGAAAATTGAATTAAATTTGATGACCATATAGTGGTTGATAAAATTGCATTGTTAGTTTCCTTGATGTTGTTGTGATTCATATATATGGATGATTTTGGGATTATATTTATATTCATTTTGGATGTTCTAATATGGCCATGAGGCTGAAGGAGGTATTTGTATTTTGTAGGTTTAAAATATCACAACAAACATTGAGGGGATTGGAGACCAACCACATTGGAATTCTAGATGAATTCAATAATGTCACCATGGCAACTTGTATTTTTTTGTGTGTGTTTGATTGTGTTAGGGATTCCCATGGGGGGGGATCACCTTTAAATGTGACCAAGGGTTATGTGTATTTATTTATTTGGTTTCTTGTTATTGATGTTGTATGTGTTTATTAAGTGATGTGTTTACCCCTTCATTATTTAAATAAATTGTGAGTATATAATGTGAGTAATCATATTGTTAAAATAAATTAATTAAATTTGGGTCATAAGAAAGTAATTATTGGAGTGGTTGACTCTTGTATTAAATGTTGTAAGGTATGTGTATGTGTGAGAGTGATGTGTAAGATCATGTAAGTAAAATTTGGAGTATGAAACACTTCATCTTCTTTGGAAATTCGAAATTGTCCTGGAGACTGATTTTGGAGGCTTGTGGGACAAGTTAAACTTGTCCCATACCTCTTAAATTTACATACCAACCTTACCTATGGTTTGGAGAGTCTAAATTTAGAATTCTTTAATGCATTTTTGTAAGTCAAGCTGAATGTTTTAATTACACTTTCTTACATGTTATTAATTTCAGTCCTTTGAGGTATGGGTTGGATTTGAGTGTGTAAGTAAATTGTCATATTATTCACCTACTATTTATTATGCCTTGGAGATTGAAGTTGACTTGTTGTGTTGGAGTTGAGGATGTGTGATGTGGCATCCTACATAGATCCACCTCATCCTCTTCTCTTCCCCCTTCTATAAAATTAGAATTCATTTTTTGTTTTGGGGGTTACACTCTTTTGGTTGCTTCCTTTTGGGATACTTCTTGCTGGGTGAATTCTTTTGACTGTTTGGAGCCCTTGATTTTGGAGAGAGTTTGTAGGATTTTACTAAATACTAAGTTTTAATTGATCTTGGGTTGCATATCACATTGCATTGGAAAGCTTGTTTTTAGAACTTGGAACAAACTCCATTATGGAGAGGTAAGATCTTGGCTCTTGAAATGCATCTTCCTTTTATTTGTACAAATATTATTGTTGTGAATTTTTTGGCATGTGTGTGGGCTAATTTGAGAGGTAGATGGCCTAGGGATGGTGTAGGAGAAGACTATGGGGCATTTTTGTGGGAGGCATAAATAGAAAAAATTGGGGAGGTATAAGTGTGGAGGGAGTTGGGATTTGGGGTTCCACCTTACAAAGAAATGCACTTGCATTTCTTTAGGAGCGTTATGGGGGTGCCATAAGAAGTTGGGGAGGCATAAGGAAATGTGAGGAATAAGGGGTACTTGTAGGGAGGCATAAGGGCATGTCAGGATTTGAAATGAACATATTATATATAAATGGAACAAGATTGGACCAGGTTTGTTCTAAAAAAGGTGGTGATACCCATTTCCCCTTTGGAATGGCATAAACAACATCCCCCATATTTCTTACTCCTTTAATGCATGGTGAAGCCTGATTTTTGTTTGTTATATTTTAATGTGGTTGTAAATAGTGAAGCATTCATTTTGGACTATGTTTTGAATGAAAATACTGTCTTGTGTTGTGGAAGAAATTGTTGCCATGTGTAGAAAAACATTTCTAAAGACAATATGGTTGGGTCTCAGGGGCCAATGAAGAGGTAAAATTCTCGTTTTCATTAAGGATGCATCTTGGTTGGGTGGAGAGCATTTCCTTTTCCCCTATTTCTCCTTGTGAAAATTGGAGAATGATGGAAATTCAAAGGCTCGTGTGTTTTGGAGATGTGAAAGAAGCACGAGAATACATGGTTAACTTGTGAAACTTCAATAATGTATAACGATTTAAGAGTTCAAGTGAGAAAATAAGATTGTGCAATCTTGAGTGGCTTTGTGTTACATTCTGCTATCTTGGACATAAAGTGTCTACTTGGAATAAAAGAAGACAAGGCATGAAGAGTTTGAGGTTTTCCACAACATTTGTAATTGTTCTCTGGGATATTTTGTGTGGGGATGTGCATGCACGTTGTTTTAAGAATTTGTGCATTGCAAAATACTTTTCACATTTGTGCCTCTATGGATATTGCATTTTCTGTGTGCCTATCAATATGGTTATTTTAAGCCTTCATAAAGTCCATGTTATTTTGTGTTGCTATCAACATTAACACAATTCTAGTTTAAACATGGCGACCCTTGATCTGTTTCATTCACCTATGGAATTGCTTATTGATGTAGCATGTTTTGATTAGACAAAGATGTCCCCATGGGTGATTACTTAAAACCCAATGAGTTGAATCAACGATGATTTCATCAAGTTAGAAATATTTGCAAAGGTATCTTTATTTCTCCCTCCATATTTTATAAATAGAGTGAGTGATGGTCATGTAACACATCTTTAAATATAGATCAAGAAAGATAGAAGTAACTATATGATCTAAGATATCAATTGTTTCAACCCAGTTGGTTGAGAAGTAAGCCAACACTTATACAAGCGAAGTTGAGTAGCTTATAATTGCATTGTAATGCTCCATTATCTAAGGAGCCATGTTTGGTTCAATCAAAGTCTTTCTTGTTGCAAGGATAGTTAGGTAAATGCATGTGGAATTGTGTCCATTAGTAGAAGTTGAAGAGTCTATCTTAAGACTTCAGTAAAATAGGAATACAATTGCCTTAAGTCTATAAGGTTTTTTTTTGTTGATTAATAGAAGAATCATTTATTGTTTCTTATTGGTTTAGTGATCTTGCATTTGTGAGGTCTTCCTCTAAGATTTGTGGGTTGTGTGGTCGAAGGCATCTCTTAATTAAGGCAAATCCTAACCATAACTATATCCTCTGAGTCAAGTTTCACCCATGTGTAAGTTGTCATAACTATTCACTAACAACCCTGAGAGATTACACTAATAATTATGGGGAAAGTACTTTGTTTGAACTAATTTTTTTGGGTCTTGTTCACTTTGTTGCCTAAACCTGATCTAGGTTATCTTTTTCAAATGCCGTATCTACGAATTTTAGCTAAATCAGGTATTCCTTTAAGATCCTCTTTTGTGTAATCAGGTTTGATTTGACTGTTCAATGGGTAGGTGTAATGCATTGTCGATGTAAACCAAGTTTCCCATTGGAATTCCAATCCCCATGTGTGTCTTTGGGGTTTCGTAAATAACCTTGATCGATATTATAATTCATTGAGAAGGATGTTTAAAGGTACCTCAGATCTGTCATACTTGTCAAATTCGAGGCTTCTAATGTCGTTACTATCGATCTTGGTCGGAACGTTTTGAAGCAAAGTCTTCGAGATAACAACCCACGGGCAACAACACTGTTGCTGTTGCAGCCTGTGGAAGAAAGTTTTCTCGTGAAAGTTTAAGCGTAAGGAAAAATCAAGGTGCCCCTATATATAAAGGAGTTTATTTGCATATTATATATCTTCAAACTCAGGATAATCTTTTTTAGGCTCCTTTTCTTCTTGATCATGAAAGAAAAAAGCTTTGAACGTGTAACAAAGCTGGTTGGCCCTTTTGCTACTCCCATATTCCTATTTCCAAGCAACTACTCATCTCTTAATATGGAAATGAATATGGTGGATTGGTAGGTATACGAGGCAGAACGAATGTCGTACAAATTTTCTACCAAATACAACTTGCTCTCTGGAAATGCAACTTGCATTTTCGTTACAAGTTCAGAGGACTAAGACGGTGATTTTTCTTTGTTACTAATGTAGTGGCCACTCTAAATTAGGGCTGATAAGGAGGAAATAATATCAAAACTATTGCAAAATTGTGAATCTTTCTTTCGTTTTTGGAAATTTTTATTTCACGTGTTGCATTTGTTAACTATTCTACAAATGTGAAAAAAACAATAAACCCTAAATCGAGGAAAATAAACAGTAAAGATTTTTCGGTAGGTTTCGTGAGGGAGAAAAAGCGATTTCTTACCTGGGGCTGCCGAACTCGTGGAGCTTTCCAGTCGGCGAGAAAATGATGAGGGCAACTTCAGCATCACAGAGAAGAGAGAGCTCGCTCCCCTTTTTCAACAGTCCCGCTTTTCGCTTGGAGAAAGTAACCTGACGACTTATAGGGTTCTGTATCCTCCTCAGGTGTACCTTTCCCCTTCCCATTCTATTCTCTTCTTTATAGATAAAGACACGATTCAGTTGCGGAATGGAAGAGGATCCCCAAGTAAGATCACTTTCCCCTGTATAGCTATTTTAAGGTGCAATTTCGCAGCCACTTCACGAATTGCTCTCGCTGAAGTGTAAAAATTTTCGAAGACTTAATTGGTGAGTATTAGTACACCGTACGTCCTCTTCTGTAACTACGAAAACTCACGGCATATCAGTTTCTGCAAATTATTCCACTGATAAAATTTGAAGGGCTAATCTTAATTTCAAGTGAAAGGTATATGATAGTTGCACTTTCAATTGGTAAGAGCAAATCATCCTTGTTAAAATGCTCATAAACTATTCCAATTTTCAAGTACAATTATTTTGAGTTCATAATTCAAGTTGTGGCCATATAGAAGTCTGGACACCTAAAAAAAGACAAAAAATTGAGAAAAAGGTGTGAATTTTACAATGAATAAAGAATTTTAAGATTGTAACCTTTCTTTGACCACATAAGAAAGTGGGTCACCTGCTCTGGAAAATAAAAATTAGAGAAAAACAATATTCAGGCCGACATAAGAAGGAAAAAATGTCATTTCCAAGGATATTTCTGAAAATACACAACCAAGGGAAAATGAAGCAACCATCTCCAAGGATATTTCCTTAAAAAATACATGGCCAAGGAAAATTCAAGTGACCATTTTAAAGAAAATAGTGTCTGAAAACATATTATTAAAATCATCCGCATAGGAGCCGAAGTGTATAGTCGGTTTATAAATCAAGAAAATAATAATGGCATGTGTTCCAAGAATGTATACAGTTGTGGCCAAGGGGTGGAGGCATTGCGGCGCAACTTGTATTGTGAAAATATGTATAGACAATAAAGGTTGTGACCATTCAATAAAGTGATATGAATATTAATAAAATATTACATGAATACCCTAATCTAAAGACATGGCCATGCATATGTGAGAACATGGTGTAAAGTCAATGAGCATGGTGGATCTGGCTGGGATATGTAATGCAATACACATGCCTAAATAATTTAGAAACTAATTACCTTGCATTAGAATACACATTGGATGTAAAGCAATATGATATGGCTGTAAAAAAATATGATAAGGTTCTTGCAGTTATCATATGATTATCTTAGGAAAAATTGAGATTCGTGTGGGTTTCCTCGAGTTATCCATATTTTTTGTTAAGTGGTATCTAATTATCTATAATATTTAATTATGACCAATATGATAAAAAATTATAGCAAGACACTGTCCCATCTATCCATTAAATTTAGTCTATCAAATTAATATCTAAATTTTAGGTTTGAAGAAATATTTTCCACGTGGCATGTTTCAGTTCATCATGAAAAAAAGTTGTTTTTAACTAATAGAAAATTATGGTGCACCTTTAGAATAAAGGCTCTACCCAATACAATCTTTATTTTTTTTCAAATAAAATGAATTTGGACAATCAAACTTTAGTCCAAAAAATATTTAAATATAGGTGGAAACCTGTGATTCATACACAAGAAAATGAGTATTTTATTTGGGCATGACAATATACCTGCCTTCAACAAGATAATAAAAATATATACACAATATTTTACTAATTCAAATTTAATTAAATGTGAAACAAATAGAAATCAAACCGTGCTTATTCTCAAAACCCATACCAACACACAAACTAGTTTGCCCCTTAATTTCTATAATGTCAATTTCACAATTATACAATTTATTAAACAGTAGTATCTATTGTGGATTGTCTATTCTTCTGGACATAATTAAATATTATAGTTAAAGATAATGGTTTGTAATATCATTAAATCAAACATTTTTAATTTTTATGAATGATTTATTTCTAAGGGATCATCAACAATAAATGAATAATAAAGTGTGCATGATGTTTAACTAATTCAAATTTAATTAAATGTAAAAGAATAGCAATCAAATGATACTTACTCTCAAAACCCCTGTAATGCCCACTCCTCCTCAACATTTATCTTGTTATGATTTTATTATGGTGGACTACAAACATGGACATTGTTATTATACTTGATTAGCGGAGATTGATAGATGGACATTATTAGTATGTTTTGACATATAATATAGATAGAATGGACTACTAGAAGACATTCGCAGATTATAATCTAGTATGGTTTTATTGTATACTTATGCTTTAGATTTTGAACGATGCTGATTATATGTGGATGTTATGATTTATAAAATTGAGATGTTCAATGATTTCAAATTATTGATAGATATTCCTAATTCTAATGATGATGATATAGCTTCGTGTATGAAGTTGTTGGATGATACGTATGTGTGCTTTTTATTTATATATATATATATATTTGATACGACCTTGAGGCCAAAGTGGGTATTGTTTAATTAGTTGCAGGAAATTATATCAATACAACAAGAAAGGGGTTAGGAGACCAACCATAGAGTTATATTGGACATTGGCAACAAGGTCACCTTGGCAACTTCGTGTCATGTATAGTGTTGTGTTCTTGTTTGAGTTGTTAGGAGTCCCCCATGGGGGGATGAACTCAAAATATGACCATGGGTTATGTGTTGTTTTTCCCCCTTTCATTTTAATTATTTTGTGAGTATTTTAATTCTTTTATGGTGATGTGTATTCCACTTTATTATTTTTAGTAAATGTGCTTTTTTAAAAGTTAATTAATCTTGTTAAATAAGTTATTTGGGGATATGGCCAAGGGGTATTTAATTGGGGTAGATAATCCTTGGGATATTTTGATTTGATTTAGATTTTAATTGATCTTGATGTTGTGCACTCAGCACATCCCTAAAATCCCGAAATTTGAATTTGGATCCAATTTTAGAGGATTTTAGGACAAATTAATCTTGTCCCATTCCTCTTAAGGTAACCCACCAACTATACCTATGATGTGGGGGGTTCATTTTGGGCCTCATTATGTGTTTTCGAGGAGAAAATAGGAAATTAATTGCACTCTCTTACAATTATTTTTGTAATATCTTTCGGAGTATGGGGTCGCATTTTGTGTATGGAAGGAAACTTGCAATATCCTCACCTTACCTATGGATTGGTATTGGTATTTGTGTTTGACTAAGTGAGGAGGAGTGGAGGAGAGGGGATGTGGTATCCTACATGGAATTACGTCTCCTCCTCTCCTCATTTTTCTAATTATTGATGTTGGGTTGAGTGTTTGGGGGTTACTCATTTTTCATTGCACACTTGCTCTTTTTGGGAATGGGCTTGGATTTACTTCTTGGATATTTTGGAGATTTCTTTTGTGGGAATTTAAAGCTCGTTGAAGATTGTGGAAGCTTTTAATCGCAAAGTAGGGTCCATACCCTTTATTCTTGTTCTATTGTGCTTTGTTTTGTAAAATGGTTGTATGTTTCTGATTTGTTTGGGTTGGGTAGATTTTTTCCTTAATTAAGGTGTGGGATAAATAAAATGGGACCATTTTGGGAGGGAAAAGGGAATTATGAGGCATTGTGGAGGGAGTATGAGTAGGAAGTTCCAACTATGGGGAGTGAAAATGATATAGTGCTACACTTTGTGTATCTTATTTAGGAGGGAAAACGGATGTTTGAGTATTGTGATGTGCACTTGGAGGTCTATTTGGTGGAACCCCTAACACATTTGGGAGCTAAAAGGAGGTAGCTTTCATGTTTCTATCATCCCTTGGCTTAGATATTAAGCCTATGTGTTCGGTTTTGTATTTTGTGCCATTATTTTTTGGTGTTTGAATATATTACATGTAGTGTTGGCATGAG
>CM034155.1:547548196-547675696 GCA_019776745.2 Taxus chinensis
GGAAATGAGGAATAAATTAAAACCTGTGAGAAATTTTAAAAGGATAAATTTAATTGATTAAAGGAGCAATGTTCAAACAAAAAAACCTTTTATAAGCATGATAAATGTATTTAAAAAAATAATAATAATTTATGTAATTTTTCCTTAAACTAATCAATGGCATTCGACATGGTTTTTGGAGTGCCAAAATTGTGGGCATTATAACCCATACCAACACACAAAGTAGTTCACCCCTTAATTTTTATAATATCAATTTCACAATTATATAATTTATTAAACATTAGCCACTATTATGGATTGTCTTTTCTCCTAAACATAATTAAATATTTTAGTTAAAGATAATGTTTTGTAATATCATTAATGAATTAATGTTCATGAAACATTCATAATACATAATATATAAGCACCTCATTTTTGTGTTGTGGTAACTTTGAATTATATTTACAAGCTAATTGACTTGAGATCATACAAAATGGACTATGTGACATCTATTTATCTATTTCAAATATCATTTTAAAAATAGAGATCAAGTGGTGACTATAAGAACACTTCAAATTGTTATCTCTCAATATCAATAAAACAATTTTCATGAAAATTATATAACGCGTTTAAAATTAGTCTCCATTATGGATTTTCTTTCATTTTATATCAATAAATAAAGTTTAGCAAAAATGCATTTTTGGTTTCACTAAAACTCAAGAAGAACATTTTAATGGATGGAATGAAAGTAACACATGTATATTTATATAATGTTAAATTAACAAAGGCAGTTTTGTAGTTCATGTAAGACATAAAAAATAATATAATTTTTTATGTATGTTAAGAAAGATAAGTTAAATTTAAAATAAGGCCCCTGTAATCTCAAATAAATATTTATTTTCGAATCATTATAATGATGCATTGATCTAGTTTGGATATTATGATGCTTCTGAGTATTCAAATGCCAGATAAAATTTTTTGTGCATTTGATCCTCTATCTTAGGAGCCAACTCATGGGGATTCATCCATCCAGATGATGATCCTCCACTACCTCCCATTGTTGCTACCCCATGTGCTTAAATCTATGAATATTTAGTTTCATTCTTTTTGGGTTGCCTTAATGTTGTGTGTTTGTTACTTTTTTACCTTTATGTCTTGCAAACTGTCTCGTCATTGTAACAATTTTTATATTTTAATATAAAGTAATATTCCAATAATATAACTTTTTTATATGATTGTAATGTTCTTACAAATGATATTTTAATGAGAGCACCACCTTCACAATATTATATGCTAGTAATCACACATGAAATGTGCGATGGAAATGGGATGTGGTGAATAAACTAACTTTGAAATAATTAAATATTTTAGGAGGAAGAGGGGTGATGAAGAAGGAGATTGTGAGAGGACAATTTCAAGGGTGGGGAAAATGTTTAGAGGAATGTATGTGAATATTCTCTTTCTTACAACCAAACAGAAATGAAGCACATGTCATTTGTGTCACTATTTTTAATAAGAAATGTGGAGTAAGGTATAATTCATGGAGGCAATGTACTATGGATATATCTCATAAGGTAAGGCATAGTCATGGAATACTTCAAAGGTAAACTCTCATATGTGTGAATATTGAACTCTACATATGTGAGATAAGGAATCTATGTATTTGGGGTCATTTGTTATTATGATTTCACCTCATCAATAATACTAATGACACCATCTGATAATGACCTCGGATAGAAAACATTGAGCTTTAATTTATCCGCAACATATCATGAATAACTATTGATACTCCCATTTGTAAAGGAACATTGATGTAACTAATGTTTGAGGTATTGGAAAAAGAGGAAAATTATTTTTTTGTAAATTATGTGATCCTACTAGTGGTGAGTGGAGATGTCATATGTGAGAAAGTATGAATCATAACACTCGATAAGGTATCCATGATGCAATTTTGATGTCTATCTCAAAGGAATCTCAATGCAAATATGGAATCTTGTTGATCTTAAAACCAAATGCAAATCCAATATACATTGAAGTTGAGGGATAATTTTAAGATCATTAAAAGTATAATCTTTGATGATTGCGTAAGTATTAGAGAAGCACAGGGGAGAGATGAGAAGATCATTTTATGATGGTCTACGAAGGAGAAAGAAATTGAAATATATTAAAATGTGCATTCCAAGGTGGAAGGAAGGATGTTCGACCCTTTAGTGGGGACAACTATCATAAATAAAATCCCTCTAGACTCACTCACAAGAGATCCTTCATAATGACCACTTAGTCAAATGGAAGACAACGACACATACCAGACATCAAAATTTAAGTAAGAAAATATCTTTTGATGTCTAAAACAGTTTTGGCTTGGAAAACATTTTTATGCACCATCATATGCATTCCTCATGTCACATATATTTTAAATTTCAAATCTTAATGAAACTATAGAGATGGTTGTATTGAGCTTATTCCTTAAGTCATATTTTTTGTAGACAATTATTAAGTGACATGTATTTCAAAAATCATTATTTCTTCATATAAATACATTTAATTATGTGTTTGAGTTGTTTATTTCATGATACAATCAATATACATGTCCTAAAGCTGAAAGTAGAAGTAAGTATGCAACTCAAGTACATAAATTAAATGTTATTTATTCATGAAGTAGTAGAAATATTTCCCACACAAGCTGTGGGTTGTAAATCATAACTAATGAAGAAAAAAGTCCATATGCATGAAGTTAAAAGGAATAGAGTATAGAATAAACCCATCATTGTCTTGGGTTCTCTTCTGATCTTCTTCACTTCAGTTGCAGCTCCATCTTTTATCTAGTTATCCTAGCAATCATAATTTACCTGAAAAATTAAAAGGAAAGGCATAAAATTTGAGCTTAGGGTTTTGATCTGTACCCTTATACTATCTAACTACATGCATATGGGTTTATAAAAAGTAGAAGCATAAGGTACATCATATACAGATACATAATTGATAAGAGCAATATTATACACCAGCACATATGATTCCTAGAATCATTTGAAAAAAGAAAGAGAAAATAAAAACTATGGAACATAAGAGAGGCCAAAAGGCCTAAATATTTGTTAACTATTTCTTTAAGTGTTCAGGTACAAGTAAAAAATTAAAAAATAGAAATATTTTGGAAAATGATTAGTGTACAAAAAGGAAATACTTGCTAAAGGAATCTACATGGTATAAATTTATGAGCTATTCTAGAAAAAGGAAATTGCAAATAGAAGATGTATAAAATAAAGGCATGGGACACTAAATCAGAATTGAGGAAGCTAGATACAAGTAATAGTTCTTTCAGAGAAATTTTTTCATCAAAGTACATAAAATGATCAAGGGTATCTTCCAATTTTCATTAACAAACCTCTACATGAGCCCATGAAGAGGATAGTTACATGAGATATGAAAAATGAGAAAATTATAAAAAGAATATGTTTAAAAGAACAATGAAAACAAATGAGCTTCATCAACACACATGATAAATCAAAAGTATGATACAAAATGCATTTTTCATTTTAGAATATAAACTTTTCATCAAGCAAAGTTTAACAGAATGAGATCAAAAGGGATGAAGTAACATGTACATTTTTGAATGAACTCAAGGATAATCTATTATATACAATAATATCACCATTCTCAAAAAAGTACAGACTCTAGAAGGATTCACGGATAAAATGTAGTTCATAGTGATCAAAATACTGAAGAAGGTATTACTTCATTAAAGCAAGTTAATAAATCAATAAAGGAGAATGGATCTATAGTAAACAAGAAAAGGGATTGTAGCCACATGTTTGCCAATAGAATACTCAAAAGTAGATAAAGATATCCATATAACTATCAAAGGAATACAAATTTCAATATGTAATGAATATTCTGCATGGAGAATGGTGTTAAATAAATCAAAGAATTTCAATCTATATGATTAACAAAACAACCATCAAGATTACATATCAAAAGTACAAGTATTCATATTTCCCACTTAAATAATATTGAATGCACAAGGTTCAAGGAATATGCATTCTCTTGCATAACTTTGGAAAATTCTAGAGTACAAATTATAGGTTCAAATGGGTACATGAATGATCTAAATGTCATAGCTTATCAAAGGAAATAGATTGCATTTAAAAGGATGACTTTTCCATTGTAGAAACAAGGCTAAATGATCAAATTACATACTCAAATACAAGTTCAAATTGAAGAGATAAAAGTGAAAGCACATGTTTCAGTTTTTTAAATGAAAGTACTTATCAAGATTAAAATATCATCAAATATTACAGTCATGAGACACATTTTCTAGTGATATCTTAATGAGCTAAATCCTTACAAGGTGCAGAACATTGCAAGAATGAAACAAAGTCAACATTAATGGAGCAACAAGAGTTGAAAGTGAACAAGCCTAGATACAAAATAATCCAAATATAGGTTCCTAATTCATGAAGCTCATACAAAATCATACTCATGGATATACAAGTATAAAGAATCCTTTAAAAATGTTTTGCATTTACAAAACTTGATTTCAGAATTGAGCAAGAACAAGAATACAAGAATTGAAGAAAGTCAAAACTAGAAGTCATTAAATACATCTAAAAACTCCAGGAAGGATTCAAAATTTTGAATGCATGTTGAATGAAAGTTACAAAATGCTAAAACAGTTTCACATTTGATAGGAAAGAACATTGATTTATTTGCAGTCATCACTAAGGTACATATTTGTAAGGAACAATTTCAATGTACAGGAAGATCAATCATCATAATCATGCATAGAAAAGAATATGTGTATCAATATATGATTTCTTATAAGAATCCATTCAGAAGCTAAAATACAGATAATAGAAAAGATGCAAATTTCATTTCTAATCAATAGTTATTTGAAGAACAAAATAAATTCCAGAGCACCAAGGCTTATTGGAAGCTAATGTATACAGTTACGAAAATGTTCATCTAGATTTGATAACCATAAAGGAAGTTGTTTGTTTTCTGAAACATGAATCAAGAAAATGTGAATCAAGTTGCCTTTAACATTAGCTTGAATAGGAATAGAAAAATCTTTCAATACAATTACTTCCAAACATAGTAAAGAAAAGTAGATTTTCAGTCAATTACAATAGTTGCATTTACAAGAGCTTCAGAAGACTGATACATATTGCAATATGGTATTATGTATCTATTGAATTATATGGATATAATTACCTTTGACTATACTTGCAGGTGTCATAGATGAAGGAATCAAGTTGATCAACTATAACAAGAGTAATATTCATAATTTCAGGGTTATGTGCCTTCCACATAAATGTTTGGGCTATAAAATAACATGTATTTGCATCCTACTGAGATAGGAAAAAAATTCAAGATCATATAATAAACGAGTTACGTAAGTGACAAGGTAAAGAGTAGAACTCAGAGTAGATCAGACATAGCCAAATCAAATCAATCAATACATGTTTAAGCGTAATTAGCAGATACAAATTTTCAAGATCTGAAAAGGAAAAGAAGAAAAAGCACTCATTTCAAAAAGGCAGAGGAAGGGAAATCAAGCCATTACAAAAATGGAAGGTAGAAGATGTAAGATATAATAGTAAAATATGATCAGAGCCACGATAGGTTCAAAATGGCCAATCTTGGTGTAGTAAAAACCTCAAAGAATTGAGAGATAATAAAATAATGGTACGGTTTGCAAAACCTATTTCAGTAGATAAATTATAGTTTTGAAACATAATATGGTTATCATCTTCAAAGGAAGAATACAACGAGCTCCAGAGTTATCAGTCTCAATTGAAAAAGAAAGCTCTAAAGACACGAGCTCTCAATCTAAACAGAACCATATCCAATGCTTTCAAAGGGTAAAGACTCCAAAGTCATATAATAAAACCATATAAAACTCAAGAATATTAAAAATACCAACACCTCTATGGAATTTCATTTGAAAAGGTTAAGCACAGCTCACAGAAAATGGTAACTTCATTTTCTCAGAAAAATGTGAACTCCCAGAAGTGACAATCAGAGTTATAAAGTTTGGGTCTTAAGATAATAGAGAATTTCAGTTCTAATAGGCTCAACAGAAGTGGAAATGAACTCGGTTTTTTTAAAATGGACCAAAAAAATAATGCACAGGAATTTCATCGAATCATTCAGTAGGAACAAATTGAACCATCAGTAAGAGAAGGTTTCTAATCAACAATTATATCTACTTGAATTAACACTGAAAAATAAAAAAGGGGACAAATACCTAATTGAAAATAGCTCAGATTTGTAGAAAAATGATCACCTAGATGAGAAAAACGACCCATTTCAAATGTTAAGGAGCAAAAATAATGCACAAGAAGCTATAACAGAACTTTAAACGATGATATAAAACTCAAAGAATCAAAGTGCAAATAAATATGAATACACATTATATCAAATTATTGAGAGCTTGAAGAAAGAAACATGATCTTACTATTTTATTTCAGCTTGAAGTAACCCTCAAAAGAAATCGAGTGTAGTAGAAAGTATAACTACCTAGAACGAGTTTCAAACTTGAAATTATCAAAAAACACAAAGAAAGAAAAAATTGTAAGATGTCGGTGCCTTTAAAGTCTAAGAGTGACAGAACTAGGTAAGACACTAGATGCAAAAATAGACTAAGCTCACCTTTGACCATGGATGGTGGTTACTGTTTGATAGAACTCAAATCTTAGGAAAAAATAATAGAGAAACTAAGCTCTAAAATCTACAAAAATTCATAGAGTCTTGAGAACCATAAACAGTACTCCCACAGAGCTTCAAATGGATAATATTCATGCTCATAATTGAATACAGAGAGCTAAAAATGAAAATAATCACAACCATCTATGTCAAATTGTTCTCTAAGCTTGAAAAAAAAATGGAAGAAAAAATTCATGTTCAGAACATCACATAAGACGGTTTCGCAGAGAAAACAAGCTCAGAATCATGCAATAATGGCGGAAAGTAAAATTTTTCCAGGGCTTTGCCACCCGAAAATAGAATGAAAAAATGAATAAATTATGAGCTCAATTAGCCTTTATCAACCTAACTCACTATATTTATTTCTCAATGGATGAGATCAAATTGTATACGATCAAATGGTGCACATTACAAACTCTAGAATTAAACATTGATGATCAGATTTAAAATGGTATAGAAGATCAATGGCCATAATTCATTCACCAAGATCAAAGAAAACTCTAGCCCTAACCATGTGAAAATCTAGCCATGGTTCAGAAAATTGATGGCTCAGATCAAGCTGTATAAGATCGATGGTGTAACAAGAACTGACCATATTAATTAAAAATTTGAAACCCTAACTGAGGGTATAGAAGGATCAATTCCTATGAATCAAGCACTACAAGCATCAAAAATCCTCTTCAAAAGGAGGTAATCCAACCATGTTTCATAACTTATCACAGTTAAGTCAAATGCCATCAAAAAAATAGTCAAGGGTCAAGTCATTTTCACGAGGGGTTTGGCCCCATGTTTTATAAAATCATTGCATTGACTATTGATAAAGGTTTGAAAATTATGTCTATGATTTGGAAAATCAAATAATATGATCAAGGAGGGACCGAACACCATGGTAAAGGTGGCAAATAATTTAAAAGGCAGTGTATTAATCACCTTTGTTAGTCAAATCTATGATGCATGCCATGTCCAAATAAAAAGTGTCGAGTATAACCAAACCAAAGGTGATAATAATCAATTCAATGTGTAATGATTTCTTAATCATATTATATGCCATGATTAGGGAAAACAATGCATGGAAGGTTTTCAACAACATGGTGTAACATGGATTAGTGAAAGGGACTAAAATAGAAATTTTCCAATCTCCTTATTTTTTGTAAGTGGTCCCCACGGTGGGAGGATTAGAGTTGAATGAATTTTACTAAGTAAAAGGGAAAAAGAATTATTTTTACTTGCAGTGGATAATCATTTCATGTCATCCACTAGAATACAAAGCAAAGGAAAGAAAAAATTTGAGCATGTGCACATTAAAGGTGGCCCCCATAGTGGAGTTGGGTATTTTGCTAAAGTATTACAAATAAGAAAATTATTTTGTTCACACAAGGAGGTTATTTTTACATGTGCATCTAAGGGGCAGAATTAAAGAGTGCTAAATTTATCATTGCCAATTTGATCAAATTTTAAGTGTCAAATCAAGCACTAGAATATAGGGTTCCTAATCATGAAGGCTCATACAAAAGCATACTCATGATCTAAAAGTATAAAGAATCCTTTACAAATGTTTTTGCATTTACCAACTTGATTTCAGAATTGAGCAAGAACAAGATACAAGAATTGAAGAAATCAAAACTAAAGTCATTAAAAAAAAAAAAATACAGCTAAAACTCCAGGAATGATTCAAATGTTGAATGCATGTTGAATGAAAGTTACAAGTGCTAAAAACGTTTCACATTGATAAGGAAAGAACATTGATTGAGTTGCATATCATCACGAAGGTATCATATGGGTAAGGAACATTTAAATGTCCAAGGAAGATCAATAATCATAATCAATGCAGAGAAAAGAATATGTTTATCAATATATGAAGTTTCTTATAAGAATCCCTTAGAAGCTAAAAGACAAGATATAAAAAATGCAAATTTCATTTCCTAATCATATTAGTTTGAAGAACAAAATAAATCCCTAGCACCAATGCGTATTGAAGGCGCATGGGTAGACATTAGAAACTGTTTCATCTAGATTTGATAACCATAAAGGAAGGTGGTTGGGTTCCTAAACTGAATCAAGAAAAGTGAATCAAGTTTGCCTAACATTAGCTTGAATAGGAATAGAACAATCCGGTCAATACAATTACTTCCAAACATAATTAAAGAAAAGTAGATTTTCAGTCAATTACAATATTGCAGTTACAAGAGCCTGTCAAAGACTGATACATAGGGCAATAGGGGATGATGTAGCTATGAATTATATGGATATAATTAAACTTTGCGAGACTTGCAGGTGGGCAGAGACTGAAGGAATCAATTGGATCAACTATCACAATATAATATTCATAATGGTCAGGTTATGTGCATTCCACATAAATGTTGGGCTATAAAAGAACATGTATTTGCATCCTACTGAGATAGTAAAAAATTCAAGATCATATAAGAAACGAGGTTACGTATTGACAAGTCAAGATTAGAACTCAGAGTGCTCGACTAGCCAAATCAAATCAATCAATACAGGTTAAGGCGTAATGTAGAGCAGATCAAAGTTTCAGTATCGGAAATGAAAAGAAGAAAAAGCAACTCATTTCACAAAGGCAGAGGAGGGACATCAAGAGGCATACAAAAATGGGAAGTAAATATGTTAGATATAATATTAAAATTGATCAGAGCCACGAGAGGTTCAAAATGGCCTCGTGTGTAATAAAAACCTCAATGAATTGAGAGATAATAAAATAAGGGTGGGTACTGTTTGCAAACCTAGGCGTAATAAATTATAGTTTTGACATAATAGGTTATCATCTTCAAAGGAAGAATACAACGAGCTCCCAATTTTTCAGTCTCAATTGAAAAAGAAAGCGCTAAAGACACTAGCTCATCAATCTAAACCGGAACCATATCCAATGCTTCAAAGGTTCAAGACTCCAAAGGCATCCTAATAAAACCATATCAAACCAAGAATATAAAATATACCAACCTCTATGGAATTTCATTTGAAAAGGTTTTAAGCACAGCTCACAGAAAAGGGTAACTCATTTCTCAGAACAATGGAACTCCCAAGTACAATCAGAGTTATAAGTTGGGTCTTAAGATAATATAGAATTTCAGTTCTAATAGGCTCACAGAGTGGAAATGAACTCGGTTTTTTTAAAATGGACCAAAAAAATAATGCACAGGGAATTTTTGCACATTCCATAGAATCCTTCAGTAGGAACAAATTGACCATCGTAAGAGAAGGTTTCTAATCAACATTATTCTACTATGAATTAACACTGAACGAAAAAAAGTGACAAATAACCTACTTGAAAATAGCTCCTATTTGTAGAAAAATGACACCTAGATGAGAAAAACGACCCATTGTCAATGTTTTAAGGAGTCAAAAATAATGCACAATAAGCTCTAACGAGAACTTTAAAACGATTAAGATAAAACTCAAAATCACAAGTGCAAAATAAATATGAATACACATTATATCCAATTATTTAGATGCTTTGAAGAAAGAAACATGATCTTTACTATTTTATTTCACGTAGTAACCCTCAAAAGAAATCAGTGGTAAGTAGAAAGTATAACTACCTAGAACGAGTTTCAACTTGAAATATCACAAACACAAAGATAAAAAATTGAAGATGTTCAGTTGCCTTAAGTCTAAGAGGGACAGACTAGTAAGACACTAGATGCAAAAATAGACTAACTCACCTTTGACTCATGGATGGGTGGTACTGTGTTGATGAACCAAATCGTAGGAAAAATAATATAGAAACTAAGCGCTAAAGATCTACAAAATTCACTAGAGTCCTTGAGAACCATAACATACTACTCCCACCAGAGCCTTCAAATGGATAATATTCATGCTCATAATGGAATACAGAGAGCTAAAAATGAAATATCACCCCAGCGATGGCCAAATTGTTCTCTAAGCTTGAAAAAAAAACATGGAAGAAAAATTCATGTTCAGAACATCACATAAACGGTTTGTCGCAAGAAACACGCTCAGAACAGCAAATGGGCGGAAATAAACACTTTTTCCAGGCCGTTTGCCCACCCCACCCCCGACAATAGAATGGAAAAATGAATAAATATGAGCTCAATTAAGCTTGTATCAACCTACCTCCTATTTTATTTCTCAATGGATGAGATCACATGGTATACCGATCAAAGGGTGCACGTACAAACTCTAGGAAAAACATGGATGATCAAGATTTAAAAGGGTATAGAATATCCATGGCCATAATCATTCACCAAGAATCAAAGAAAACTCGATCCCGAACCATGTGAAAATCTAGCCATGGTGGCAGAAAATTGATGGCTCAGATCAGCTGTATAAGATCGATGGTGTAAACAAGAACTACAAGATAATGAAAATTTGCAACCCGAACGGGGGTATAGAAGGATCATATCCTTCCTAGAAGCAAGCACTACAAGCATCAAAAATATCCCTCTGCAAAAGGGTTTCCAACCATGTTTCATAACTTATCACGTTAAGTCAAATGCCTCAAAAAAAGAGGTCAAGGGTCAGTCATTTTCACGAGGTTTTTGGCCCCATGTTTTATAAATCAGTGCCTTGACTATTGAGAAAGTTTTGGAAAAGAAGGGGGGGAGGGGGTCTAGGAGGTGGAAAATCAATAATATGATCAAAGCAGGGACCGAACCCATGGTAAGTTGGCATAATTTAAAAGGCAGTGTAAGAAGCACCGTTGTTAGTCACTCTATGGATGGCAAATATGCCAGTCAAATTGCTCGAAATTATGGAAAATATATAAAGGAAAAATGTGTTGTGCGATTCTCATATCCAAATCACCAAGACATAGATGTGACCAATAACTGCTGGAGAATGCGGCATGGGGTGCAGTAAGTGGGATGGCGTAATGATAGAATCGAATCTGCAAGAAGGATAGTTGAGCCGCACCACTGATAATTACGAGGGGTAAGCAGAGGCTACGCAGCCGGTAGTGTGGGGTTTCGAACGCGCACAGTGGAGGTAACGACAGGATAATGGGGCTGTTGTAATGCAGAAAGTAAAACAAGATTCCTTCGCAATCTCCCCACAGTTGTATGTTGTTCTCGTGGAACAGGGTCCCCAAACAAAAAAGAGGGCGTGGGGGAGGAAGTTATGAATCTGTACCGATAGGACTTCTTACGAAAGAAAAGGATACAAGAAAGGTGTACTGTGCAACTGGGGGAGAATCATTTCATGGCATCCACTAAAGACAAAGCAAAGGGAAAGACAAAAATTTGAGCAGGGCACGGAAAGGTGGCCCCCATAGTGGAGTTTGGGTAAGGGGGGCGAAGTATACAAATAAGAAAAGGATGGGTTTGCGTGCACACAAAGGAGGGTTATTTACAGTGCATCTACAAGGGGGCATAATTAAAGAGTGTGCTAATTGACGCATTGCAAGGGGAGCAACATTTTAAGTGTCACTCAGCACTAGAAGATAGAAATTGCAATGCACAGGGATAAGACTTACACACAGGCACCGGGCGTATTAGTCCAAATTAATTCAGCCGGGCTAAATTCTAGTGTACAATTGCATCAGTCAACTGCATTTGCCATGAATAGTGGGGGTTGTGGAGCAAGGATTAATCCTCGCGAAGAGGGATCATAATCTCAGACTTCTATCCATTCATCCTTATTGCAGTGATAAGATCGTGGGTAAACTAACGCATAGACCGGACTGTGGGTGCATCAGAACGAGTATGGTTCGACTGGCTAATCGTTGTCACAGTACAAAAGGAGATGAGAAGACGGGTGGAGGCAGTGTACATAAAAGACCACTATAATCGGAGTCTGCAGTAGACCTAGAGTCTGTAAAAAATCACTCGGGGACAATTTTCTGGCACATAGAAATCATAAATGGGAAGAAGCTGTTTCATTATAGCCCCATTAATGCACGATTTCTACTTGCCACGGATGGGGGGGGGGTCAGACAAGGTATCTCCTTCACGACTAACACTATACGACGTGTCAATAAATCTGCCCGACGTGGTTGGCAGGGCACTCGACACTTGCCAAAGGGATATTTATCAGGGAGGCTCGAGAGGGGGGGGGGGGGGGAGGGCGGGCCAAAGGTAACGGTCGTGGGGATGTAAGTGTGATGCCACACACCGTGTGACACCGACGGGGTCGGTTGCATTGGGTACACAACCGTCGTGCAAACCGTGGAACCGTAGGGGCAGAAACATGTGGAACCAGTGAGATGCATACAAATGCGGGATACGGTGAACATAAAATCAATGTACATACACAACTCGGAAAAGGGGTTATGCATAAGTAGCAAAGCAGCAAATTGGGAAACACCAGTGGGAACCCATCGCACACACACTAACTTAGCTTTGACACATTAAAAACACAACAAAAAGAGGGGACAGCAGAGAGGACACGGGGTTGATCCCAAGAGGTCACTACCGGCTCACCAAGAGTAGAACCCATGGAACAGCATGCACGAGAATGGGATCTACAAGGACAGTATACCAAATAAGAACTTAAAAGAGGAGGCCGAACGGTCGTTCACACAAACGGACAACGGGAGAGATAACAATGAGGCTATTCAAAAGAGAGGTTAACTAACAAGTATCAAGTAGAGCAAGAGAAAGGGAGGAGAGACGTTAGGCGACACACCGAGACAGAGGCACAGACTGTGTTCAATTTAGATGAACATCAACAACCGGGTTATGTAGGGGGGATGGGGGGTAAGGGGGGTTCTACACTAATGCATAAAGGGGAAGGGTGCAAAACAAAAGATGAAAAAAAGAGAAGGACTTTCTAGGCCACAGGGACTAACGCGGTCACAACAAGGTGTAAACACCGTAACGCTGGTGGGTATACTATATCACTTATGCCCTGGTCGCCACACACACAGACATGGGTGGCTGAAAGGGCAGAAGATGAGAACGCAAAATGAAAAAAAGTATAAATTTAGCGCAAAAGAGGCAAGGACCCCAAAAAAACAAGAGCGCAGGAAGAGAGACGAACATGAGCTTCAGAAGCACATCCTTTGTCCGAAATTATTGTCCGTGGTTAAGGAAGAACGGGCACACAAAAAAGGGGAAGGAAAGGAAAAGGGGTCAGATTTGGGACCCTACTTCATCTCCTCTGCACAAATAGACATAACAACAAAAAAAAATATGGGCACGGGGGGCAAGGGGGGGGGTCCGGAAAAAGACAGCACAGTAACACAGACAACACAACCTAAAAGTGACACACTAAGAAGGAGGAGGGCAATTGACACATAAGAAAAAGTCAACCTATAATATCAAGCGACATGCAACAACAGAGAAGTGGGAGAACAACAGGAATGCATGGTCCGGGAATGTAGCACAGTACACGCGGGGAACGCGCCTGGTTCAAGCCCGGCGGCAGAACAGGAAAAGGCAATGGCGAGGGTGTTACCTTTGGGAATGGTGGGACCCAACGGCGGAAGAATACAGGGACAATTACAGGAGTCAATTGGTGCAAGTAGATGACGAATGAACCAAATGAATACATGACAGGAAAGGGGGAAGAGAAGAACAGAAGTTGTGTCGGTACACACAACAACACCAACGCACTAGGGGTGAATAGGAAAACGTGACGATGAGTGGACAGTGTGTCGTAATGAATAAGAAAAAAAAAAGCGGGACGAAAATCCGTTTAGCAGCGACACACCACATATCGTGTGACACATCGAAAAATAGGCCATTATATTTCGGGTTCAAAGTGCAGCAAAGAAAACGATTAATAATGAAATAAACAGGTCTGTGTACGATAACTATAGCTTTTTGGTAACACATGTCAAAAACGCCGAGGGGCCTTAAAGCATCCTAACAAAAACGGCAGGAAACAAAGACTGGTCTGAAACCGAGGGAAATTCACCTTCTGGAACGACTTGCCAGGATCATCGAGGATTTCCAACCTTCAGATGGTACAAGAGGCTTCTTAAAAAGGAAACCCGAGCGGGCCACAAACCAAATCGCACAACACGGGAGCAGCCTGACCCGAGGCCAAAAAAACACCTATACAACATCGAGAGTGAAGCGAGGGAGAGATTGCCGGCACCGCCAAGGAAAGGAGGGATCCTAAGAGAGCGGGCGTCGACGACCGAAAGCCAACCAGCCGTCAACTCCAACGCGGGAGTTGGGAAATTAGAAGGAATAGGGGAAGTGAGGAGGGGGTAAATCAAAGGACCAAGATAGTGCACGAGCAGCAAAAAAGAGGGGCAAACGGGAGACCCCCACCACAAGCCAACACATTAACGGAATAACAACCAAAAACAGAGTTTAGAAGTCAACAAAACATAGAAAATGACGGATGTATAATCTCGGTTCCTTTTTCACACGCGGAAACAGAATACAGGAAGGAATAAAGAAATGGATTCCAAAGGGGAGGGGACAAACCTTAAGGGTGGGCCATCGAAACAAATTAACTCATTATAAGAACTGGGTGGAGGGGGGGAACACCAAAGGTGCGGGTCTACCGGCACCGAAAAGTAAAAGACGCAGACAGGTTTTCCTGTGAGGAAGGGGAACCGAACAAAGGCAAGCTGAAAGCAGGGGAACGGGAAAGGAAGAGGAATCTTTGTTGCCATGGCCGGGTAGGCAAAAGTGGAAGTAGAGAGCATCGGCTGACATAAGGGGGAGCCATTGCACACAAAGCACTTCAATTGCCAACCCGAGACTTGGAGGGGAAAAGAAGGGGTGGCCAGGGGAAGGAGCACCTCAACAACAGACCTCGATAAAACTCCAAAGGGACAAGGAGGACGGAGGGGGGTTCAGCGAAGAAAGGTTGGGGGGTAACCCAGGGGGGTGGGAGGAAATTAAGTTGGGAGGAGGGTCGGCCCCACTAGGGGGGAAATCAAACATCGAGGGAGGGCGAAGGTATTAGGGTCCCCACCTCGAATACGGAGCACAGCGGAGGAGATCAAGGAACCAAAGGAACGGCACATGGGAAAAAAGGACAACCCAAGAGTATCACAGGACGGTCTCGTGGGGAAGCTAAACAAGCACACAAAAGGCCGAAGTGGACATGAAACCAACGGGGAGGGGGAGGGAAAGCTGAAGATGGGAGACATTGAGAAATAATCAAAAATCACAAAAAAAAGCACGGAGTTCCTGGGAAACAAACACGGGGAGGGGGGGGAACAATTCATTACAGGTAAGGATAAGACACACGAGAAAGGTAGTGCAACCAACGGGGTATTTAACAAAGAGGGAGGCGACAGGGGGCCCAGGCACAGAGAACAGGATTTTAGTCGGTGGGGGAGAGGGATTAGTTTAGAATTAGTGATTTGGGAGGAAGCAGGGTATGCATAATGAGTACACCAAGCATACATGACGGGGAAGGCCAGGGGACACACGAGCAGGGGGTAAGCCAGCACAACCACCAAGAGAGGGGGGCACGAAGGGTTGTTTGTGCGAGGGCGCTGATAGCGCGTGTGTGTGCTATGTTCTCAGACCCATTGTACGTGGTAATCGATGAGAGAAGGGACAGGGGAAGGGGGATTCAGGGTCTCTACCCATAATCTTAGTATAATAAAAAGCAGGCTGTGAAAGAAAAGGCGAACCATTGCAAGAGGATTTTTATCACAATTTGTATAACATTCTAAAGGTGAACGGATGTAACCAAGCCTTTCACTAAAAAAGGTTAAAGATCAGAGTTATAAAATGGGCTAGCGAACTCAGAAGGGGTTTGTAAAGAACTTGGAAAAATTACCCAAAGCTAGGCCCAAGGTAGACTAAGGGTCTGATGAAAATTTAAAGTGGTGGAGACAATTTGGTTTCCAATACCTCAAGGGATTATTAGTTTACTAAAGATGATAAAATACCTCTGAAATAAAGCTTCATGTAAAACCATTTTGGATTATAAAACCAAAAATGATTTTCTCCCTTTCCTTTCTGATTATAGATAACTTCAAGAAGTTGGTTAACTAATTTTTTCATCAAGTAGACTAATTTATGAATTAAAGAAAGGTTATAAAGTTTTTCTTGGTAAATTTTCTTATAAAGGGTTGAAGCTTGAGATGGTCATGTAACATGGGAGAAAAAAATATTACAATTTATAATAATTTCATTTTTAAATATGTGGAATAGCTTTTTCCTTATTAGGTTTCTGGAGAAAAGGGACAAATTATTTTTATTCACGCCCTACCAAAAGGGTTTTGTTGGGTTTAAAAAGGGTGGTTACACATTCAAATGAGTTCCCAAGAATAAGCAATGCACAAATATAAAATCCAACTACCAAACACAAAAAACATATCCCTTATAGCTAGGGAACAATTCTCTCTCATGTAGAACATACGAATTATTTAAGAAACAACCATGACTACTTCTGTTGTCTCAACTTACCAAACTATACAAAAACCGTTAGCGAGCAAATTCTTTGTAACAGCAAAGTTTTCAAGGTGATACAAATGCAACCCTAACAAATGTACACTCATGTTTAATCATATTATAAAATCCTCCACCTCCAGGGGTTCCTCTCAAATGGGAAATGACGTCATCAAGGCCCCCCCATTCTCCTGGCATGATCTAGTAGAAATGGATTATAAATAGGCCTAACAAATAGCTAGAAAATAACCAAATTATAAAATGAATATTGACCTTTTTGCACTTAATGTAAAAAGGGGAAATTAAAAGGTGGGTTTGATAAGGGTTGATGAATGAGCTAACTGAGGGGAGAAATTTTGTTTCTTAAAGGTTTTAATTTAGGAGTAATTCGAGAACCACAAAACAACAAAAAGGCAGCGATGTGTTTGTTGCAGAATGAAACACCTAACTTATGAGACCTTAATTTTAAATTTAAGGGCGGGCTAACAAAACTATAAAATTGATTTTTTCAACCAGGTGTTAAAATATTTATTCTACACGTTTTCCCAATTCACATATAAATTACATGATTTTATTCTTGTTTATAAGGTTATTAGTTTATATTAGTGTGTGTTATGAAGCATTTTATTCATAATTATTACACCATATTACGTTTAATTCCATGGGACAAACACTAGATTGGTATACCATCACAAACCAAGTCCAAGAGAGTGATGTCAATAAGTTATTTTTTTTCGAGAGATGATGATGAGAAGTTTGCTAGTTTCTCATAATCATTGTACTTTGATCTATTAGATAAGGTACGAGGGAGAGGTTTATTCAGTGTCGTCTACACATAAATCTTAGTATAATAAAAATCATTCTTTAATAACATTCTAACCCATTTCAATAAGGATTTTTATCACAATTGTACATTCTAAGGTGAAATGATTTAACCAAGCCATATACACTAAAAATTTTAAAGATCATAGTATAAAAATGGGGCCTATCGAACTCAAGAAGGGTTTTAAATAACTTGAAAATTACCAAAGCTAATTCCCAAATGCTTCTACTAAGGGTCTTGATGAAAATTTAAAGTTGTGGAGACCAGATTTGTTTTCCAAACCTCAATGGATTATTTAGTTACTAGAAGAGGATAAAATAACTATGAAATAAAGCTTCATGTAAACCATTTTGGATTAATAAAAACCAAAAATAATTTCTCCCTTATCATTTATTGATTATAGATAACTTCAAGAAGTTTGTTAACTAATTTTTTCATCCAAGTATACTTAATTTAGAAGTTAAAGAAAGGTTATAAAGTTTCTTGGTAAATTTTCTTATAAAGAGGTTTATAGAATTGAGATTGGTAATGTAGACATGAGGAGAAAAAAATATTACAATTTATAATAATGGAATTTTAATATGTGGAATAGCTTTTTCCCTTATTAGGTTTCTCTTAGAAAAGGTACAATTATTTATTTCACGCCCATACCAAAAGGGTTTTGTTTGGTTTAAACATGGTTTCGTAAACATTTCAAATGAGTTTCCCAAGAAATAAGCAATCACTCAAATATAAAAATCCAACTAACCAAACACAAAAAACATATCCCTTATATCTAGGGAACAATTCTACACTCTCATGTATGAACACTAATTATTTAAGAAACAACCATGACTACGTATGTTGTCTAAAATTACCAAACTATACAAAAACAGTTAGCGAGCAAAATTCTTTGTAACATCAAAGTTTTCAAGGTGATAAAATTCAACCTAGAACAAATGTAACACATCATGTTAATCATATTATAAAATCCTCCACCCTCCAAGGTGTTCCTCAAATGTTAAATGATTCATCAAGGCCCAGTTCTCACGTTGCATGATCTAGTAGAAATGGATTATAAATAGGCCTAACAAATAGCTATAAAATAACCAAATGATAAAATTAATATTGACAATTTTTGCACTTATGTAAAAATGGGAAAATTTAAACTTTGTTTTGAATAGAAGGGATTGATGAATGAAGCTAACTGAGGGGAGAAATTTTGTTTCTTAAAGGTTTTAATTTAGAGTAATTCGATAAACAAAAAAATGCAGCTATGTGTTATGTTGCAGAATGAAACACCTCACGCATGATATTATTCATGTTATCTTTCATTAAATTTACATAAAAGGTCTGGAGAACTAAATTACAACCTTGAGGAAGGAAAAAATAGATGCAAAACTTAGGAATTGGAATCTATACCGGAAAACATAGTCATTGTTTACATGGCTAAAAGTTCATTCTTAAGTTACAGGTATTTTCAATTTGATCATTTCCTATGACTAAGTGTTATTATGTATGTTATTGAGTTGTTTAATTCATTGTACAATCATTACATATAATAAGAGCTGAAAGTAAAAGGAAGTACACAACTCAATTACAGAAATAATATGATTTATTCATTAAGGAAATTAAATGTTTTACACACAATCCGTGGGATGTAACTTAAGATTACTAAAATAAAGTGTACATATACATGAAACTAAAAGAAATAGGCTATAGAAGAAACCCATCATTATCTTAGGTTTTCTTTCATTCTTCATTGTGTTAGTTCCAGTTCCTTCGTCATCATTTTTTACATCATTCATTCCATCAACGTACCTGAAAATAAGAAAAGACAAATACATTAGTTAAGAGCTCAACGTTTAGTCTGTGCTCATGTGTTATCTAGCTTTAGGTAAATGGATCATTTAATATTAAAATCATAAGGTACATAAAAGTAATAGATACAAAATGGAGAGAGAAATATCTTGCATAAGCACATATGATTCCCATAATCATGATGAAGAAGAAAAAGAAAGAAAATAAATACTATGGAACAAAAGAGAGGCCAAAAATCATAATGTTTTCTAACTAGGTGTTTTGAATATGAAAGTACATGTAAAAAGAAATAAAGAACCACTAGTTGTTGTGTTTTAAAAATTCCTTCCAAGGAGTTAAAGATTGATGAATACAGAAAGGAAACCATTGCATACTTTGAAATATTTAGATTGAATCAATAAGCTCAACCACTTAGACAAATCATCAAAAATAAATGACTCGGATAGTCTGAAATTTTACAAGAGAAGTGAAGAAGATGAGCATAGAGCTTGTAATTGGGAAAGGAAATACAAATTCAGAGTTGCAGATGAAGATGGCCACTGCTAGTAGATGATTCGGTAATAGAAGGCAGTACAACTTTGAATAAAAAAAAATAAAGCATAGATAATGATATCAGTTATCCAGTTTCAAATATTCAAGAGTACCATAGTGAATAATATATTAGAAGAACTTGGAAAAAAGAAGAGGTTACATTGCAATAATATCAAAAATAATAAAAATTTTCATTTTTGTAGTTACATAAAAGAATAAACAATAACGGCCTTTATGCAATATGACACCACTTATTCTAGTTTATAGAGTAAAGTTTTCAAAGGTACATTTTTCAAGATTTTGAAGTAAATATTTAAAGATACATCTTTCACAAAACGAAAAAAACTAAAGCCTTTAAGGAACCCATCATTTAGGTACCATGTCCTTGTTTACTAATTTTTTGTGGAGCTATTATAAGATGCATGAAGAATAATAAAAACAAATAAAAACTGCTACAATCAAAGCACCATGCCATTGAAAGAATAAAATCAAGAAAAGTTAAGTTACATCTTAGTTCAAGATCACATTCCTCAACACAAAAGGCAAAATTAAATAAATACTTCAACTATCATCAAAGCATGAAGCAAAAAAAATCAAATACCTTCAGTTTCCTACCATGACAAATCTATACTATTGCAGACAAATCAAACATATATTGTTTTAAAATGACAATATCTTTAAGAATTGATCTTCATACAATAAATTTTAGTAGTGAAAGAAACATATGTGATTTCTATATTTAGTTGGAAAGTGAAGAAACATATTGGAAGGTACAATAAGCTAAACCTGAAGATAGATATGCAAGAACATAAAGTTAAAGAGGAATACAACATCTCATCAAGTGCTACAAAAGTGAATGTGTCATTATAGTGACATTTACATCTCAGGAACAAGTTAAATGATCAAGTTATTGATTGGAAAGATATGAATATTCCAGTATAGGATCCCATAATATATCTTACATACAAAAAAACTTTAGTATTTCGGTTACAAACTTCTACAGTGATGCTGGGACCATTCAAAAATACAAAAATCTAGATATGGCAGTGAATGACTTTAAATCTTTGAATCTGACCAAAGCATAACTAACAATGCAAGGAAGTCAAATAGCTCAAAAATTAAAAGAAAATTTCATGAATACACAAGAAACAAACATTTTAACAAGTGCAAAATTAGCCAATTTAGAAAATACAAATTCATAGTGCTTTAGGCATGAATCTTCAATGACCAAGAATGTAAAAGAAACATAATATCAAGGTTTCATAAGTGTAGGGATGAACTGGAAGCTCAAAAATGGTCAACATTCCATACCCAAATTTGGGTAAAGTTCTAGAGGATACAAATCCATTACGTAATTTTAGAACTCAAAGATTCCAAAGTTGCAATGTTTCTCAATACAAACAACAAGGTATAGTTCATATACAGAAATCCAGTTATTCAAAATGAAAAAAGAATCACTAGAGAAGAGCTTATGCCAACCCATTGAATCATCAATGTAAAGAAAGAAATGAAAAAACAAAACGCTATAGTATATTTCTCATCAAAATGCCTTTTGATAATGTAAACCATTGTGGATTCTATCAAATTTCACTAGGGTTTGAAAAAAAATGAAGAAATTACTATTTTTTAGTCAAGATTTAAAATCAATGCAAGATGACTAAGTGCGGATCGAAATAACGACACCTAGAATGAGTTTTCAAAATCAGCGTGAAAGGAAAACCAAAGAAAATGCAAAGGAAATGGTGTATCATAGTGAAGGAAGAAAAGTGAAAAGAATCTGTGAACTATGGTTTGAAAACAAAAGATCACCTTCTTGACATTATAGAGATCATTTAGAGTTTGAAAAGATAGAGTATGGTGGCTAGATCTTGCGTAAAACTCAGAAAGAATAAAAATGATGAAAATATGTAGGTATTCACATCCATAGAGCCTCATAGAACATAAAATGCATACATAGTGCCTCCAAAAAACAAGAAAGTGAGCTCAAAGAAAAATTAATGGTGTTCTTAGAAAAAATTCGCCAGAGCTTCGCTCTACATTTTTTCCATGACAAATAAAATGATAGATTATGGAATTATTTCTTCTAGCTTACCAAACTAACCCACCATTTACTAGGGGTCATCAAATCTAATACTTCAGATCAAAAGGGAGAATGATCAATGGTTAAGAATCAAGGTTACCACTTTCAATCAAAAACATTACTAAATTGAGTTTAAGAAATCGACAGATCCATATAGATAGTAAAAGATAAGGCTGCTATCAAGTATCCACATACCAAATACCATATCAATGATGGAGATCAAGTAAGTACACACTTCAATGGCCATAATCAGTTTGGCCTTTTGAATGCGTAACTATTTTAGACTTAACTTCGACGGCTAAGATCAAATAAGTACATTGATCAATTGTTTAGATTAAATCATTGAACTCCATGCATACCTCACACCTTACAAGAGTTAGAATGCAATGCACCAAATTAGTAGAGGGGTATACGTATTATGGGAAGGGGACTAGCCCAAATAAATTCAAATATCATTGCATTTGACCTTATTAAGGTCCAAAAATCATATGATGTTGACCATGTCAAAAGGTGACCAATTATTATATATGCTAGTGATTAATCAAAATGAGAGAAAATATATGATATGCCAAGGATTAATAAAAAAGGAGCCAATGATTATCATTTTCCACTAAAATATCTTACTCTATGCCTTGGAAAATAAAAAGCATTGTAATATGATTAAAGATGCTGAGATCATGTGCTAGATCCCTATCATCATATAAAGCATTGTATATATCATGATTTGAACCCATAATTATGCAAAAATAGGCCAATGATGTATATACCATGGTTAAGGGGAAGACAATTCATGAAAGCAAGTCAACATTAGTGTGTCACTGGATCAATGAAAGGGACATTTTAAACATTACCTTAATTTTAACAAAAACCTTATTATCTGCAAAAGAATATTATTATTGTGCACATGCCAACAAGTGGTCTCCACATAGGGGTTAGTAATTTTTTCTAAGGCTTGGAGATAAATGCATCACTTTACTTGCACATGAGTATTATGATATGCATGTGAAGTAAACAAATGTGACATCAAGGACACAATATAAGACAAATTGATTATTTTAATCATGCAGCTAAATACAACATAGGTGTCAACATCAACACATATGATTAATTTAATCATACTAAAAGAGGACAAAAACATGCAATTGCATTGGAGGAGACTTGCGTGACAAGGAAGGGGCTACTATTAGGAAAAAATATTCACCCAATTTTAGTAATTGTATTAAAAATAGAGCAATCAACTACACTTTAACTAAGTATATTTTTGTAACTCAGGCTATTAATGCCTCATTGTAAAATCATGGTTATTTTTATTTCTTTATTTATTCATGATAAAGGCTAAAATTAACATGCATGGGAAATTACAGACTGAATTCTATTTTTAGGAGGGGTTGGGTGAAGTTTTTTTCTATATATAGTGTACACTAGCAAGGAACAGTAGGGATTTTTGGATGTAGGAGTGCTAAAGCATATTTTTACTAGTTGTTCCCTTGAATGAGAACCAATTATTTCCTTTCCAATTATTTGCAGTGGTGTGTATGTCTTATTAGGTCTTGTGAATGTTTATTCGCCAAATTAATTATCTTACCTTGCTACAAATTTGGTGTTTTCTATATAGTATTAGTGTGCATGTTAGCTACTGTGTTATTGTAATTTATCCCTCAACAAACAAGTGTTTTCCTTAGGATAAAACTTAAACCCATTGGTTTGTGCTTCTATAATTTATTCTCATTTTATTATGCATGTACTCAGTCAAAACCCTCAATCAATTTGGGGTATCACCTTATTTAAATTTCTGTTACAACAATATTTCTCACCCGTAGAACTCCAAAAATCCCCAAAAAATTAGTTTAAGATACATCAATAAGGAATCAACCTTGATATTATAGGCTCACCTCAACAATAGGTATACCAACAGACTGGAGGTGTTTCCAATGTCTCTAGAGAAGTGAGGGAGAGAAGAAAGATTAGAACCCCTATTATTATCCCTCAACCAGGGTGCACTTCTAAGAGATAATATTTTTTGGTATGCGCGGTGGGACCACATATTAGATATGCAGCAGATTTCAACAATTTATAGAAAAAAAACACTTTTAGAACGACAAATCTACAAAAATTTATTGAAAATCAAAATAAATTATTTTACGAGTCCATAAGGCTGAATTTAGACCCATTTTGCAGTATGTTCCATGCCTAAAGTGACTAAAAAATTATCGGTAAGAGGACTTCATAATGATTTTATTTCATTACCTTTAAATTCTGCAAGAATAAGAAGAGTTGGCAATACCTTTCCTTTTAATAGGCCCAATTTTTGAAACCCTCCTCCCCTTGATTCAATACAATTATGATAATTTATCTCATATAGAAAAAATGTTTAAAATCAAGAGAGATCCGCATGAATTTATGGCTATTTTTAATATTATAATTTCTAGAACTTAGGCGAAAATTCCAGCCAATGTTAAGCCTCAAGATAATCATGTGCTTGTATACTATCTTTGATCTTAAAACAATGGCATTTTAGCCATGATACAGTCCATTGCAGGAACTAAATTCCCAGAAGCTTATGATTCACCATTAGGGCTGAAAAAAACCTTATTCAATCTAGTAAATTAGCCCCAACGCCTTCTATGCTTCTTATAGCATATCTAACACCCATACCACAACCTATTACCATAATAGAGGCTACTATTAAAACACCTCAAGATGATATATTTAAGTCCTTGCAGACCATGGGAAATAAATTAACATCAATTGAGAATAAATTAGCTCAGCCTAGTAGGCCTTATCAAAATACTTATCAGCAAAATCAACATAATAGGTAACCATACCAACAAAATAAGAACTATAGGAAGCCTTATCAGCAAAGAAAATTCGACCCTAAGGATGCTAGTTCATCTAGTTCCCTTGTACCAGTCAATATAGCTTCAGAAGAGTGGTGTCCACCTTGCAATCAACCTCATTCATTTTCTAATTACCCTAATGCATTCATGAATTTTAACCTTGTTACACAACCTCAATCTAAAACATTATACATGCCTCAAATGGAGAGTGGGAAACAAGATGCTCCGATTTAGAAATTACTTGAACAGAATCTAGTAAGCTTTGGTGAAGTAGATTTTATTGTTATTGTAACTAGGTCTTAGAAAAGGGCTCAAGATGAAGAAAAATGACAAAAGGGACATGTTTTAGCTACATTTACGGATAAATCAGCATTTGCAGGTCCAAAAACGGCAAGCAGTTCAACTCTTAAAGAGAAGAAAAATTAATTAAAACCTGATCCTACAAGATTATTCATACCTCAGAATTCAAAAGTTGATGAAGTAAAGTCAGTTTTTGCTAAAGCTTATGCTAAAACTGTAGAAACGTTTTCTAAAATTGTTGCTTCTTTTAATATTATTAAGGAAATGAAAAATCATAATATCAATGTTTTTTTTATGAGATGCTTTGAGTATTCCTGGACAACAAAGGTAACTTTCTTATGAGCTTTCTAAGTTACAGATTTATGTAAAACCAATAGAAAAGGAAGCTCCAAAATTTGATATGGTTCTTAGAACAGTTGATCAAAAGCGCATGAAAAAGGTTAGGTGGATGGTATAAAAGGTCCTAAATGCTCAAGATATTAAAAAACCACCACCCTTTTATCTATCTTTGATTATTGGTGATCATCTGGTTCATAACTGCATGGTTGACAGTGCTCAAAGTAGTGTATTCATGCATTAAGCAATTGCTGAAAAAATTAGGCCTGTAGTATGAACCTATAGAAAAGAGTGTGATACAACTAGATGAAACAATAACTAACACAATTGGTGTCATTAAAAATATGGAAGTAACATTACATTTTTTTCCCAATGTTTCAGTTTTATAAGATTTAACTATTGTAGATCTACCTCCCTACTTTTCCCTATGTTTATCAAGATATTTTATAGAAAATATAGGAGGTTATCTTTCTTCAGATTTGTCATTTTACTTCTTCACAATGAGATATAGGACTAAAGTTACAGTTAATTCAGAGCCTTTGGCTAGATTTCATATTAAACCTCATGTTTATAATGTTGTAGCAAATTATGCAGCCATAAATTAGACTGATTTTGATGTCACAACACATATTACTTCATTAGATGATGTTTCAAATTTGTTTATGGATGAAAAAATTCAAGAAGAACATGTTTACGATCCTTACAAGGAAGTAGAGGAAAAATTGTTTTTTGTTTAGTATTTACACAAAGAACATGCACTTATTCCCTTGTTGTCCAAAACAGAAAATTTAATAGACGGCTTGTGAAAGCTTCATTTCAATGGACCAGAGAACAAAAAAGGACAAGGTGCAAGTTTAATTATTACTTCCCCTTCAAATTAAAGGTATTTTTCTACTCTAAGTCTACAATTTTCACATACTTGTAATGTAGCTGAATGTGAAGCATTTATTGATGGGTTACAGTGGGAAAACAAAAGTGGAATCAGTATATTACAAGTGTTTTGTGATTTTGAGTTAGTGATTAATCAAGTAAAAAGATTTAATGTTTGTAAGAACTCATTTATTAAATCTTATAAACAGAGAGTTATAGACTTAATGGATGATTTTGAGGCTATTAATATATTCTATATTCCAAGAGCTGGAAACAAACATGCAGAAAGAATTGCAATAGTCAGTGTTAGTTTTGAAGTTTTGGAACATATTAAAAATTAAAACATACATCCACATATCAAGTTGATTACCAGACCTTCATTTCCTAATAACGAAGAGAATTGACAAGTTTTTAAAGATGATGAGAAAATTTATAGATTTCTTCAGTAAGAAGATGAATTTTTTACATTTAATCAAGAAACTTTTTAGCACTTATATGGTGAACACATTGTTCAGTTAAAGAAAAATAAATTGCCTCCAGGGATGATCAAATTATAGAACATCTTCAATTCACATGATCATCTTAGAAAAGATAAACGAAAGATCTCAACTCAAGTAGATAACTACGAAGAGATCTTGGTTGTTGATGAAAAGAAATTATTCATTGGAAAGGTATGTCCCTTAGCTAAAAAAAGTCTTTCATTAACTTATGCAAACAATTTAAAGATATTTTTTTCTTGGAAATATCAAGATATGAGAGGATTTGATCCTAGTTTAGCTCACATACCATAGACTTGCAGCCAAATTTAAAACCAGTAAGGTAGAAATAAAGACATGTTGATCCCGAGATTGAAACCTTGATGAGAAAAGAGTTATCCAAGATGATTGGATAAGGTATTATCTTTTCAGTTAAGCATTAAAGTTGGGTATCCAATCTTGGGCCTCTTAGGAAAAATAATGGAGAAATTCAGATGTGTGTGGATTTTAGAGATCCTAAGAAGGATTTATTAAAAGATCATTATCTACTAGCCAATATGGATCAAATTTTAATAATAGTTTCATGTTTAGATAGGTTTTCCCTATTAGATGGTCACAATGGATACAATTGAATTCTTGTGTGTGAAGAAGATAGATATAAGAAAAAATTCACCACAAAGTGGGGTACCTATTCTCACAAAAGAATTCCTTTTGGAATTTCCAATGTTGGTACAACATTTTAGCATGTAATTGACATGTCATTTCATAGCCTATTTAATAAATGCATACTAGTTTATTTATACGATGTTATTGTATTTTTCTAGAATTTTGATGATCATCTAATGCATTTAAGATAGACATTTCATCTTTGCAAATAGTTTGGAATATCATTAAATCCTAAAAAGTATATCTTTTAAGTCCACGATGGTAAATTACTTAGACATATTATTTCAAGGAAAGGTTTAGCTATTGATCCTTTTAGAATTAATGTAATATCACATTTGTCCTTGCCTCATCATAAGAAAGCATTACAAAATTTTCTTGTAAAACTCTACTTTTTAATAAAAAAAATTCTACATTTATCATCATTAGTCAAGCGATTAACAAATATGTTAAAGAAACAAAAAAATCTCTTATAACATAGAAGGAAGAATATTATTTGAGGCTATCAAAAAAGTTAATTCACAAGCTACTACTTTGGCAAATCCTAACTTTGATAAGGACTTCAAAATGTATGCACTTGTCGGAGCTGAAACCATTTCATCCATATTAACTCATGTTAATGATAAGAATATAGAATAACCCATTACTTTCGTTGGGCAGAGTTTACATGACTACGAGACAAGGTATATTTTTCATGAAAAAATGTATTTGTTGTAGTAAGAGAATTGAAGAATCTCAAGTACATGCTTTCAGATAATAAGATACATGTTTTAGTCTCTTATCCAAGTGTTAAAGTGATCATGTTAAAAAAGGAACTGAACGAGAAGAGAACATGTTGGATTACAAAAGTTATGAAGTATGATGTTGACATTTATTTTGTGAAAATAGTCCAAGGAAAAGGATTCTGTGAACATATGATTGCTGATATGGAAAAACAACAGGTTGCAGACTCATTAAAACCATTACAACATGTTGTAGTTTCGTATCAACATCCTACAATTTTATTACAGTTTGAAAAGCAGCAACCAAAACCCTACCAGACATTCCAGGATCCAGTTATTGTTATCTCAATTTTTCCCCTGATAAAATTGATCAAACACGATCATGTAGAGGAAGAAATTCAAGAAACGGTTCTGTTGAATGAACCCATGCTTCAAATCCAACAAACAAGTTGTAGGCGGGCTCTACAATGGAGTAGCAGGGTCAAGGAAGGAGGAAAACAGTGTCAAAGAAAACTAGAGTCCATAAGGAAAAGAAATGGAGAAAAAATCGAAGCCTTTGGGCTCTACGAATGATTAAAAGTGTGCCCTAAATTGTCTAAGTATGGGAGAATTAGTGGAAGCCTCCATGTGCCTTGTAATATCCCCTTCCCAATCGACGACCTTTGGCCTATTTTGTCAGCATGATGACCAAAGGAAAAATATAAGGGTGACTTAAGTTTTGTTAATTTTATTATATTGTGCAAAAAATTAAAATATAATAGCACATATAATAAATTAATAAACTTAACATTAAAATAAAACCTAGAAAAGTGCATAAAAAGATAAACAGATATTTAATTTGTATTTTCTAGGGAAAATGGTGACTTGCCTTGGGGGAATAATGGGAACTTAGAAAGGATAAAACATTTCTGTTTTGTATTCCCTCTAGGCAAAAAGTGACTAGACTTGGGAGAAGAAAATAATTATCAAATGCCTTTTGTATTCTCTCTAAGAGAAATGGAGGGTGGAAAATGCATTGAAATAATCATGCAAGCTGATTGGATATTTTGGAGGTTCATTTGGGTCTCTTCTTCCTTTAAAAGGAGAAGTAGACTTGCTTGAGAGGCATTCAATATTCACTTGATAATTTCTAATTTGTGTCTTAAGCTTGTAGCTTTTGCATAGAAATATCTAAGGACAAAAAAATTTAGTATTTCCCTCTTGTGGACGAAAATCCCCAGGATTTTGAGAGGAATTTCCATCCAGGAAATTCTATTGGGCTTTCATAGATTTCTACTATTTTCAGCAGTGTTGTTGAAGAATAAAATTGCAGTAGTTTTATGTTTATTATACCAGTTGGAGCGATCCATCTTTTGGCTGATTTACATTGTATTTGAGAAATTCCAGGTCTGAAATTTATTGTTTCTTATTGTACTGAATTCTGGGAGTCAAAATAAATTAATTTCATAATTTTTGGAGCTGATTTGATGCCCTAAATGTGTTGGGTGACCTAATTTTTAGGGAAAAATTAGGGTTTTGTGTTTGTTGTCTGAAAACTAATTTTAGAATATTATTCTTCATATTTTTTTGGCCCAAGATCCAAAGTTTCAGCTCATTTAGAATTCTCTAGCAAAAGATATGAATTTTTGAAGTTATGCTGTGGACATGGGTTTTAAATAATTTATTGCAGCATTGTTTATATTAGAAATCTACATTTTTATACATATTTGGGCTTTATAAATTAGTGGTATCAGATTTGCATGGAATGATATAGATTTAGGGACTAATTTGTTGTGGTATTTCACTCCACCCTAGTCGCAGTTCTCATATAAAATTCAGATCTTCAGTGTTTGATTTGATAACTAATTGATTATATTGCTTATGGGGTTTGGATTTGCCCAAAATCCAACTTTGGTCAAATATGTTCATTTGGGGACATTACAGTGGTATCATAGTAGTGTATCCTCCCAGTCTGTGAAGAAAAAAATCAGATCTGAATGTAAGTAGAAAAAAGGGCATTAAACATGCAGTTCTTTAGAAAGTTACTACCATGGCAGGGTAAGATTTCTATTTTTGATGGTACTAATAAAATTTCTATGAGATCATGGTTATTAGAATTGGAGGCATACTTGCTATCACATCCTATGTGTGTGGATGATGCCCTCAAATTCATCCCTTATCATTTGGAAGGTATATCAAAGGATTGGTGGTAACATTTGATAAAGACCCAAGGGGAAGAATCTATCTACTCTTTGATGATTACAGCCAAAGGTTCATTGAGAGGTTCGATGTACCAAGGAACAAAGAGGATCAAGGTGTAGAGGAAGAAAAATCTGATGTACAACCAAATGAAAAAGAAGAGGCTTCAAAAGGTATGGTCTCCATTGAGAAAAATAATGGTGTTAGTGAAACTTTGCTTGCTAGGGAAATTGATAATAGACAAGAGAATAATTTCATATATGCAAGCGAAGAAGATGTAATGGAAACTCTTAAAAAGTGTGAGTAATGGAATAGCAGAGCTAGAGCTGCTAGGTTGATAGCCGCCAAAGCAAGACAACACCTATAAGAGTTCAAGGAAAAGATGAAGGCAATTGATGCAAGGAATTCTACACCAACGAAAGAAGACTCTATGGAGCAGCTAGGACATGAGGAGGAGCCTCACATAGACACTAGTGTGGAATTGTAGGGTGCTTCAATTTCCAAACCAGCAACTCATGATAAGTTGTTTGGTGAAGATACTCATCCCTTTGTGTACAAGGATACACAAAATTTTGTGCAGCAGAGTCAAGTCACCATAAAGACAAAGAATGAGGGTACTCCAAGGTATGAGGTGAATGATAATGTGACTTATTTATTGCTACCCATTCCAATTTATTTTCATCATGAGATACATGATATGGTAGAAGATGAATTTTTCATTTTGAATTTTGTTGAACCATTTCTTAGAGTAGATGTATCTAAGCATATTGTGGAAGATATATGTGGGCAAGTCTTAGCCCACTTGATAGGTACAGGTGCCAGGCTTGCGGATCACTTCAGCATGTTTTGTCTATTGTGCATGGCACTTGGACAAAACAAATTTAGAATTTCTTGAGGGCAAGCAATTTTGGGAAGGGAAGACTGTAATATCCCCTTCCCAATAGAAGACCTTTGGCCTATTTTGTCAACCCAATGGCCTAAGGAAAAATATAAGGGTGACTTAAGTTTTGTTAATTTTATTATATTCTGCAAAAAATTAAAATACAATAGCACATATAATAAATTAATAAACTTAATATTAAAATAGAACCTAGAAAAGTGCATAAAAAGATAAACACTTATTTAATCTGTATTTTCTAGGGAAAATGGTGACTTGTCTTGGGGGAATAATGGGAACTTAGAAAGGATAAAACATTTCTTCATGCCATTAATATCGGATCCATTTGCTGCAATAACCAGATCAAATTAGATTTGATCCGCCATTCTTCTTTCTTCAACACATCGAGTAGACACTTAGCGGTAAACTCGACAGATTATGGGTGGATTTGCAAGAGAATTAATGGCCAGTAGCTGAGTTCCAAATCAAGTTTCCAGCCTCTTTTCTTCTTCTCTCTTCGCCACATCTATAAAAGAAGGAACTGGGTTCATTGTAAAGGGTTGGAAATTTTTGTTTTATACTCTCCCTTTTTCCCTTGTCTATAAGTGAATTTGTGGAGTTTTCAAACTTCCCATTCAAGTTGTAAAGCAATATTTTTCCTTTTGGCCACTATAATGCACTATATCAATTTTTGGAGCAATAATATATGTCTGTGGATGATTCTCGACCCTCTCATTTGTTTATTGTTGCCTTTTGATCTCTCATTGTAGTTTTGTTATCTATGCATAGCGTTTGCATTGCATTTATATGCTCTATGTAAACTTGCAAAATGAGTGTTTAACATTCCTTTGGTGCATCACCTCATTAGCTTAGGTTTATTTTTTGTATCTTCTAAAACCTATCTCCTTGGTAAGATAACGTAGGTTTAGAGTAGATCCTCTGCAATTTATTTGTGTACATTTCAACAGAGGAAAAGGAACTGGCATTAATCCAGAGATCTCTCTCAACTCACAAGGTCCCATACTTTGAGATATTCTCTATGTTGTGCAATCACACTGAGGGTCTCAACTCATCTAGTTGCAGGCACTCAGGGGTGCTGTGATTCTGCACTAACAATTATATTACCTATTTGATTGATTACTTACAACATGGTACTTATACAAAAGGTGTGGATAAGAATTTATGAAGGTATTTTAGATTACAAATTGTGCCTTATGTTTTTTTTTTATGACGTGTCGTTCAAAAAATACTGTTAGTGAAAAATCACATCACCCCCAAATGAGTCTATAGAACTGCTTTCCTAAGGTAGAATCATTTGGTGTGATCCACATAACATTGAGTCTTCCTCAAAGTGTGGGACTCTGTCAAACAGGAAGACTCTCTAGATTAAAGGTTGGTTCCTATTCTTCTATTTAGGTGCATACATAGAAACTTGGAGAGGGTATGTTATTAATCCTAATATAAGAGTTGCCAAGGATATAGGGGTAAAAGTGTATAAGAAATAAAAAATAACTAAACTACTAGGTGATGCACCAAAGGAATGATGAACACTTATTTTTCAAATAGACACAACCCAACAAAATGCATATAATAAACAAGCACAGATATCCAGATCTGTAATGGAAGATCAAATAGGAGAAAAAGAGGCAAGAAAAGATATAAGATCGATGACGAACATGTTTTATTTCTCTATGGATTGATATAGTTCATTACAAAGTAGCCAGAAGGTAGAAACATATTACAATTTTAATGGAAGGCCTGAACCCCACAAATCCTTTCGTTAGAAGGAGAAGGGAGCCTATAAAACAGGGAATGTCCAATCCATTACAATGAATCTTTCCCTCGTATTTATAGATTCAACCTAAAAGAAGAAAGAGAGCAAGAAGTGGGAAAAATAGGATGAAACTCAACCACTATTGTTAATGCTTCTGATAAAATCCGGCCCCCCAAATCCACCTTTATTGCATGAATCCTTGATTTGGTACCTTGAAATTAGAGGAAATAGAGGAAACAAATCAAATTCGATCTAGTTGTTGAGACAGATGGATGCTGCATTAAAGGCCTGAAGACATTTCCTCCACTTTCCTCTACCTAACCACCTCAAAATTAAAGTTTCAGGCCTCTAAGGCATGGGCAAGGCTGAGATCTTTCTAATAGTGTTAGAGTCATGATATTTTGATACTTGAGTCGAAAGATATGCCCCTTCAAATTTTTTATTGAGTCCATACAAATGGGTAGGAAAATAATTTGAAAAATGGGTCCCCCTTTTGATATGGGACATGTGGCAGCCAAATTAGAGAAAAAGCGGGCTTACGGTTCCTCAATTTATCCTTTTTCCCTATTGCACAAAAAAAGCAAAAATCAAAAACTCCTGCAGCCCCGAGGCTCCGTCTGGACACGTGGCTCCTTTTGGTTGGCTGGGGAATGTGCTTCTATCCTTGCCTTTGTGCCTTTTGAACGAAAAGGAAAAATTTCACTTTTTCCTCTGACTCCCTGCTTTGGCTTTGACTTGGGTTCACACACTAGCCTTTTCCCTTGGGCAGAGTTGCAGGCCATTTTACAACTTTTACCCCTTTTTATACAACAAGGGGCAAAGAAACAATTTTTCCTCGACACCCTGCTTTTCCCTAGGACACACGGTAGTCTAACGATTGTTTGGAAAAATTTTCTTTATTCAATCTTTGAATCAACACCATTAAAACACTTGGTAGCCTTTGCCAGCCTCTTTGTGTATTGACTATTCCACTAACTCGGCCCCTATTAGAATAACACATGGAGGCACCGTGCTTGCTTGAAAGCCTAGCCCAAAGTTTACCTCTAGAGGAGCGTTGAGTTGACACTTGTCAGTCTCCATAGGCCTTGTAGACCTTTCAACGGTGCCTCTTATCCTTTTGTGCTCTAGGCTACGTGGCGAACTCACACTCATTTGGGTCTACGCCTTGAGACCAACTCTTGGAGATGCACCATTAAGACACTTAGCATTCTCTACTTACACTTTTATACTTAGCCAATTTTCAGGCCAGCATTGTCTGTCTTTTGACTTTGTTCTGACCATTTGCTATGTGGAGGGCTGGTGCAAGTTTGAGTCTCTACCCTTGATTTCCCTCCCAGTTTTGCACCAAGCTGACACCTAGCACTTCCTTTTTAGTTGAAGAGTTTTTAATGCCCCGTAATTTCTTGGGGATTTTTGGATGTGTGGAAGCCTGGCGCAAGTTTGGGCTCCCCCCTTTTGGAATCACCTTTGGAGAAGCACCGTTAAAACATGTGGCTCCTTCTGTAGCCTCCTCCATAGTTAGTCATTTTTTGGACCTTTACCGAACTATTTTCAAGCCCGAAAACTTTGGATCCTCGCCATTTTTTTCCCTTTCTTGCTCCTAACCTCTCTACAGCACCGCCCCTTCTTCTCTGACCCTGTAATTTCATTGTTGAGTCTACCTGTAACTTACAGAATTAACTTAAGACACGAAATGGCTTGACAGATTCATTTCTTCTTACATGTGGTCATTTAATTTTCCAAAAACCCACCACTTCATCATTGTGTCCCCCCTTGACCCTTGAAATAAATTCAAGATATGGAAACACTCAAAAGAATCGTTTCTTTTATTTATTCTTGTGCAGGGTTGAATTTGACATTCTTGGGCCTCTATTTTCACTTCGTCTAGTTCTGGAACTTGAGCTCGTGGGTCTAAATCATTTTCCTTCATGTTTTCTTTATGTTTAGGGTTTATACAGACCAAATGTTTTGGAGAGGTAAATTTGGGATAACAATTTGGTGACTCACGGGGACATATGCCTACTAGATGAAGAGACCAGTGGCCTTGAAGCATCCATTGGGTATGGAGTTGAGGATGAGGGTTTGATACTAATTTTTCCTTTGATTCACGATCCCGACTATTTTCTCTCTCAATTATCATAAGAAATCTCAAAAAGAAGGTTTCTGAGAGTAGAAAATTATTTCTACCCGGGGCTTCATCTATTTCTCTGAATGGACTATAAAAGAGCAACACAACAAAACCACAACTATATACAAATTTTGGAATCATACATGCTCCAAACAGAACATTCAGAGTGTGCAAAGCACTTAGGAGAAAAGCAACCTAAACTACAACAAGCCAATGTGCACAAGCAATTAGAGGAATAGAAACTAAGCTAATATGTACAAGGTGGGAGCTTTCCCTCTTATTACAATTTTTAAGATAGATTCCATTACCATAATCTGGAGCTCCTCACCATCTAATGTAGATAATTGAAAAGCATTGCTACTTTTACATTTTTTGACCATATAAGGGCCACTTGAGATGGCATCAAACTTAGAGTGTCTCCCTGGTTTTGCTTGGTTTGCATCCCATTTCAACACTAGGTCTCCTTCCTGAAAGGTCCTTGCTCTAGCCTTCTTTTCAAATAATCTTTTAATTGAGGCCTAATCCTTCTCCATAATTTGAAGTTCATGCTCTCTAGTTTCTTCTCCTTCCATCAACTCTGCATATGTGGCCTCCATTGGTTCAAATTCAGACATCTCTAGCAGTCTCAGGAGTTCCAATGCTGGCAACTATAGTGATATAGCCAACACTTTTTCCTTACCATATACAAGCTTGAATGGGGAGCTTCCTATAGATATTTTGGGTGTTTTCCTATCAGACCACAAGGCTGACTTGAGCTTTGTAAGCCAGGTCCTCTGGTTTTCATCAAAATTCCTCCTGATGATCGTTACTAAGTTCTTATTTGTAGACTCAACTTGACCATTACCTTGAGGGTAATAGTTTGATGACTACCCAAGTAAATCCCTTTCTTGACTGCCCATTATGTGACCTTAGAACCTCTGAAGGCCAATCCATTATTTGATATGATGGTAGCTGGTACCCAATATCAGGTCACTAATCCTTCATAGAAATCTAGTATGCTAGTTTCATTTTCCTCTTTAAGTGAGACTGCTTCAGTCCTGTTGGTGAAATAATCAGTTTCTATCAAAATCCATTTGTGGCCTTGGCTTGAATTCGAATTGATGAATCCAATGAAGTCCAATTCCCATTGCATGAAAGGTTGATCAACTGAAATTGGGTGTAATGGAAGTGCTGCTAGCTTCTCTTTTCCCTTGAAGAATACAAAATTCTTGCACCTTCTGATCCATGTGTAGAAGTCACCAAACATCCCGGGCCAATAGTATCCTAATTTCATGATTTTTCAGTTTTGTCACCCTTGGAGAAAAATGACCTCCAACTGCCCCAACATGGAATTATTGTAACACTCTTTTGATCTAATCTATCCCAATGCATCTTACTAGAAAACCGTTGATGTCCATTTTAAACAAGACACCATCAATGAAAACATATGGGATGGCCTGTAGTCTAAAATGCCTTATTTTTAATTTACTCATCCAATGGTGACACAGGGCCATTTAAAGGAAGTGCACCATGTCTTGAGTCCAACAAGAGGTAGGTACATCAACATCTTCTTCTTCTTGAATATTCTACAGCACAAAAACAACCTCCTTTTCACTGTTTTCTCCTTCTTCATCAGAGGCTAGTTGTTCACATAACCCTTTACCATAGACTAGTTTAGTGACCTTGATCTCAATTTCATACTCCACGACATGAGTGATCCATCCTGCTCTCTTGTCATTCAAATCCTTACTAGGAAGGAAATCTTTAACTCCTGCATGGGAGACTAACAATTGAATCTTATTGGTTGAAACCAGATGTTGGAACCATTTTAGTCCCCTGATCACTGTCAAGACCTAATATTCAATGAAGGAATATCTTACTTCATAGTCCTCTAAGCCTTGACTAAAAAAGGCAATTGGTTTTTTTGTTTCTTCTTTGTTCTGTTGATCGAAGATTGCAGAGATAGTGTCACTGCCACCAAAGGCATAGAGTGTAAAATCCTTGGAGAAATATGGATTCACAAGAGTTGGGGCTTGTGATATAGCTTCTTTGATGGCCTCAAAGCTTTCCCTTCCTTGAATTTTCCATTTGAATGCTAATCTCTTCTTCAACATCAATTTTATTGGCTTAACAATGGCAGCAAAGTTTGGAACAAACCTTCGAGCAAATTTGATCTTCCCTAAGAAGCTTTGAAGATATTTTCTGTGACTTGGAAATGACAATGATCTTATTGTTGTAACTCTCTCTGGGTCAATTTCCAAAACTTCCTTAGACACAATATGGCCTAAAAGCCTACCCTCATGGGCCAAGAATATGTTTTTTTTAGGGTTCAATGATACCCCAAATCTTCTGCATCTTTGAAACACTCGCCTTAGGTGAAAATGGTGGTATACTACATTTTTGGAGAAAACAATAATGTCATCCAAGTAGATCAACACTATTTTGTTGATCATTCCTTTGAATGCCATATACATGGCCCTTTGGAACGTGGCACCGCCATTAGACAATCCAAGTGGAATTATTTTGTAGGCATAGGTGCCCCATTTGGTGGTGAAAGTAATTTTGAACAGATCATCTTCTTTCACCATGATTTGATTGTATCCTGAGTAGCCATCTAAGAGAGAGAATCTCTCTGATCTAGATACCACTTGCAATATCTACTCCATTGAAGGGAGTGGGTAATGATCTTTGAGAGAAGCTATGTTTAAATCTCGAAAGTCTACACAAAATCTAATTTCCCTATTCTTTTTCCTGACTAGGACGAGATGAGTAACCCAACTCAAATGTTTGATTGGAAATAATATACTTTCCTCTATCATCTTGCTCAGTTCCTTCATCATCAGAGGTTCAATATGAGGATTGACTGGTCTCTTCTTTTTCCTGATGGGTTTAGGAAATGGATCTAGTTCAATTGTGTGTTGTGCTAGTTTTGAATTGAACCATCTCAGGTCTTCATAACTCTGAGAAAATACATCTAGAAATTATTTGCAAAGTTGTATGAATTCATACCTTTCTTGCTGATTAGCCACCTTGTCAATTTGGAGTGCTTTGCCTTCTCCAATTAGGATTGAATCTGAATCTTCTCCTCTGATCCACATGATATCCTTCTCTTTTCTAAACTTATCATTAGGATTAAAGATGGACTCCAATGTCACTAAGCCTTTTGGAATCTTGTTTGTATGTAGCTGTACCATTTGATTCCCATATTGCTGCTCTAATATGCTTTGATTATTAGCTGAGAATTCAGCTTCTTCTTGTAGAAAATTAATGATCTGCTGATCATTCTCAAACAATTTCCAACATGTTTTGTTTTCTAGGACTACTGGTCTCACAACCATGTGGATATGTGGCTATCCTTTGTCTCTATTGATGCTATCAACCATATCAAATGCTGCTCCAACTGCTGCAAGTCTATCAACAGCTTCATTCTCTTTCCTAGGTATATATGTAATGTTGAAGGCTTCAAAATCCTCCATGAGATCCCATACTCTACTCTTATAGTTCTTGAGCAGGTCATTCTTGACAGCATTAAGTCCTCTGACTTGATTGACAACTAGCTCACTATCACCAAACACTTGCAAATTTTTTATTCCTAGGATCCTTGCTCAATGAAGGCCATGGACTAAAGCCTTATATTCAGCAATGTTGTTTGAGTAGGAAAACTAAAATCTAAAAGCTAAATAATATTTCATACCTTTGGGGAACACAATCATAGCTCCTCCTTTAAATCTGTGTCTACTCCTTAAGCCATCAAAGAACAATTTCCATACCTCATTGTCATCTTTATGTTCTGGCTTAATTAGGGCAGGAAAAGGATGATTCTCTTTATGTAGACAATAGACACCTAGTTTAGATTCTTCTATTTTCTTATGAGGGTCAAAAGCATGTATCTTGTTGGCCCATTCATCTAGAGTCAAGTTTGGAATGCATCCTACCTTGGTTTCTGCTGCACCAGTGTTTAGGAGGTCTTCTTGATCAAAAGATGAGCAGTTGGCATTGATTGGGCTAGGCACATACGATTCAATATGGTAATTAGTAATGGGATCTGATCTGATTGTGGCCTTCTCCCCATAACTTGTTCTGAAGAGCATATGTGACCAATCAAAAGACATATAGCCTCCAATTTTAGTTGTGAAGTCTCTAGACAAACACAAAGCAAAATGTGGTGGCAAGTCTATGATTGACACATTCTGTAATACAGTCACATTGGGGTAGGAATGCAGAGTGAGGCTCAAATATTTGATGATTCAAATAGTAATCACTGTTGTCCCGTCTAATTGTACTACTCCTCTAGAGATGAATTCATATCGGAGACAGTTGATCCACTATTTTCTTAGGCATTATAGAACTACTTGCCCCAAAATCAATCATACAATTGTGTAAAAACTTTTCCCCAATAATCAATAAAACATAGAATGGGGGAGGTTTCAAGTTCTTATCTTATTGTTCTCCATGGTTCCTCTCAGATCGAGCTGAATTGGTAAGCACCCTATCTGTTGATTAGGGGGTTGATTTGAGCTTGACCAATTTTTTATGGAATTTTGCAATAGATCATTCTACCCTCAAATGTCCAGTGACTCCCATAGTGAAATGTTCACACTTTTCCTCTTCATCTTCTCGATGATATTGAATGATCTATCCTTTCGTTTCCCTTTCCCTGGTACAATATTTTCTTGCACATGGGTTGACATAACCAGTGCCTGAGTGGATTTGGGAGGTGGCTTGGATTATCTCTACATATTGGGAGTTGCATTTGGAGCACCAAAACCTTGTAGAGTGATGGAAGGTTGAGGGTTACCTGGGTCCGGTGGTTAGCATTCTCTAATATTTCTCCTTTTAGACTGTGTATTGGCAGCTACACTTTGAGAAGTGGGCTGGTTCATCCAATAGAAGTCTTAAGCTTACCAATTTACAAGCATAGTTTCACCTGGAGATGTCTCTTGTTGAGATCCTTGTTGTTGATATCCTTCTTGGCTAGGTTCTTATGGCACCATACTGAACTGCACCATCAAGGCCTAATTGAGTGCACCATTAAAGCACATTGATTGGTTATGTGGCTAATTGCATGGAAAGCACCAATCATATTCTTTTGCCACATTGTTCTGTGCTCAAACCAATTCCCTTGATGTTGAGGCTGAATTTTCATCATAAGACCTAAAAGGTCTAGTAGCTTGAGGCTGTCCTTGGTTTTGAATCTAATTTATAGTCTGAGATGGTGGTCTATTTTGCTGGTATGGAGGTCTGGCTTGATATTGAGTCTGAGGCTGATATGGCCTAGAGCTCTGGGCTTGCTATCTCTTGGTGGTCACCAACTCATTCCCCAGGTTCTGAAGTTGTTTCATGACTTCCTTAAGTTATTTTGAGGTATTAGATGATGAGGTGGAGGATTAATCCGAGATTTGACTCCGTGGAGTAGGTACAGGGGCTAATGTGGGTGTTTGGCTAAAATCTGGGATTCCTAGATCAGGGTATAGATGCATGGATGGCCTAGGAGTGATTTTTCCATACTAAATCAAATGGTTCTCAGCCCCTATGGAGAGGATATAGGCTGTAGGTAAGGCTGTACCTCCCATTGAATAAGTCATCAAAGAAATATCAGAATTTATAGCCCTAAGAAAGTATAAGAAGGCACCTTCGTTACTGGGGTTTACTGCTATTGGAATCCTGTCCCAGGTTCTTTGAAACCTGAGGTTGAAATATGTAAATTGCTCATAAGATCTCTTTTGATTGTCATGAGCTATTCCAACAAGGATAGGTTATTACCTTTCTCTCCAAACTGGTTGTGAAGAGTTGTGCATAGCTGATTCCAATTTTGGATAGAGCTTGCCTCAAGACTGCTGAACCATTGTGAATCTTTCCCTTTGAGTGAAGATGTGAGTAGCTTAATTGCAATTTCCATCTTATGAATCTCGTGGATTGTATAGACATTTGTAATATTTTGAACATGATCACCATGAGAAGTTTGATTTTCTACAGTGAAAAATGGGATACTCTTTAATGTTGTAATAAGAACTAGATTTTGTGCATTCAAGGCAAGTGGACTCCTATCGATGAAGTTAACATAAGGATTTGGCTGGGCCATCCTGATCGGTTTGAGAACCCCTCTTGATTGAATGAACGGTCGACCGAGATGAGGTGTTGATAAAGCTATACTTGGTGGAGACAAAGACCTTTGCGTTCTTCTTCCTCTACTCCCTCTATCTAGGGATAAGTCTAGATAGAAAAACAATCCCTCCTCTCTGGTTCTTGAATGTGTTTTTATTCTTCTCATGAACTTGCTTGGACTACTGAAACAAGTATATTTGTTTCATTTGGAGCCGCCAGATGTATAATTTTATGGCCTTTTAAAATCTAGAATCACAAAAAGTGTACATCGATTCCTACTGTAATAAGATGGAGACTTCTACTCCTACCGAGTGTGCCAAAAATCTTAGTGCAAAATCACATAACCCCCAAATGAGTCTATAGATGTACTTTTCTAAGGAAGAATCATTTGGTGTGATCCACATAACATTGAGTCTTCCTCAAAGTGTGGGAATCTGTAAAATAGGAAGACTCTCTAGATTAAAGGCTAGTTCCTATTCCTCTATTTTGGATATATGAATGATTCAAAGTGAGCAAAAAATTGGCTAAGTATGGGAGAATCAATGGAAGCCTTCACGTGCCTCATTGGCGCATCTCCAATGATTAAACTCAAAAATTAGACTCAAATGAGCATGAAGATTCCATGTGTCTCAGGTCCGAAAAAAGAATAGATGCGGCCGTTGAAAAGTCCAAACAAGTGGAAGGAACCACATTTCATCTCGGTGTAATTTCAGGATGGGAGCCCAAGGTAGAGACTCAAACATACGCCAACCCTCCATGTGGCCAGGGGTCAATAAAGGTCAAATGTAAGCCAGGCCCAGATCATTTAAGTATAACATAGCAGGTGCAAGGTGCCATGTGTCTTAATAGTGCACATTCAAATGCGTAGACCAAAGTGGAGGCTCAAAGGAGTGCAAGGCTTCCATGTTTCATCCAAATGCATCTTCAAAGATAAATCTAAAAGTGGGTCCTTAGACAAGCGCCAAGCCTCCATGTGGCCCAGATCAGATATATGGCCCCGCCAAGCAAAAGGACTTCGTAAAAAACATAAAGGAACAAAGAAAAGTTATGGAAGAAGCCACGTGTCAACCGGGCGCAACTTCAAAAGCAAAACCCAAAAGCTATCCTCAAAAGAGTGCCTACCCTCCATGTGGCCATGTTCCAAGTCAAAGGGGGGAGGCGGGTCTCCAAGAGTAATTATAACTTTTTAGCTCTGTTTCTAAGAGACATAAAGTATAAAAATGATTCGTTCCTTCGAAATGCTCGAGGAGCCATGTGTTAGGCCTAAATTGCGTACGGGCTGGCGAGCCTTGAAGTGATATTTTTCCCAAATGGAAAATGCAGACCGGTGGACCTAAAGATGGTTTTTTAGAAAAAGGGTATTGCAGGGTTATGGGGCATTTTTGCATTTTTCTATTTTTGTGCAAAAGAGCACAAAAGTTAATTTCTGGCCCGTGGATCCATTCTGCTATTTGTTTCCACCATTTTTTGTACGGACCCAGACCAAACATTCAAATGGACATATATTTTGACCCAGTGCCTAAAACTCAACAAATTTTACACCATTAAAAAGGTCTCGACCTCGTCTATGCCATGGAGATCTGAAAATTTAATTTTGACGAGGTTAGGTGGGTAAAAAATGAAAAACATATTTGTGGCATTAATTTCGGATCCGTTTGCTCCAATAACCAGATCAAATTGGATTTCATCCACCGTTCTTCTCTCTTCACCATGTCGAGTAGACATGGAGTGGCGGACTTGACAGATTGTGGGAGGATTTGCAGGAGCATTAATGGTTGGTAGGTGAGTTCCAAATGAAGTTTCCAGCCTCTTTTCTTCTTCTCTCTTCACCGCATCTATAAAATAAGGAGATGGGTTCATTGTAAAGGTTTGGACATTTCTGTTTTGCACTCTCCCTTCTTCCCTTGTCTATAAGTGAATTTGTGGAGTTTTCAAACCTTCTATTTAAGTTAGAATGCAATATTTTTCCTCTTGGCCACTGTAATGCACTATATTGATTTTTGGAGCAATAATATATGTCTGTGGATGATTCTGAACCCTCTCATGTGTTTATCATTGCCTTTTGATCTCTTATTGCAGTTTTTTTATCTGTTCATAGCATTTTCATTGCATTTCTATGGTCTTTGTTAGCTTTCAAAACGAGTGTTTAACATTCCTTTGGTACATCACCTCATTAGCTTAGGTTAATTTTTTGTATCTTCTAAACCCTGCTCCTTGGTAAGATAAAGTAGGTTTAGATTAGATCCTCTGTAATTTATTTATGTACACATGAACAAAGGAATAGGAACTGGCCTTAATCCAGAGATCTCTCTCAACTCGCAAGGTCCCATACTTTGATAGATTTCCATTTTATGCAATCACATTGAGCATATCAAATCATCTAGTTGTAGGAACTTAGGGGTGCTGTGATTTTTCACTAACAATTATATTCCTTATTTGATTGATTACTTACAACATGGTACTTATACGAAAGGTATGGATAAGAATAAATGAAGGTATTTTAGATTACAAGTTGTGCCTTATGTTTTTGTTGATGACATGTTGTTCAAAAAATATTGTTAGTCCAAAATCATAGAAACACCAAATGACTCTATAGATATGCTTTTCTAAGGCAGAATCATTTGTTGTGATCCACATAACATTAAGTCTTCCTCAAAGTGTGGGACTCTGTAAAACATGAAGAATCTCCAGATTAAAGGTTGGTTCATATTTCTCTATTTAGGTGCTTACGTAGAAACTTGAAGAGTGTCTTTTCTTAATCCTAATCTAAGACTTGCCAAGGAGACAAGGATAAAAGAGTATAAGAAATAAGAATTAACAAAACTACCAGGTGATGCACCAAAGGAATGATGAATACTTATTTTTCCAATAGACACAAACCAACAAAAATGCACATAATAAATAAGTACAGATAGCCAGATCTGTAATGGAAGACCAAATAGGAGTAAAATATGCAAGAGAGGATCTAAGATCAATCAAAGATGTGTTTTATTACTCTTTGGATTGATACATTTCATTACAAAGTATCCAAAAGGCAAAAACATATTACAATTTTAATGGAAGGCCTGAACCCCACAAATCCTTTCGCTAGAAGGAGAAGGGAACATGTAAAATGAGGAATGTCCAACCCTTTACAATGAATCTTTCCCCCATATTTATAGATTCAACCTGAAATAAGAAAGAGAGATAGAAACAGGAAAATTAGGTTGAAACTCAACCACTGTTGTTAATGCTTCTGATAAGATCTTCCCCCTAAATCCACCTTTATTGCATGAATCCTTGATTTGACACCTTGAAAGGAGAGGAAACAATAGAAACAAATTGAATCCAATATAGTTTTTGAGATAGATGTATCCTGCATTGAAGGCCTGAAGAATTTCCTCCACTTTCCTTTACGTAACCTCCTCAAAATTAAAGTTTTAGGCCTCCAGGCATTGGCGAGGCCGAGATCTTTTCAACGGTGTCAGATTCACGATATTTCGATCCCTAAGTAGAAATATATGCCCCTTCGAAGTTTATATTAGGTCTGTATAGATGGGTGGGAAACAATTTTGTAAAATGGGTCCCCCTTTTGATATGGGACATGTGCAAGCCAGATTAGAGAAAAATCAGGCTTACAGATCCTCAATTTATCCTTTTTCCCTATTGCGTAAAAAACGTAAAACTCAAAAACTCCTGCAGCCCCGTGGTTCTGTCTAAACACGTGGCTCCTTTTAGTTGGCTATGGAATGTGCTTCTATCCTTTCCTTTGTGCCTTTTGAACAAAAAAAAATTTAAACTTTTCCTCTAACTCCCTGCTTTGGCTTTGACTCAGGTTCACACACTGACCTTTTCCCTTGGGTAGAGTTGTGGGCCATTTTGTAGCTTTTACCCATCGACCTACTTTTCCTTGGGACACACAGTAGTCTGGCACTCGTTTGGAGACATTTTCTTTATTCAATCTTTGAATCGGCACCATTAGAACACTTGGCTGCCTCTGCCAGACTATTTGTGCATTGACTATTCAAATAACTCAGCCCCTATTAGAATAACACGTGGAGGTACCGTGCTTGTTTGAAAACCCGGCCCAATGTTTACCTCTGGAGGAGAATCAAGTTGACACTTGTCAGTCTCCATAGGCCTTTAGACCTTTCAATGGTCCCTCTTATCCTTTTGGGCTCTGGGCTATGTGGCAAGCTCATGCTCATTTAGGTCTGTGCCTTGAGACCAACTCTTGGAGATGTGCCATTAAGACACTTGGCATTCTCCACTTACACTTTTATACTTAGCCAATTTTGAGGCCTGCCTCTTCTACCTTTTGACTCTGTTCTAACCATTTGCTACATGGAGGGTTGGCGTAAGTTTGAGTCTCCACCCTCGATTTCCCTCCTAGTTTTGCGCCAAGCTGACACCTAGCACATCCTTTTTAGTTGAATACTTTTTAACGCCCCACAATTTCTTGGAGTTTTTTAGACACGTGGAATCCTGGAGCAAGTTTGGGCTCACCCCTTTTGGATTCACCTTTAGAGAAGCGTTGTTGAGACACGTGGCTCCTTCGGCAGCCTCCTCCACACTTAGTCATTTTTTTTACCTTTCTTGAATAGTTTTCGAGCCCAAAAACTTTGGATCCTCACCGTTTTTTTCCTGTTCTTGCTCCTAACCTCGTTGCGGCATAGCCCCTTATTTTCTAACCCTGCAATTCCATTGTTGAGTCTACCTGTAACTTGCATAATGAACTTAAGACACAAAACATCTTCAAAAAGTTGTTTCTTCTTGGACATGGTCATTTAATTTTCCACAACCCCACCACTTCATCATTGAGTCCCCCATCGACCCTTCAAATAAATTCAAGATATGGAAATGCTCAAAACATTCGTTTCTTCTATTTCTTTTTGTGGAGGGTCGAATTTGACTTTCTCGGGCCTCTGTTTTCACTTTGTCTTGTTCTGAAACTTGAGCTCATGGGTCTGAATCATTTCCCTTCATGTTTTCTTTATGTGTAGGGCTTGTACTAACCAAATTTTCTGGGGAGGTAAATTTGGGATAGTAAAGACATGAATGGAGTTTTGTTGTATTGTATTGATTAGGATAAAGTGTAACAATTATTATTTGAGTTTTATGAAGGACCTATATGAGGTCACTTCTCAGCACGTACTACAACATTAAAAATTATGAAATCTAGTTATTGTTGGCCCAACATATTTAAGGACTACTTCCAATGGATTAAAAAGTGTGAGAAGTGTGCATTCTTTGTTGGAAAAGGACATTTAGCTTTGCTGCCTTTACAACATATTTTAGTGGATCAACCATTCATGTACTGGGGCCTTGACTTGATTGATATGATAAATCCACCTTCATGACAAGGACACAAGTGGATCTTGATTGCCACAAATTATTTCACACGCTGGATTGAAGCACTATCCTTGAAGGAAGCTAATGATACTTCAATCTTATCATTTTATGAAGGTATAGTTTGCAGATTTGGTGTTCTAGACACTATTATTTCAGATAATGCCTTAGAGTTTCTTGGTGAAAAGGTAACATATTGGGCTATTAAGCATGGTATTTATCTCAGTACTTTGTTTAATTAATACCCACAAGGTAATGGATTAGCTAAAAGTACTATGAAAAATGTTTTAAAGATTATGAGAAGATAAATCATAGATAACCAAAGATCGTGGTATCTGATGTTGAATTCAACACTTCGGGATGATAGAGTGAATTCTAAAATATCAGTTGGCAATTCACCATATAATATTTTGTATGTACGTGAGGAAAGAATTCCTATTTTAGTTGAGCTGCCCATATTGGATTTACTGCATTAAAGGGAATTACTTCAGAATGAACCAATGCAGGTTTTTTATGCAGAAATCATGAAACGAAAAAGAGTTAAGAGATCAAGAGCATCTAAAAATGGAAAATAATCAGAAACAGATAAAGAGAACGTTTGATAAAAAGGATAAGTTTGGAGTTTTGAATGAAGGAGACATTGTGTTCAAATGGGATCTTGATCGTGAAAAGCTAGGAAACCACATAATTTTTGATATAATATGGCATGGTCCTTATATGATTCCAACATGCAAAGATCACGATGCATTTCATCTTTCAAGGCTGAATGGAGAGAAACTTCCCATTCCTGTGAATTGTATGTTTCTCAAACAATATTATTAATAATTCTACAGTGTCTGAATAGAGTAGGATTTCCTTTTCAATAAGTTTAGTTCATGCAGATTGCAATGTTTTTCAATTCAATAAGTGCATTCATGCACATGGTTTGGTTTACTAGATCCTTTCCTAGCTTTATTTTATTTTTCAAAAAGTTCAGTTTTGTAGAAAAATATAGATTTTTGTTATAAGCTTTGACTCCATGCCCAATGGACTAGAGAAAGGCATTGATCTTATAAGCTAGTAGAAAGTTTTCCCCGCAGGATCACCATAAATGTTGACAATTTGTTTACTTGTGAAAAATGGGTAACTCAAAACTTTTTTTTGATGGAAGGCATTGATTAATGAACCTAACCAAGGGGAACACATAAATTTTATTAAAGGTTTTAAGTTGCAATAATTGCATCAACAAAGAAAAATGAATCTATTTGTGTTGTTGCAAAATGCAACATCTCACGTATGTTCATATTCCATGTTCACCTTCATTAAAGTTGGAGAAAATCTCTGAGGAACCAAAGTACAACCTTCAAGAAGGTGAAAATAGATGTGGAACTAAGGAGTTAGACTCCATAACAAAAAACATAGTTGTTATTTACATGGCAGAAAGTTCATTATGACGTTACAAGTATTTTCAATTTGATGATTTCCTATGCTTAGTGTTATTATGTATGTTATTGAGTTTTTTAATTCATTATACAATAATCACATATCATAAGAGGTTAAAGTAAAAGGAAGTACACAACTTAATTACAAAAATAGTATCATTTATTCATTAAGGAAATTCAATGTTTCCCACACAAGCAGTGGGATGAAACTTATGATTACTGAAATAAATGGTACATGTAAATGAAACTAAAAGAAAAATATTATAGAGAATCCCATCAATGCCTTGAGTTTTATTTTGTTCTTTGTTGTTTCAGTTCCATCTCCTTCATCATCATTTTCTACACCACTAACTCCATCAATGTACCTAAAAAGAAAAAAAGAGAGAAAAACATCAGTTAAGAGCTCACGGTTTAGTCTGTAATCATGTGTTATTCTTCAGGAAAATGGATCATTTAAGATAAACAAGCATAAGGTACATCAAAGTAACAGATGCAGAATTCAGAGAGAAGTATCTTACAGATGCACATATGATTATGAGAATCGTTACATAGCAGAAAAAGAAACAAAAGAAAGAATACGGAACACAAGAGAGGCCAAAAAGCCTATTGTTTTCTAACTAGTTATTTTGAATGTACAGGTACAAGTAAATATAAAGAATGAAACACTAAGTATTGTGTTTTCAAACTGCCTTCCAAGAAGTTAAACATTGATGAATACAAAAGGAAACCATTACATACTTTGAAATATTCAAATTTAAATGAAGAAGATCGATACTTAGAAAAATTCATCAAACATCAATGACTCAGAAAGTCATGAAAAGGTTACAAGAGACATGAAAAAATGAAGATAGATATTTATAATTTAGAAGGGAAATACAAATTAAGAGTACATGATTCTGGAATAGAAGGAGGTACAACTTTAAAAGATATAAATAAAGTATAGATAATGCTATAAGTTATCCAGTTTTAAAGCTTCAAGAGTACCATACTGAATCATATATTAGAACAACTTAGAAAAAAAGAAAGAGGTTAAATTACAATAGTATCAAACCTTAATAAGAAATTTCAATATTTGCACTTACAGAAAAGAAACAACAATAAAGCCTTCATTGCAATATGACAACACTAATCCAATTTGTAGAGTAAATTTTTACAAGGTACATTTTTCAAGCTTTCTGAAGTAAAAATTTACAGATACATCTTGAAAAAAGGAAACAAACTACAAGATTTAAGGAACTCATCATTCAAGTAACATGTCCCTATTTATTAAGAAAAATTTTAGAGGTTCTAGAGGATGTGTGAAGAATAATGATAGAAATGAAAGATGCTACAATCAAAGCACCATGCCATTGAAAGAAGACAATTAGGAAAACTAAAGTTACAACTTATCTCAAAGATTACAATCCTCAACAAAAAAAAGCAAAGTTGTATAAATACTTCAAATATCATCAAAGGATGAAGGAAAAAAATCAAAGACCTTCATTTTTCTACAACACAAATCTCTACTATTGCAGACTTATAAAAGCATCAATTATTTCAAAATGACAAGAGCTGTTAAGAAGTGATATTCATAAAATAAAGTTGAGTACCGAAAGAAATATGTATTGTTTCTATATTCAATTAGAAAGTACAAATAAAGATTCCAAGGTACAATAAGTTATAAAGTTCTACAAAATTTAATGAGTCATTATAATGACATTTCAAGCTCAAAAATAAGCTAAATGATTAAACTACAGAATGAAAAGAGATGTATATGCCAATACAGGATCGCATAATACATCTTACATACAAAAAAACTCAAGGATTTAAGTTACAGACTGCTACAGTGATGCAAGGACCATTTAGAAATACAAAATTTTTCCGATATAGCAGTGAACGACTTTAAATCTTTGAATCATACCAAAGGATCATTAAAAATTCAAGGAATTCAAAGAGCCTGATAATAAAAATAATGTTTCATGAATACACAACAAATTAGTATTTCAACAAGTGCAAAATTAGCCAGTTGAGACAAAGAAAAATTCATAGTGCTTCAGACATGAATCTTCGATGACTAAGATTGTAAAGGAAATGGAATATCAAGGTTTTAGAAATGTAGGGATGAACTCAAACCTCCAAAATGCACAACGTTGCAGACCTAGATTTGGGTAAATCTCAAGAAGATGCAAAGCACTTACATAATTTCAGAAATCAAAGCTTCCAAAGTTGCGATGTTTCTCAATACAAACAACAAGGTATAGTTCGTATATAGAAAGCCAAGTATTAAAAAAAAATTAGAGTAAAGATTATGCCAACCTCGTAAATCATCAATGTAAATCAAGAAATGGAAAAAACAAGTCGTTACAGTATATTTTTCATCAAAATTCCTTGTGATAATGTCGTTCATTATGGTTTCTATCAGATTTCACTAGCATTTCAAGAAATGATGAAGAACTTACCAGTTTTTAGTGAAGATTTTGGAACCGTTCAAAGATAAATAAGTGTAGATCAAAATAATGACACCCAGAATGAGTTTTCAAACTCGGTTTGATAGGATAACACAAGAAAATTCAAAGGAAATGCTGTATAAGAGCGAAGGAAGAAAAGTGACAAGAATTATTAAACTACAGTTTGAAAATGAAATCTCACCTTCTTGACATTGTAAAGATCATTCATAGTTTGAAAAGATAGAGTATGGAGGCCAGATCTTATGCAGAACTCAAAAAGAGCACAAATGATGGAAATATGTAGGGATTCACATTCATAGAGCCTCACAAAATGACAAATGCATACATAGCGCCTTCAAAAACCTAGAAATTGAGATCGAAGAAACAATAAAGGCATTCATAGAAAAAAATTGACCAGGGCTTCGCCCTATACTTTGGCCATGAAAAGTGAAATGATTGATTAGGGATTTTTTTTGTTCTAGTTCACCCCACTAACCTCGAAGTAACCTCACTCATTTAGAGTTAAATATCAATGGAGAAAGATACAATCACTTCAAATAAAATGGTGTATGGTGAAAAACAACTATTTAGTAGGGCTCAAAAAATATAACGCTTCAGCTCAAAAGGGACAATGATCAATGGTTGAGAATATAGGTTACTACTTTCAATCTGAACCACTGCTAACCCAAGTTTAAGAAAATCGACAGATCTAGATAGATAGTAAAAGATTATTCAACTATCAAGCATCAAAACACCAACTACCAGATCGATGATGCAGATCAAGTAAGTACAAATATCAATGGCCACAATCAGTTTGGCATTTTAAATACTTAACTCTTTCAGAGTTAACTTTGACGGCTAAGATTTAATCGGTAAATTGATCAAAAGTTGAGATCAAATCACTTAATTCTGTACAGACCTCGCACCTTACCATAGTTAGAATGCATTTTACTGACTTAGTAGAGGTGTCTAATCATCATGAGAAGGTGTCCAACCCCAATAAATTAAAATATTATTACATTTTGAAATTATTAAGGTCAAAAAAATCATATGATGCCAAAAAGTTTCAAAAGGTGACCGATCATTATATATGCTATGATTAATCAAAATGGGTAAAAATATATTATATGCCAAGGATTAATAAAAAAGTTTTCCAATACTTATCATTTTGCATCGAAAAACCTTACTCTATGCATTAGAAAAATAAAAATCATCTCAGTATGATTACGGAGGTGAAGATCACGTGCTAGTCAAAAGGAGCTTTATCATCATATAAACCATAGTATATATTATGATCCAAAACCATAATTATGCAAAATGAGGCCAATGATTGTTATACCATGGTTAAGGGGGAAGATAATGCATGAAACAAATTCAACATATTTGTGTCACATGGATCAGGGGACATTTTTGAAATTATCTTAACTTTCACAAAAATCTTATTATTTGTAAAACAATATTATTATTGTGCACATGCAAACAAGTGGTCTCCATAGTGGGGTGAGTATTTTTTTTCTAAGGGTTGGAGATAAATAGATTACTTTTCTTACACGGGAGTATTTTGATATGCATATGAATGTGCACAAATGTCACACCAGGGACACTAGAGGAAAAATTGATTATTTTTGATCATGCATCTAAAAACAACACAAGTAGGTCAACATCAACATATAGATGATTAATTTAATCATACTAAAAGATGATAAAATCATGCACTTGCATTAGGAGGAGTATTATACAACAAGAAAGTGGCTAATATTAGGCAAAAATATTCACCCAAGTTTATTAATTGTATTAAAATATAGAGCAGTCAAATACACTTTGATTAAGTCTATCGTTGTAACTAAGGCTATTAATGACTCATTGTAAAAGCATGGATATTTTAATTCTTTTATTTATTCATGAAAAAGGAAAAAATTAACATGCAAGGGTGAGTACAGATTACATTCTATTTTTACGAGGGGTTGGGTGAAGCATTTTTGCTATACATTGTGCGCACTAACAAGAAATAGAAGGAATTTTTGGATGTAGGAGTGGGTGAAGCATATTTTTTCTAGTTTTTCACTTCAATGATGACAAGTTATTGACTTTCCAATTATTTTCAATGGTGGTGTATCTCTTATTAACTCTTGTGAATGTTTATTACCTAAATTAATTATCTTAGCTTGCTAGAAATTTGGTGTTTTCTATACAGTCTTAGTGTGCATGTTAGCTATTGTTTTGTTGTTATTTATCCCTCAAAACATAAATGTTTTCCTTAGGATCAAACTAAGACCCATTGGTTTGTGCTTCTACATTTTTTTTCTCATTTTATTGTGCATGTACTCAGTCAAAATTGTCAATCAATTTGGTGTATCACCCTATTTAAATTTTAGTTACAACAATATTTTTGACCCTTAAAATGCCAAAAAAACCCAAAAAAAATAGTTTAGGATACATCAATAAGGAAGCGACCTTGATACCAGAGACTCACCTCAACAATAGGTATACACACAGACCTAATGTGTTTCCATTGTATCTACATAAGATATTGAGAGACACAAACTTAGAAACCCTACTTTTATCCCTCAACCAAGGTTCACTACTGAGAGATAACAAGTAACACATCCAACCATTTCTCATTTTATACAAGGATTCCAACAAGAAATACATCACCCAGAGCTAGTGAATGAATCTCAAACTTGAAGTACCTTCATGGGGGCCAATTATTAAAGTCTTGTTACTACAATTCAACCATTTTATCAAAAGTGGATATGAAAGGGGTTTCAAAATCAAGTTTTCACAACTCAACAACTCGTTTTATCAACTCTCATCTAGTCTTCTATATATAGAGAATTTGATGAAACGTACAAAATATAATTATGATAACCAAAACTCTAGATGTTACCTCATTTCAAGAGTTGATTTATGTGATTGACTAATTTATTTTTTATGACCGAATAATTGGAGGCATAAAAAAACAAGCTTAAAAAAATATTTCCCAAATCCATTTTCTAAAAAAAAGTTACAGAAAACCAATTAAGATGGAGAAATACTAAAGGTTAGAAGTGGTAGATTTTAGTTTTCCTACTAAAGATCCCTAAAACCATGGGTCTAAATGGAAAGGAATTTATTATATTTTAGCTACTATCCCATACAACAATAGGATCAAATGAGCTCAAAATGCCTTCAAATAAATGATCAAATGATCTTATAAATTGGTTTTAAATGTTATTATGACATACCATGTCACTAGAGAGCACGTTCATCCTAATCAATCTCTTCTATGGGAGCAACAAATCCATTTTGCACTTTACTTTATGGACGATTTTTCCTAACTTTTAACAAGTGTTTTTAAAACATATATAGTGATCAAAATTTGTGTTCAAATCAGCAACGGTGGTTCCATTTCTCAACTTTAGTCATCCAAGCTTGTAATCATTCACCACACATCATGTTAGTATAAGAATTGCTCCAATGTGGTTTTTTCTAGAGGTGTTGTGAGCTATGTTGTATTGCCTTGTTAGGTGTGCATCTAACCCTATCCTTAATTTTTCTCCTAGTTTGTAATGTTACTTAGTAGTAATGATCAATTGTATTAGTCATAACCTCATCAACAAAAAAAATATGGTGATAATTTATTATATATATATATATATAAAATTGGCAAGAAAATTATATTATACGGACACACACACACACACACACACACACACACACACACACACACACACACACACACACACACACACACACACACACATTTTAATATAAGAAAAGATAACCTCGCGTTGAAAAATAAATTAACATATTATATTCATATCTAAAATGGATGTGTGTGTGTGTGTAGAAGTCAAAAGGAGATATAAATGTGTATGTGTCAAGTGAATGGAAAAGTGATGGTCTTTGGTAGTTGTAAAAGTGGGGTAATGGCGTGTTTAAGGAGAGACGACAGGGCACGATCATCCCTTACAACATTCAAACTTGTCATTATCCTTACATAATAATACTTCCATCTTATTTCAGATTCAGAGGCATTAACCATGATGAAACCCAAGGCAGCATTGTAAATTTTTAGCTGTAATTGGATAATTGTAGTGAGGGGAAAATGTTACAGGGGTGAGGGTATTGTGTTGGATGAATCTCTAACAAATAACTGTCCTAAAATCATTCTAGTGTGGGTTAGAACAACCCCTACGCACAATAAATCTGTAATCCTAATATTTCCTCATATTACTATATAGAAATTAATTTATCTTTTGGCTATTGGTTTGTTTGTTGTATGCAGAGGAAGAAGAAGATTAAGTATTAGGAGCAACTTCATTCAAAAATTTTGTCTAAATTTCTTTATTTTTATTTCTCTTCTTCTAAGAGCGTGTGCTACATGGAATATAACCATTTCAACATCATTCTTACTTCCCATTCTCTTCATCTTTAATTCTAGGAGACGTTGTATTGATTTTGGGCTTTGAAACTTCCTCACTAGTTATCCCACTTATATCTCTACAATTATTTTCTCATTCATCCTCCCCCATTCCAAAGAGAGTTATGAGGGTACCTAAGGACTTTCTAACAAACTCTAGAGAAGTGTAGAAGCATAGAAAATAAAAATTAATAAAACATAATAAAAAATGGTTTATTTTTGAAAGGAACAATTGATGCGGTCTCATGGAATGCCATAGATTCTAGATTGGGTAAAATGGATTTGTTGGAAAAGCCATAGATATTTTAATGTAGATATTTTGGCAGATGTTAAGCCAAATCCCACAATGTAGTATTGACACCCTACTAGCATGTGTCAAATGGAGGAAGTTTGAAAGATGATGGTATCCTCATGAAGTGTAGCTGCTGGAAAATAAGAGATTTAGAGAAGGATTTGGATAGGATATCCATTAAATGGATTGGTTGAAATAGTTGAAAATATTTTGGATAGAAAATGCACTAAGAACATTGCAAGTTATCCATTGATTGGAGAATATAGAGGGATTACCCTGACTGAACATGGTCTAATTTTTGATCATTTTGGAGAGTTTTTAAATTTTTATTTGGAACTAGTATAAAATATCTCAAAAAACAATCAATAGTGGAGTTGCGGATATGTGCAAACTATTTAACAAAATCACTATTTGAGATGAAGAACCAAATCCCACAGTTTCAATCATCTTCATTCCTCAGTCATGGTATCCTTACCTTTATATTTTATAATTTTCATATAATTTGGTAATTCATTTGGAATATAATAGAAATATTAAACTATTAGATACTTAAGAAAATTGGATATTTTAACTAGACTGTTAGTTCCAAACAATAAAACTCAACCTTATGATTTACGCAATCGATTTACACTTTGACCATCAATCATTGTTTCTACCACAACCTTATACATTATTATCCAAGGTATCAAAATAAGGTGCTCATGCCACTAGAACTGGAGAGATTTCAGATGAGTCTTCAGCAAAAAAAAACATTTTTTCTACCTTGTAAAGTACAAAAAATGTAATATTTGGATACCTACAAAGAACCTTATGAAACCTGCAAAAGATATGTCAAGTGTCATATTTGTTCTTTGTTATGAGAAGAGTCACGTCAAGATTTATATTGACCCCAATTTATCATTCGTATTCTCTTTACCACTCCTCTACAAGCCATGTTACTTCATTTTGCACTTTTAGAAAGCTACTAAAAGTGAAAAGACGGGTTTCATTTCAGCTCGTTGTTTGGAATATGAGCAACGAAATGCTTATCCACCTTAGGAAACCCCTAACATTTTTACTAGATAATTTCCTACAACTTTTAGTTTGGGAAAAATGATTTTCTAGATAGTTCTCCAAAAGGGTTTTGTATGCCTGTAGACGTTGTTTAACTAGGTTTAACTAGACTAATTATGACTGGAGCCTCTAGAAAACCCTTCTCAATTTTTATATGGCTTGATGTTTTTTAAATCCACTAGTTTCTGTAAATTCTTTGTATACAAGAGTACTCATAGGAATTTACCTATTGTGCATTTGGCCATCGAAATATAGTTTTTGAACATGGTCCTTTAGCCTCTGAGCCAAAAATTAGATGTTTTCCCAACTTGTAGAAAAATGTGAAATATGGTCATAGGACCCTAGTCAAGGGAATAAACAGTCATGAAAACTTTTTGAAACTTATAAATAACTACATGAAACTCTCTCATGTGGTTTGTTGTGTGAAATATGACAGTTGTAAAAATAGTGTTTCTCTTTCTTCTCTTTTTTATCTCTTTCTCTCCCCTCCCTTAGTTAAGAAATTAAATGAAAAGAAATGAATATATGCCCCTAAAACTCTCTTGTTGGGTGTGTATTATTGTTATGATGTAAATGGATAACTAAAAATGATAATTATGTTATATTTAGGTAGATTCCATGCCAAGATTTTGCTGACCATGTAGTGGTTGACGGTATCAAGACTTGAAGGGGGTGAAGTGACACTAAAAATATCAATTTTGCATTCCATTTGAAAAAATGTAATTGTAGAAGTTGAACAATTTTTTTTTGATACATTTAATGACTTATTATTAAATTTTGGTAATATGTATGATATTCTAGTTTTGGGGGTGCTTTGGGAAATGTGCATTTAACCATAGGTGTCATTTTGATTCAAATTTATGTGTTGTAAAAAAGGAGGTTGGATATACATGTTAAATGAAATTGAATTTAAAATATTATAGTACATTTCTAGTGTGCAATTTATGATTAAATAATTGTTGTGTTTTGTTCCTTACATTGAAAATGTAATAAAGAAATTTAAATGAAACAACCAACTATAGTATAAAATTCCTGCATAACTAATCTTATTGTGTGATTCTTTTAGCATAGCAAACTGAAACCTTAGGACAAAATTAATTCTGTAAATTTCAAGACACCTTCTCGCTTATGTAAATAAGATCCTAATTATGAGTTTTTCATCATAGCCTATATGGTTAGTGACATCTCCTTGAACTCGATAGTTAGGAACAACATGGTAAAACTTTTCCATGCATTTGTAGTGCCCTCCTAGGATTGATAGTTATGTGTGTAGTAAGGAGAATGTGACTTTATTAAGGTATTACTCTATGAGTAACCAAACTCTAACATATTGTAAACCCTCTTGGCATGAAAACATGTGTAGAGTGAATGGTGTTGGGTGAAAATGATCACCGACTACCCTTGCAAGTCACCTTAGATGTTGGTATTATAAATGAAATCACTACCCAATTTCTAATATCATTTTCGGTTCTATGGTATAATACTAAGAGTTATTTATGAAACTAAACAAAATTTTAATTTATGATTAGTTGTTGAAAATGTAACCATAAGATGATATGTTTATAGAAAGGTGAAATTTAAATCATTCTTATAACATGTTTAAACCATCTTCTGGTGAGAAAAATTATCCAGATTGTGTAAACTCTAATGTGATCCTTAACCCTTTGAAAAATGAGCTACTCCCCCTTGTCTTATTATGTAATGGACATATGATGCAAAACTATGTGATCATGTTCTTAGAGATAAATCACCTAAGACATAGACTAATACTCTCATGAGCTACAAATGTCCCTATTGAAAAATAGGTTACACAATTAATCACAAAAGGCATATGAAAATATTTTGGGAAAAACCCTTTTAAGATAGACATAAAACAATCCTCGGGAAATCTAATCTAGAAACAAAAATAAGGAAGAATGTTCCCATGTTAAGTGCCTTTCAATCCTTAACTAATTGTTGGAGCATAACTATAATAAAACTATAATTGACCCTTGTTCTTGGGAAGTGTAATCATGATATTTTATTCCACAGATAAAGTGAAATATGATCTTCCTTGTAATGTGATTAAACAATCTTGCTGTGAATAAAGAACCTATTTCATATGTAATACTTATTGTGTACTATATTTATTCTCAATCTATAAATGAGCGAAAGAAACGTAACCCTAAATCCTTAAGAAAAAATGTGAACTTCACCCCAATTGGAATTACACTTGTTATGTTGTGTAATGAAGGTATGATATAACATAAAGATGCATTCCCTTCGAAGTGAATCCTAGGGATAAGACATAGTAGCCTTGTGTGTAACTAAATACCCTATTAACAAAAAAGAAAATTAAACAAGTAATTTAAATAATAGAGATGATCCTTATTCAATGAGATAAACTGTAATTTAAATGTTAAAAGGTATAAAGGAAATCTAGTGAAAAAGGAAAAGGAATGTGTGATTCATTTATAATGAGCCTTTCTACAAATTAAGTTAATGATTGAAACATGATCGTAATAAATGTGTAATCCTAAACATGTTGTGACGTGGGAAGACCCTATCTATACATTTATACTGTAGTTGAATCGCTATGTGTTGCCTTGTCATTTGAAAAATAAAGTGTCCATGATGTGCAACACGTGTTTTCATGCTATCTATGTGGGTTAATGTTTGTGTAAACATATCATGTGCTATGCATTTATTAGAATTTGAGGATTTCAATAAATATGGATTTAATCAACTTACATATTATATAATGTTATGATAAATATTTAATTAAAGATTACGTCATAAAATAAATAAATACTTACAGGAAATAAATAACACAGGTGACATAATATTTATAGTGGAAAAAAACAATAGGGTAAAAAGCACTTTGAAAATAATATTTTACATCCAGTAAGATTACCTCCTCCTTTGAAACCCTATTTACCAAGGGTAGAACCAAATCACTTGATTTATACACCTTTGATATATTTCCTGAATATATCAAATAAGGACCTAAAGTCCTTTTTATATAAGGTGATCGGGTATGTCTCTTGACCCACATTTTCAACCTAAAATGGTTGACCACATACACCTAGGTTTATAATATTTAATATTAGAAATATAATCATTTCATGATATTAAATATTTAACCTAAAGTATATACCTAGGTTAGCATATTTAATAATATAAATATAAATATTTATATTTTTAAATATTAATCTATATATTAGTGATGGACCTATATACATTAAGGGTTGGCCAGACCACTTAATTATTATGTTCAAACACTCCCCCTTAATGTTAAGTGGGATAACATAACATATGCCAATAGATAATGAAAATCTTGAGTTGTTTAGTTCATTATACAATCCATATAGAAATCAGAAATGCAGAAAGAGATATACAACTCATTTACAAAATTCAATGCTTTATTCACAAGGAGAGTCAAATGTTTCCCACACAAGCCATGGGATGTAACTGAAAAGTAAAATACAACTACTGAAAAAGAAAGATACACATGCATGAAAGAGAAAGCAAAGGAGTATGAGTGAACCCATCATTGCCTTGGGGTTATATTCTTTGATTGTGCAGAGCATCTCCTCTGCCATACTCCTTTCATCCGTCAAGGCATGTGTACCTAAAAAAGAAAATAAGGAAATCATCAATAAAGAGCTCAGGGATCAAACCATATTCCTACACTATCCTACTTCATGCATATGAATCTTCCCTAAGTAGGAGATGTATTCTACTTGAAGGACAAACTGCATGCATGTTTTATTCACTCAAAAAGAAGAAAGTAAAAAGAAGGAAGAAAACATGGACATAAGAGAGGCCAAAAAGCCTAAACATTTTCTAACTATTTTCCTAAGTGTGCAGGTACAGGTTGCAGCCAAAGAGAGAAATAAACAAGTCATAAGTATATGCTAAAAAGAAGGAAGAGTGAAACTCAAAGTTAGCAACCATTATGTGAAATGGAAGAAGTTACAGTACAGAAGAGAGAATGGAAGATAGAAGTACATTTTTCAGTTTACGAAGAAGAGGGAGAATCAGATTTCAAGAAGTTGAAGCTAAAAGTAAAAAGGGATTACAGCTGAAACAGGATGAGAGAGAAGATTCTGGGAAAATTTTGAAAGGGGCTTTGCCATGTAAAATGGACATTTACAACTTTTCATCATGTTGTTTCAATTACTACATGCTTTAAAAGAACTATGTGAAATCAAATAAGTGATACAAAAAGTAGAAAAACATTACATGATCAAGATAAACAACTATCATGTTTTTCAGTTCTCAATTGCTATATCAGTTCAGCATGAAAAGTGGTACTTTCTGTATTTTGGATCAGAAAAATACAACTATTATTTCTGGGAAATACAGTAAAGAAAAGATTCTGGGAAAATTTTTCTAGGGCTTCGCCATGTAAAATCAACTTTTAAAATTTTCCAGCATGCCATGAAATACTACTATCAAGGAAATAAAAGCATCCAAGTAAAAGAAACAAGTTACCAGTATTTCAATAAAGCATCTAAATCAAGGCTTATGCCTAAAAATGGTGTTACAGCAGGTGAAGAATTGTTTACAATTTCATAGAAAGCCACTTACAATATTACAAAGAACCATCTCAGATTTTGAAATAAAGGAATACAAGGAATGCAGGCTCAAACTTTCATTAAGGAAATCATCAAATTCAGAGTTTTTTTTGCAAACAAGTAAACAATATTTCATATTGTCAAGAACAATAAGGCAAGCATGTAGAACATCATTACCTACTCCTAGGAAAAGATCAAACTTGGAGTAGAAAGGTTAAATTGTGCATCAGATCATCATCTTCAGAATACAAAGTAAATACCCATACAAATGGCTCTCATATCCAAGTCAAAGAGTTGCAGAAGAGTCAAACAATACAGATATAGTTTCAAGCAAGGTAACACTTTGTTTTCTTCAAAATAACTATATATTACAGTCCCAAGATGATGGCAAAACTAGTTTCTGAGTTTGGAGGATTCACAAAGTACAGGTAATGTAATAAGTAAAAGAAACTATCAAAGTGAAGCCACTGTTCCAGTTCTGAATGATAAGTAAAAGAAAATTTCATCATTAGAACAAATTCAGAGCTACAAAAGTCATAATAAGCCAAATCTAAAGTGTAATTATCTATTCAGAACAGGTATATCATTTCAGGCTCAGAGTAAAGGTCATGAGTATAACTCAAGATTGTAATCAAAGAAGCAACTCTCAGCTGAAGAACAAAGTATTTTTATTAATGAAGGTAGTTTCGGAATAAATTTCATATTAATACAACTTGAAGAGCTATGAAAAACAGAGATACAGATATTCAGAAATAGCCTCCAAGGAATGTATCAAGGAAACATGCAGAGTAAATTTTTTTTATCGTAGACCCATCAATGGGTATGAAGGGAAAGAATCAGAATAAGAAAATAAGTACTTATTGCTTAAATCAAATCTGAGCAACCCTCGAATGGTCATCAAGTTCAATAGCAAAGAGCAACCCAACGCGGGTTTCAACTCAAAGACAACCAAGTTTGAGCCACAAAACCAGAGCATGCAAGGAAGAAATGAATATCAATATTCCAAATCAGAGGTGACAATGAAATTTGATTACCATGCTTAGGGATCAAGAACTTACCAAACTTGAACAACATTTGCACAGTCAACTCGAAAACAACAGTGGTTGCAACCAAAAGAATAAACACAAAAAGGGTTGCAGAGAGTTTGAAAGCTCGCAACAGCAGAAGCTAAAAGAATTTGAGCTCATGAACTCCTTTGAGAGGCCAAATAGAAAATACAAACAACGGGCAAACCAAGTTTGAATCCCATACCAAAAGAGCCATACCAAAAGAGTTGCAGGAAGCTCAAAGTAACATGAATAGCCAACAAACCTCCAAAACAAAGCTTAAAACTTCGAAACATTTTCATTCCTGTTTAAAAAGTTCTCACAGCCCAAAGAAATAACATATGAATGAAATGGGTATGAAGAGATCACAAGAATGGAGCCAGAACCCATAAGTAATCATGCTTCGAAGCCTCATCAATGGTGGAATATTACAAAAGAACTTGCAGTAGAACTCAGAGAAAAGAACAAGTATGGACGAAACAAGTGTGTAAAATCCTTCACAATTTTAGAGCTTCAGTGAAGGAGTAACTGAGCTCAACAGAAATCCAACAATGGCATCGCCAAGTCAAGGATTCAAATTGAAGATACCAAATGGGACAGAAATCCAGAATTACCACGGTTTGAACTCACAAACCAAGTTACAACTTCCACCGACATTAAGCAAGGGTCAAAAATAATCATGAGTTCGAGTGATCAACTCACCCACCAGAAAAATCGTAAAGGCTCAACCTGAACCCTAACCAAGAGTCAAACAAATCAATGAGTTCGAGATCAGAAGGTAAGCAAAATCGAAGGCCGAGGATCAAGGTCAAAGATCAAAACAAGGAACCAAGGTCAATTCCACCAACCTAAATCATTGCAGACTTTGAAAGCCCTAAACTCGTAGTCCAAAGATCGACGGTAAACCGTCCATCATGAAGGGTAGAGATCATTCAAAAGGTGGCCCATCTCATTATCATTGCAATAACTTGTAAAGCCAACCAAGTTTTCCAAATGCATATAATCAAAGGGGATGAATGATCAGGAAATAGTTGGTAAATTTTCAAAATATGGTCTCCAGAATGCCAAGTGTGTCGAATCCCATCATTCTAGCATCAAGGCCCATCGTATATCTTGTCTCAAAGTCCATCAAAAGGTGGCAGATTATAGCATGACATGTATAAAGTTCACAAGCCCATGGTCCATAACATAAATGGTTGACCCATTGTACATGTAAGTCCTGAAAAGGTGGCCAATCTTTAGTAACTTTGACAGGTGGTACCCACTGTGCAAAAGGAGACAAATGGTAGTATGTCACTGTTTGTGACCTTTTGGATCCAAAAGAGATGGTCATCATCTATATGTACACATGGCAGGTGGCCCCACATTGTGTGGTTGTTTTGCAAATATTGCAAATATTCTGATTTATTTACTCACAGGCAAAGAGTTAATTTTGTTGCATGCTTCACAGAAGACAAAATAGAGAAGAGCACAGGTAGTCCCCATGTCATTGAGAGAGGACTTGCCTAGCAAGCAATTATTTTTCAGCAAAATTATTCACCCAGCGACTTATTAGAAAATAGAGACAGTCAACTTCAATTTGATCATTGTAAACAAGGCTATTAATGCCCTTGTACTAGTTTGTATTATTTTATCCCTTTATTTATTATTAAATAAAGGATAAAATTAGGATGCATGGGCGAGTACAACCTTAGTCTATTTTTAGGAAGGGTGGGAAAATTTATTTTGCTATATATTGTGTGCCTTTGCAAAGCACAAGGATCATTCCTGGAGGACTTTTGGATATATGAGTACTGAAGCAAATTTTTCTAGTTTTTCCCTCTGAGTGTGAAGTGTTTTCTACCTTTCCAAGTTCATTTTGCAGTCTTGTGTATGTTTCTATTAGTCTTGTGAATGTAAATTCCCTGACCAATCATCTTACCCTACTGCAAAATTCAGTATTTTCTGACTAAATTTTAATGTGCATGTTAACTTATCAGTACTATTGTGATTTTCCCTCAGTACAATCAAGTGTTTTCCCTTAGATATTCTACAGAAAAAACTATTGGTTTGTGCATCAAGAATCTTTCACAGATTAGTTGTGCATATACTCAGTCAAAGCCCTCATACAAATTTGGTGTATCACCTTAGTTTTAATCATTTTTACAGTTATCTTTTACCCTCAAACTTACAGGAAGCAGTTTAGGATACACCAATAAGGAACCGGCCTTGATACTAGAGACTCACCTCGAAATAGGTATACCCACAGACCTGAGGTGTTTCCATTGTATCTAGGAAAGAGAGAGATCATTTGTGCAAGCTTAGAAAACCTGCAGTCATCTCTCTACAGGGTGCACTTTCAACAGATAATAGTTTTTGGCACGCTCGGGGTGGGACGATGAATCAAATCTGCATGCAAGTTTTCAGACCTTAGATCTACAACAGATTTACAGCAAATTAAAAGTCACTTTTGGGAGGAAACCTATAGCTAATTTATTCTAAAGATTTTATGATCTTTTGGTGACTCCGTAAAGCTGATTTCAGACTAGTATTGCAGCATGTTCCATGCCTAAAGTGACTACAAGATCATTGGTAAGAGGAATTCCTTCTGATTTTGTTTCTTTACCTTTGAATTCTGCTAGAAGGAGAAGAGTTGGTAATACTTTACCTTATAATAGACCTGGTTTTGGGAACCCTCCCTAATATTCCTTCACCACATGTCAATTTTTCTATCAATATCCCAGTTTTTCCAATGGCCCTTCAACCACCCATGAATTTTGTGCCCTTTACTAATGACAGCCCATTAGTAATTCCAGTTTATCATGATATTCCCAATGCTACCATAAAAAATTTTCCATCATTCACGGGTGAAAATCAGGTTACACTAGCTGAACATATCAAAGATGTTGTAGCCCTATGTGCAATCCATAATATCACTCATGAAGAAGTAGCTCTAAGACTTTTAGCTGCATCTTTTAAAGGGCAAGCCTTGCAATGGTATAGAAACCTAGAAATTGGAAGCATAGGAACTTGGGATATTTTAGGTGAAAAATTGCTGAAACAGTTCCAGGACAATTCAAATCATTTGTCTCTCATTGAACAGTTATCTACTATTAAAAGAGCTCCCAAAAAATTTATGTCTAGTTTCAATATCCATTTTTCCAGAACTTGGGAGAGAATTCCAGCAAGTGTCAAGCCTCAAGCTGATCATGCTTTCCTTTATTATCTTAGAGCATTAAACAGTGATATCTCAACTATGATTCAGTTAATGGGTGGAGAGACACTCCCAGCAGCTTATGATATTGTTATCCGAGCCGAAAATAGCCTAATTCAAGCTAGAAAATTGGCGCCAAGGCCATCAATGCCTTTTCGGTAGATTTAGCGCCTATTCCTTAGCCTATTACAATCATAGAAGCCTGCTGTGGTAGCTCCATCAAATGATGTATTCAAAGCTTTGCAGACTATGGGAAATAAATTGACTTCAATTGAGAACAAAATTGCATTACCTAGCAGACCCTACCAGGCTCCTTATCAGCCCTACCAATAGAATCAACAAAACAGGCAGCCCTATCAATAGAATCAGAATTATAGGCAGCCTTACCAGCAAAGGTAGTTTGACCCAAAGGCTCCTAGTTCTTCTAACATCTTTAGTTCTAGTTAATATGGCTACAGAAGAGTGGTGTCAACCTTGCAATCAACCTCATTCAGCTGCAACTTTCCCAAATGCTTTTCTGAATCTGAATCTTGTTGCACAACCTCAATCTGAAACATTGTTTATGCCTCAAATGGAGGGTGGGCAGCAAGAGACTCATGTCCAAAAAACACCTGAACATAGAATTTAGTCAGTTTTAATGAGGAGGATTTCATTTTCAGTCACTACTAGGGCTCAAGGGAGGGCTGCTGAAAATCAAAAGCAAACAAAATAGGCCTATCCTAGCTACTGTCACTGACAAGACAACATCTACAGCTCCAAAGTCAACTAGCAACCCTGTTGTTCCTAAAAAATCAGCAAGTGTCCCAGTTGATAAAATTCATCAAAGACAGCTATAACCTGATCCAAGAAGACTGTTTATACCTTAGATATCCAAGGCAGTTGAAGAAAAATCAGTTTTCGCTAAGGCCTACTCTAAGTTGATTATGTCTCTAAGACAATTGCTTCTTTTAACATTGTTGATGTAATGAAAAAGCATAATGTTAACATCTCAATGTGGGACACTCTAAGTATTCATGGACAACAAGATTTACTTTCTCATGAACTAGCTAAGCTGCAGATTTCTTCAAGTACAATAGAAAAGGAAGTTCAGAAGACAGACATGGTCCTTGGAACATTTGAGCAGGACCATATTAAAGAAGTTAAGTGGATGGTTCAGAAATTTTTGAATGCTCATGACATTAAGAAACCACCACCATTTTATTTATCACTGATTATTGGAGAACATTTAGTTCATAATTGCATGGTGGATAGTGGCACAAGTAGCACAGTTATGCCAAAAGTCGATTGCAAAAAAATTAGGCTTGCAGTATGAGCCTACAGAAAGGAGTGTCTTACAGCTTGATGGAACTGCAACTAATATGGTTGGTATAATAAAAAATTTAGAGGTAACATTACATGCTTGCCCAAATGTTTCTATTCTGCAAGATGTTACTTGTTGTGGATCTACCTCCATACTTTGCCTTGTGCTTATCTAGAGATTTCACAGCGAAAATAGGAGGTTATCTCTCTTTGGATTGGTCCTTCTTATTTTTTACTACACGTTATGGAACTAAGGTTACTATCAATTCAGAACCATTGGCCAGATTCCATATTGAGCCTCATTCTCCAAATGCAGTAGCTAATTACTCAGCTTTAGAGACAATCTGATTTTGATGATGTAGCTCAGGTTTCAGCATTAGATGGTGTTTCTAACATGTTTATGGATGAAAAGACAGTTGAAGAACATGCCCATGATCCTTTTAAGGAAGTTGAAGAACATCTTTTTGGTGTGTATTGTATGCATGAAGAAAATACACCACTTCCCTTGCTGTCTAAAATAGAAAATTCAGCAGAAGGAATTTGGAAGCTTCATTTTGATGGAGCTAAGAACAAGAAAGGATAGGGAGCAGGTTTGATGCTCACTTCCCCGACAAATGAAAGGTATTTCTCAGCTTTGAGTCTCCAATTTACATGCACTTGTAATGTAGCTGAATACGAAGCATTAATTCATGGCTTACTTTGGGCCAGAAAGAAAGGTATCAGCACATTACAAATCTTTGGTGATTCTGAGTTGGTTATCAATCAAGTAAAAAACTTTAATGTTTGTAAGAATCCACTAATGAAGTCTTACAGACATAGAGTTTCAGACTTAATGGAAGATTTTAAAGCTATTAATATTCAGTCTATTCCTAGAGCTAAAAACAAGCATGCAGATAGACTTGCAGCAGTTGGTGCTAGTTTTGAAGTGCTGGAACAGATGGAAAACAACAAAATTCAGCCTCATATTAAGCTAATTGTTCAGGCCCTCAATACCTGATAATGATTTAAATTGGCAGGTTTTTGAAAGTGATGATCAAATCTGTAGGTTTTTACAGTAGGAAGCTGAATTTTCTACAGTAAATCAGGATAAGTTACAACATTTATACGGTGATCAGATTGTCTCAACTAAAGACAAATAAATTACCTCGAGGTCTTGTCACTTTGGAAGACATCTTCAGTACTGATGATCAGTTAAGAAAAGATAAAACTAAGTTGTCAACGCATGCTGATAACTATGAAGAGATTTCAATTGATGAAGGAAAAAATTTACTTCTTGGAAAGGTATGTTCCTTAACTGAAAAGCAGTCATTTATTAATCTTTGCAAAGAGTTTAAGGATGTTTTTGCTTGGAAATACCAAGACCTGAAAGGGTTTGATCCCAGTCTAGCACAACATACAATCGAGTTACATCCAAATGCTAAGCCTGTAAGACAGAAACAGAGGCCTGTAAATCCAAAAATAGAACCTCTGATGAGGAAAGAGTTATCCAAGTTGATTGAATCAGGTATTATCTTTCCAGTTAAGCATTCAAGTTGGGTAGCCAATCTTGTTCCTGTTAGGAAGAAGAACGGTGAAATCAGACTATGTGTAGATTTTAGAGATCTTAATAAAGCTTCATTAAAAGATCATTACCCACTTCCGAATATGGATCAGATTTTGAGAACAGTCTCAGGTTCAGATAGACTATCTCTTCTAGATGGTTACAGTGGCTATAATCAGATTTTAGTCTGAGAAGAAGATAGATACAAAACAACTTTTACCACCAAGTGGGGTACCTATGCTTACAAAAGAATGCCTTTTGGTCTTTCAAATGTCTGGTGCAACATTTCAATGTGCAATGGACATGGCTTTTCACAGCTTATTAAATAAATGCATCCTTTTCTATTTAGATGATGTGACTGTATTTTCAAAAGATTCTGAAGAACATCTAATGCATTTAAGGCAGAATTTTCAACTATGCAGGCAGTTTGGAATATCTTTGAATCCCAAGAAGTCGATCTTTTCAGTACATCAAGGTAAATTACTTGGCCATATTGTTTCTAAGCAAGGTTTAGCAATTGATCCTTTCATAATCGAAGCCATATCACAACTATCATTGCCTCATCATAAGAAGGCATTACAAAGTTTTCTTGGAAAAATCAACTTTGTTAGAAGATTTGTCCCAGATTTTGCAGCATTGGTTAAACCACTCACAGCTATGCTAAAGAAAGAAAAACTTTCTCTTGGACCAGCGAAGGAAGGGAAGGTTTTGAAGCAATAAAATCAGCTATCTCTCAGGCTCCTACTCTTGCAAATCCAAATTTTGATAAATATTTTACAATGTATGCACTTGCAAAGGAGCTGAAACAATCTCAGCTATTTTGACTCAGGTTAACGATGAAAATATTGAGCAGCCAATTGCTTTCTTTGGACAGAGTTTGCATGATTATGAAACAAGGTACACATTTCTTGAAAAACAAGTACTTTCAGTAGTCAGAGGACTAAAGAATTTTAAGTACATGCTTTCAAACAATAAAATTCACGTTCTTGTTTCTCATCCAAGTGTGAAAGATTTCCTTTTAAATAAAGAATTGAATGAGAAAAGAGCAGGCTGGATAACAAAGGTTATGGAATATGATGTTGATATCCATTTTGCTAAGATGATTCGAGGTAAAGGTTTATGTGAACATCTAATTGCTGATATGGAAAAATAGCAAGCTGTAGAACCAGAAGATTCAAAACAGCATGCTGAAATTACGTATCAGCAATCAAATATCATGGTCCAACCAGAAAAATCAGCAACCTGAACTTGCTCGAGAGATCCAAGAATCAAGGTGGATGACTGATTTGGTTGACTACTTACAGCATGGACACCTATCCAGAAGGTATGGATAAGAATAAATGAAGATATTTCAGATTACAAGCTATTCCTTATCTTTTCATTGATGGTGTATTGTTCAAAAGGGATATAAATGGGATCTTGCTGCGATGTGTTGATTATGATAAAATTTAGAAAATATTATCAGAATTCCATGAAGGACCTGCAGGAGGTCACTTCTCAGCACGTACTACAGCCTTAAAAATTATGAAAGAAGGTTACTATTGGCCTAGCATATTCAAAGACTGTTTTGAATGGATTAGAAAGTGTAAGAAATGTGCTTTCTTTGTTGGAAAAGAACATCTTGCTTCATTGCCTTTGCAACCTATTTCAGCTGATCAGCCTTTTATGCAGTGGGGTCTTGATTTTATTGGCATGATAAACCCACCTTCATCACAAGGACATAAGTGGATCTTAACTGCTACAGACTATTTTACATGATGGACTGAAGCAATAGCCTTGAAAGATGCTAATGAAGCTTCAATACTATCCTTTTATGAAGGAATAGTTTACAGATTTGGTGTTCCAGCAACTATCATATCAGATAATGCTTTAGCATTCCTTGGTGCAAAGATAACAGATTGGGCTGTCAATCATGGAATATATCTAAGTTCTTCATCTAATTATTACCCACAAGGTAATGGCTTAGCTGAAAGTACTAACAAGAATCTGTTAAGAATCATCAGAAGAACACTCAAGGATAATCAAAGAGCTTGGCATCTGATGTTGAATTCCACACTTTGGGCTGACAGAGTGACTCCTAAAAGATCAGTTTGGCAATTCACCATACAAGCTTGTGTATGGAAAAGAGGCAAGAATGCCTATTTTAGTTGAGTTACCCACATTAGATTTACTGCATCAAATGGAGCTACTTGAGAATGAACCACTACAGGTTCGTTATGCAGAGTTAATGGAATTACAAGAGCTAAGAGATCAAGCTCATTTAAATATGGAAAAGAATCAGAAACAAATCAAGAAGACTTTTGACAAGAAAGCCAAATTCAGAGTCTTCAATGAAGGAGATATTGTGTTAAAGTGGGATGTTGATCGTGCAAAGCCAGGAAGACACTCAAAGTTTGATACACTCTGGAGTGGCCCTTACATGATTTCAGCTTGCAAGGAACACAACGCTTTTCAACTTTCGAAGCTGAATGGAGAGAACTTCCCATTCCTGTGAATGGTATGTTTCTCAAACACTGTTATTGAAAATCTTACAGTGATTGTTAGAGTAGGATTTCCCTTCAATAAGTGTAGTTTCTGCACATTGCTTCATTTTTTCAATTCAATAAGTGCATTCGTGCACGTGATCTGGTTTACCAGATCCTTTCCCAGTTTTAGTTTTGTTTTGGAAAGGTTGGACTTTTCAGAAAAGGAAAATTGTTGTTACATGTTTGGACTCCATGCCCAATGGACAAGAGCAAGGCACTGGTATATAAGCTAGCAGGCAGCTTTCCCCACAGGATCGCCAGAAATGTTGACAATTTTTACACTTGTGTAAAAATGGGCAACTCAAAACTTTGTTATGATGGATAGCATTGGTGAAGTATACCTAAGCTAGGGGAGATCACATCAGATTATGTCATTACTGCTGATTTATTTAAAAGATTACATGAAATCTGCAACTATGTGTGTTGTTACAAAACATAATAGATCACATAGTCTGTAATTTCATGACCATCCTCAGCAAAAGAACACAAGCCCCGAAGGACAAGTTGTGTTGTCTTGATGAGGACATCCAATTACAAAGTAGGTGAAGTGTAAAGTTTTGGAACAACAAACATAAGTGCATATCACAGAAAATCAGAGTTCATTACTGAATGTTACAAGTTCTATTTAATGTTCTTTCCTTCATGATTAAGACATTCAATTATGTTACTGAGTTGTTTAGTTCATTATACAATCCATACAGAAAGAAGAAATGTAGAAAGAGATATACAACTCATTTACAGAATTCAATGCTTTATTCACAAGGAGAGTCAAATGTTTCCCACACAAGCCGTGGGATGTAACTGAAAAGTAAAATACAGCTACTAAAAAGAAAGATACACATGCATGAAAGAGAAAGCAAAGGAGTATGAGTGAACCCATCATTGCCTTGGGGTTTCTGTTCTTTGTTTGAAGCATCTTCATCTCCATCTTTTGTTCTCTTTCATCTTCATTATAGAATCCATGGTACCTGAAAAAGAAGAAAAGTTAACCATCAGTTAAGAGCTCAGGGATCAAACCATATTCCTACACTATCCTACTTTGTGCATATGAATCTTCCCCTAAGCAGGAGATGTATTCTACTTGAAGGACAAACTGCATGCATGTTTTATTCACTCAAAAAGAAGAAAGTGAAAAGAAAGAAGAAAACATGGACATAAGAGAGGCCAAAAAGCCTAAATATTTTCTAACTATTTTCCTAAGTGTGCAGGTACAGGTTGCAGCCAAAGAGAGAAATAAACAAGTCATAAGTACATGCTAAGAAGAAGGAAGAGTGCAACTCAAAGTTCAGCAACCATTCTACAAATGGAAGAAGTTACAGTACAGAAGAGAGAATGGAAGATAGAAGTACATTTTTCATTTTTGAAGAAGAGGGACAATCAGATTTCAAGAAGCTGAAGCTAAAAGTAAAAAGGGATTACAGCTGAAACAAGATGAGAGAGAATATTCTGGGAAAATTTTGACAGGGCTTTGCCATGTAAAAGTATTTACAACTTTTCATCATGTTGTTTCAATTACTACATGCTTTAAAAGAACTATGAAAATCAAATAAGTGATATAGAAAGAGAAAAGTATTACATGATCAGGATAAACAACTATCATGTTTTCAGTTCTCAATTGCTATATCAGTTCAGCATGAAAAGTGTTACTTTCTGTATTCTGGATCAAAAAATACAACTATTATTTCTAGAAATACATTAAAGAAAAGATTCTAGGAAAAAATTTCCAGGGCTTCGCCATGTCAAATCAACTTTTAAAATTTTCCAGCATGCCAGAAATACTACTATCAAGGAAATAAAAGCATCTAAGTAAAAGAAACAAGTTACAGTATTTCAACAAAGCATCTAAATCAAGGCTTATGCCTGAAAATGGTGTTACAGCAGGTGAAGAATTGTTTACAATTTCTAGAAAGCCACTTACAATATTACAAAGGACCATCTCAGAATTTGAAATAAAGGAATACAAAGAATGCAGGTTCAGACTTTCATTAAGGAAATCATCAAATTCAGAGTTTGTTTTGCAAACAAGTAAACAATATTTCATACTTGTCAAGAACAATAAGGAAAGCATGTAGAACATCATTACCTACTCCAGGAAAAGATCAAACTTGGAGTAGAAAGGTTAAATTGTGCATCAGATCATCATCTTCAAAATACAAAGTAAATACCCATACAAATGGCTCTCATATCCAAGTCAAAGAGTTGCGGAAGAGTCAAACAATACAGATATAGTTTTGAGCAAGGTAACACTTTGTTTTCTTCAAAATAACTATATATTGCAGTCCCAAGATGATGGCAGAACTAGTTTCTGAGTTTGGAGGATTCACAAAGTACAGGCAATGTAATAAGTAAAAGAAACTATCAAAGTGAAGCCACTGTTCCAGTTCCGAATGATAAGTAAAAGAAAATTTCATCATTAGAACAAAGCTCCAGAATAGAGGTAAATACTTAGAGATTAAGAAAACTACTTTATGGACAATTCAAGAAATTGAAGTGAATATAAAACCATCTACAACTTGAATGAGCACCCGAATGAATTTTGAGCTAAAAGAATGAAGCTTCAAAAATCAGAATAAGAGACAGAACTCACCAGTTAATATCGAGTTGTCAAGGGCTTAGAGAATCATCAAATTCAGAGCTACAAAAATCATAATAACCCAGATCTAAAGTGTAACTATCTATTCAGAATAGGTATATCATTTCAGGCTCAGAGTAAAGGAGATGATTATAACTCAAGACTGTAATCAAAGAAGAAACTCTCAGCTGAAGAACAAAGTATTTTTATTAATGAAGGCAGTCTCGGAATAGCATTTCATATTAATACAACTTGAAGAGCTATGAAAAATAGAGATACAAATATTCAAAACAGCCTCCAAGGAATGTATCAAGGAAACACACAGAGTAAAAGTTTTATTGCAGACCCATCAATGGGTATGAAGGGAAAAAATTAGAATAAGGAAATAAGTACTTACTGCTTAAATCAAATCTGAGCAACCCTCGAATGGTCATCAAGTTTAGCAGAAAAGAGCAACCCAACACGGGTTTCAACTCGAAATCATCAAGGAACCATGAAGACATGAAATATGCAAAGAAATAGTGAATTATCAGTGTTTCGAGGTAAAAGTAACAAATGACAAGACAACTATCATGCTCAGAGGTTAAATACTTACCATCCTTGCATCAGGATAGAGCCCGATCAACAGAGCTGAAACAATGAAGAAATGTAAATATTTGAGCCGCATGACAGTACACTGCCTCAAAATAATAAGTTTCGAGCTCGACTAATCATCTTTGGAGGTTACAAAATTCACAGAGATCAAAGAATAACATGGTACATGAGCTCAAAGTGATCAACCATGGTGGCCACTTCAAAGAAAAACTCAATAGAGAGCAGAGCAAGAAAGTAAATGGAACAGAGCTCAGAAGGCCGAAAGAAGCAGAAATGGCTGAGCTTCAGAAAGAAAAATGGCATCCAAGAAAATTTTCAGGGCTTTGCCACTCTCTGCGAGCAATAAAAATGATCAAAATGAAAGGGTTCAAGCATCTTTTACTCATTCACCTCAGGTGAGTTAAACGAAACTCAACCATGGTTGAGAATCGACGATCAGGCTTCCTCAAGTACGACGATCAATGGCCTAAAATCAAGCTCATAGATCAAAGTGATTAACCATAGCCGATTGCCACCGAACACATTAATTGCCTAGTTTAAAACCCTAATCATAGTCAAGGATCAACAACATCGGATATAAAAGGTACAGAAATCAAGGGCCCAGGATGATCACCAAATTCCAACAAAATCAACTCAAGTTACAAATTCCACTGGTATTAATTAAGGTTCAATAAATCAACCACAGGTCACAGATCAACGGCCACCATGAAAAAGTGCAAAGATCGATGATCATCCGTTAAGGAGAGTTCAAATACAAACCAAAGGAGTTAGAGAAACCCTAACCACAGTTAGGTCAGCATTAATCAGAGCCGATCAACAATATTTCCAAAGGGGTGAGTCACCATGGGGAAGGGGCCAGCCCACGTGTCCACATTTTAAATCATTGCAAAATACTTTCAAAGTCTAAACTATAGTCGATCAAAAACAAACAAAGCCGACCAAATTATGCCACAATGATCACCGAAAAGGTGAGATATCAAACTATAGTCCATTTAAACATGCAAATCCGACTATGCAATTGCCATATAATATTAATCAAAGGGGGCCGAATGATCAAATTACATTATCAAACTTATTTTCAAACCATGGTCTAAGAAAGCCATGTGTGTTATCAAAGGTGGTCCCCTCATCCTGACATCAAGAACCATGGTATTTGCTAAGTCCACAAGGTGGATAAAAACCAATGGTGATAATGCAAAAGGTGGTCCCCACTCTAGTGAATATGAGCTAGAGATTGATTGGCAGTATGTCACTATTGTGACCTTTTGGAGCCAAAAGAGATGTCAGCATCAGAATATGTACACATGGTAGGTGGCCCCACATTGGGTGTTTGTTTTGCAAATATTGCAAATATTTTGATTTATTTACTCACAGGCATAGAGAGTTGTATTTTTTGCATGCTTCACAAGAAGACAGAACAGAGAAGAGACAGAGTTGCATGTCATGGAGAGAGACTTGCCTAGCAAGCAATTTTATTTTTAGCAAAATTATTCACCCAACTTTATTAAAAATAGAACAGTCAACTTCAGTTGACTGAGATGTAATCAAAGGCTATTAATGCCTCTTGTACTAGTTTGTATTATTTTATCCCTTTATTTATTATTAAATAAAGGATAAAATTAGGATGCATGGGCGAGTACAACCTTAGTCTATTTTTAGGAAGGGTGGGAAAATTTATTTTGCTATATATTGTGTGCCTTTGTAAAGCACAAGGATTCATACTGGAGGACTTTTGGATATATGAGTACTGAAGAAGCAAATTTTACCAGTTTTTCCCTCTGAGTGTGAAGTATTTTCTACCTTTCCAAGTTATTTTGCAGTCTTGTGTATGTTACATTAATCTTGTGAATGCAAATTCCCTGATCAACCACCTTACCCTGCTGCAAATTTTAGTATTTTCTGCTTAATTTTAATGTGCATGTTAACTTATTAGTACTGTTGTGATTCTCCCTCAGTACAATCAAGTGTTTTTCCCTTAGATATTCTACAGAAAAACTATTGGTTTGTGCATCAAGAATCCTTCACAAATCAGTTGTGCATATACTCAGTCAAATCCCTCATACAAATTTGGTGTATCACCTTAGTTTTAATCATTTTTACAGTCATCTTTTACTCTCAAACTCCTAGAAAGTAGTTTAGGATACACCAATAAGGAACCGGCCTTGATACCAGAGACTCACCTTGAAATAGGTATACCCACAGACCTGAGGTGTTTCCATTGTATCTACGAAAGAGAGATCATTTGTGCAATCTTAGAGAACCTGCAACCATCTCTCTACAGGGTGCACTTTCGAGAGATAACAGGTTATTTAACCCAAGAATATAGGAACATTTTACAACCAAGGACCTCCTTAATAATGTGCTTGTACTGGATGTTTACTAGTAAACTCAATAGCACTAAAGAGTTTACTAAAGACTTCCTTTATTATCTTTCTACACTTATTTCTAAAAAAGAAGCCGAGGAGGTATACATGCCTGAAGGTCTTTTTACACTTTCCCGAAGGTTTTTTTTTTCAATTTCCCGAAGGATTTTACAAATGCCTGAAGGTATTTTTACAAAAACCAAGTTCCTTAAGGAGGTGACATTTTCAAGCACACTCCCCCTCCATGGAAACTCTGAAAATCTAAGCTTTTCATGAAAGTCAAAAAACTTTGCAACACTCAGGGAGTTTGTGAAGATGTCAGCAACCTGCTCTTCAGTCTACATGAACTTGAAATTTATGCCATCATTTAAAACCTTCTCATAGGTGTAGCATATATGTATCTCAATGTGCTTCATCCTATGATGTTTAACAGGATTCTTAATCAAGAGTAATACAACTCTGGCCACAACATAGAAGAGGAATAATTCCTTTAACTTCCATGTGTATCTCTACCAATAGCTACTGCAACCACACGACTTCTTTACTTCTTCTATTGTACTTCTCTACCTCAATAGAAGAAATGGAGACTGTTGATTATATTTTTTGTTCCAAGTAATGGTTCCTACACAAAAAAAACTTGAACACATATCCAATATATTTAATAACACAACATCAGTATGGTTAGAATCACAAAATCCATATAAGATATCATTTTCATTCTTAGATAATGCAACCCATAATTGATTGTTCCTTTAATATATCTAAAAATTATTTTTGCAAGATTCCAATGATCTCTAAAAAAGGTTCGTGTATAAACCTTGAAGTAATTCCTACTATATAGGAAATATATGATCTAGTTATAGTTAGATAAATCAAACTATCAACTAACAACATATATAAAATAGGATAAACCTTTTTCATATCCAGTTTTAGGGTCAATATTTATTCTAACTTCCATTGAAGTAGAAAATGGTTTACAATCAATCATAAGAAACTTTTTCAATACAATGGTTGCATATTGTGTTTTGAAAAATAACAATCGAATGAAATACATTCATATAAAGAACATGATGTGAGAGACCTAACTCATTCATTTCAAAGTACTGATTCAATTTCTCTTTAATGCTATGAATTATATCAGAGTTTTCACCATTCATAAGCAAATCAACAACATATATATGTATAATGATAATATGTGAGACTTATTTCTTAGTGACTATATCATTGTTAGAAGAAAAATTAAAACAACCTAACAGTTTAAAGAAGGAAACAATTTTTGAATACCAAGCTCTAAGAGCTTGTTTTTAGCCATACAAGGATTTCTCAACTTACAAACATAGTTTTCTTTACCATTTTATTCAAATCCTTTAGTTTGAAACATGTAAAGTTCTTCTTTTAAATCAAAATTCAAAAAAGTATTCTTCTTATACATTTGGTGGATTTCCCACCTGAATTGAGTAGAAATTGCAAATAAGGCCCTACGAGTACTCATTTTAGCTATAGGGGAAAATGTCTCAACATAATCAATCTTAGGTTTTTGATTGAAACCTCTAGCAACAAGTCTAGCTTTATGTTTGTTAATACTATCATGAACACTATAATTTACTTTTTATATCCACCTAGACCTTATAGTACTAAAAGGAATGATAAGCAAATAGTACCAAGCCAAGAACACAGATGCTCATCAAATACCATGATCAATAAGATGAAAGCAATTCGCTAGAATAACTTTACATAAAACCTTTGCAAACAAATGAGTAGCAATATCATATATTATTATGGAACTCAATGCAATACATTGAGAATGGGCCTTACTTAAATAGGCAAGGAATAACAATCTAAGAACCAGTCAAGGTCGTAGATCAAGCCATAAATCAAGGAAATAACTAGTCATCAAAGAACTAGTCAAGACCATAGATTTAGGAGATAACTAGACATCAAGGATCTAGTCAATACCATAAATCAAGGAAAGAACTATACCTAAGAACTAGATAATATCTCCTAATATTTAAATAAGATAACAGAAATATCCACACACATAAGTGGGTGAGGATAAATACAATAAAGGTAAATAAAGTACCTAGGTGAACATGAGCTAAGTTAAATACCTACTCTAACAAATACTTCACGTCTCAGGTTTATACAAGGTAATTAATGCACGGTACATATGATGACTTTTGGTCATTTTCTTAAGGTTAATAGGATTTGAAATTTCTAACATAGATTGAGCCCAATTTAATTTCTTATCTAGGAAGATAAGAGTTTCAAAAACATCTATAACATCAAAACATCATCATGACCATTTACTAAATCAGAATCAAAATCATCATTTAGAATCATTTAATGAAGTAACTTTAAGAGAAGAAGACAACACATGTAAACCTTTCAATAGATTATATCTACAAATTTCATAAAATATTTGATAATTAACATGTCCTAACCTTTCATGCCATGGTTTTGAATTATTCAAACTCTAAGATATAAAACAAGATGGAGAAGAGAAATCATCAAGAATATATAGACCATTTCTTTGAATTCCTTCAGCTATTATACTCTCATTACTATCCTTGATATACCAAGTATCCTTCATGCATGGATTCTAGTTGTGTCCATACCTCTTTTGGATGTTTGATATTACCAATGTGTAGAAGGTACTCATCATTCACATTGTGTAAAATCATAGAAAGAGCATCCTAAATTTGTTGCAAGAATGCATTCATGTTATCTACATTTGCTTGATGAACGGTGGGAGCAACCTCAGATCTAGAAACAATTGTCTAGAGTTTCCTTGCCATAAATTCTATTTTGACCCAAATGTTGTAGTTGGTTTCATTCAGGAGATCTAGTTTTTGTCAAGACAGAAATAGTTGGACATCATTATTTTCCTAAACCTGTAAAACACACCCCATTATAATATACAATGTACCACAAATTTAGATAAATATTTATCGACAATAAAAACAACACTTTTAATAGAATCATATCTAAATTTAATAGATCTAAAGAAACTATTTGATCATAACTGATTTTTTCATTACAATGCATTATAATTAACCTCCCATGATCAAAATAATAACCTGCAATATAAAGGGCTTTGCCTTATACCTCAGATTTATATAAAAAATATTTCCAACCATATACAAGTGAAGAAGAGACCCCTAAGAATGCATGAACAACTTCAAATTTATGAATAACATTAATGTAAACAAAGATCCCGCCATCTTAAATTTGACATCTAAATGACCGTCATAATGGCTTATTTTTTGGTCTGTTGTGACAGTCATTTGACCGTCAATTTCAACATAATGAAAGTTTCCTAAAACCTACGAGATTGAACTTTGACGTCTAAATGACCGTCATATTGTCTTATGTTTGGTCTACCGTGATGGTCATTTGACCGTCAAATTTAATGAAGCCAAAGATTGTTTTGTATTTCCAAATATATATACATTTTAAAAAAAAAGAGGTACATAGTTTATAGAATGTAAATAAAAAAGACATATAGTTCATAAAAATTATAAACTATATTATATTTTTTTCTAAAAAACATAATGACCAAATAAATAACATCGGCCACTTGGTATGCAATTATTATTTTAGGTTTTTATAAACATAAACTATGCCAAGGTAGCCCACATTAATATGGCATGATAATTTGGAAACATAAGTTAGGATATTAGTTTTTTTTTAATTAAACATGCCATACTTACCAAGGCCATGTGAAAAACCTAAGAAAATGCCATATGATTTTAAAAACTACTTAGGTTTTAAATTTATTATTTTTTTATATCTCACTCAGAAAAAAGAATGGGGCTACTTTAGAGTTGAAGTAGTTTTTACAGTTTAGGTGTTCATTTTTTGTTTTTTTAATGAACAAGTATAGGATTAAACTTAGTAATATTGATTAATAAGGCCACCAACCTTCAACTACCCACCATTCGAGCATTAATATTAACACAATGTTTTATAATTTAGGTATGTTCAAAACAATTTTTTTTTGGAACCCATATGAATGGGGTAGTTATAAACTATAGTATAAGAACTATATAAAATATATAGTTTTCAAATTATATAAATTTTAATATGATCTTTATATAAGTTATTATATGAACCTTATTGTATATATTTTTTAATTTAAAAAATATAGTTATAGATTAACTATAAACTATATTTTTCAAATCAAATTCTTTTACAGGGGTCCAAAGAACACGGGTATGAATTTACCTTCCAAAATATTTAACCTACAAACATTTGAAATTATAGAAAACATTAAAATTATTTCATATAGTAATAAATCCTTTCATTTTTCTGTATGTGATTTTCACGCAGATAAATATTTGAAGCCCCTTTCACTCATGTGCATATCAATCTCCAAACAAACATTAATTCCATATAATTTACAAAATGTAAATGAAAGTAAGAATCATATCATATTACATCTCCCCCCTAAAAAAATAGAGATTTAAAATTGAAAAACCCTAAAAATTTTACTGAGAGTTTAATTGCACAAATGTAGTGCCAAAATAAATTGGGGAAAAAAAGAAGGGGACCAGATACTTTTAAATACCCTTTCAGGTTGGTTGAAAAAAACCGTACAAATTAAATAAATAAAATACAAAACATTTGATCTTAATTTATTTAATTTACCTTGCATACCATGTTACAATTTTCCATCACACCAAAATCTCGAACTAGTGGTGGAGAGTGATCTCGTCGTATTAACCAATTGCTACACCTATAAAACCCCACACAATGGAGCCAGATGCAACCACGTGAGCCCTGGGCCCACCATGTATTCACCAAATTAGGCCCAATGACATTATGAGACAATGATACTGGGACTTCTCGGGAGGTCACCCGTTCCAGTTTTACTCCAGTTCGGGCACGTTGGTGCTTGAATTTGACTCGCCCCATTTGCCATAAAAATTCCTAAGTTTGCGGCCTCTGTTACATTTTATCTCCTTATGTTGTGCTTGAAAAGACCCTGTCTTCCTTTTGTTTCCATAATCAATCCTTTCCTGGGCCAAGGATCTCTTATTTTTCTATAGTTGATTCTTCATTTCTCTATTCATCTAAAAAAGGTATGTAAATTGGTTGTCAAACTCGGTCTCTCTTTTTCTTTCCATTTTCCACAATCCAGAATTGATGTCCCTGTTGTTTTTGTCCTAGATACCTAAAGAGAAATTAATGGATGTAACTTAGAGGAGTGCATTTGAGACTTGTAACATTTCTAGATCCTTTGTCCTTAAAGAAATTCTCATTTGTGGGCTCAGATAGTTGTTTCCTCCATTTTACGGTTTGATGAGTGATTTTTCCCCATCAAATTTTTAATCTCTACATTAGTGGAAATGTGGCTCCTTTTGATTGGATGTGGCTTAGTGGGGAACTCTAAAAATTCTATGGATTTCCTTGACCAAAAATTTGTCCACGTGGAAGAACGATGCTCTTTTGAAGGTTTGCTTCTTGGTTTGGTCTTGGAGTTGCACCGGGAGGACACATGGAGGACTCAGCTACTCTGCGCAGACTTAGACAATTTTTTATGTAGTTGGTATAGTTTTGGTGGGACATGGACACGTGGAGGGACCACCTATGTTTGGAAATCGGCCCTTGAGTTTTATTTAGAAGAAGATCCAGGAGGAAACTTGGTGGCTTCTACTCACTTTATGTTTTACTTGAAATTTTCAATGGCCAAAGGAGATTGCCTCAGACCCTGACACATGGTGCCTTTCACTGAGCTTTCAACTTTCAAACAAATTTTTTCGGGATAGGACATGTGGTGAGCCTGCTCTCATTCAGGGTCTCAATTCTTGGGAACAATCTCAACATGTGCCATTGAGATGTGTGGAAGTTTGAAAAGTGAAAAGGGGTGAGGAAGCGGACCATCGGGGGTAACTTGGATTTTTTTCCTCTTGTCATCAACAGGTTATAATCATCAAAATGGCCTGCAAACCCGAATACCTTGTTATGTGAGGTGTCACTTCAATCCTTCTATTGACCCTGGATGAACATTAGTGATATTTTTGATGCCCTTATAGGAGCCTTGTTACACTATTTTGCAGTGATAGGAAGTTTTTAAATCTAGAAAGTTAGCTTTCGTTTTGAACCGCCATTCGAAACCTGGATAGAGAAATTATTATCCATCTTCACAAACCTCTAGTGTTTTTACTAGACAATTACATGGGACTTTCAGTTCAGGGAAAAACACTTTTCTAGATAGTTTGGCAATGACATTTTGTATGCCTCTGGTCAAAGTTTGACTAGGTCAAACTAGGCCAATTCTATCCGATGGCTCTAGAAAACATGTTACCGTTTGATAACCGTTTGCTAATTTTCAGTCCCGTCGACTCTAGTGAATTCACCATATAACGAGGAACTTTTAGGATGTTTCTCGTTTCACATTCATCTAGTGGATGTGAAATTTGGACGTGGTTTTCTGAGCCCTCGAGCTAACTTTTATTAAATTGCAACTAGGTCAATTACGACCGATGGCCCTGGAAAACTAGCCGCCAAACAAAAACCGTTTGCCAATTCAAAATTCTGTCAGTTTTTATGAACCCTTGGAATATAAGTGGATATGTAGAAATTTAACCATGATGTGTTTGGTCATTGGAAGATAACATTTGAAAGAGCCTCTGAGACCGATTTGAGTGTTTTTGTAGCTAGTAAGAAAATGTAGAAACAGAAAGTTGTGGGACCCTCGTCGGGTTGCCAAACCACCGTGGAAAATTGTGACACATGCAAATACATGTTGCCATGGTGACCCTTGTTGAATTCACCTAGAATTCCAATATGGTTGGTCTCCAATGCCCCCGTAGTTTGTCGTGATATGTTTTCCTGCAAAACACACAATACCCCTCTGGCCTCATTGCCATATTAACGATGTCGAAGTAATAAATCGCTTAAATCTAACTATCAATTTCAACACCAAATATCATAACTACTATTGCTAAGACCAAGTAATTTAACAATTATTCCCATTTTCAACATTTCAATTCTACTCATACATCAGTTTGTAACTAAGATCAAAGACCAACTGGATCATTAGATTAAAGAAATACATTCACTCATGCACAATTTTTCCAATCTCCAATATCAATTAAATCACAAAATAACTTTGAACACCATAATAAAAATCCAATACGAAAATGATTCGAATAGAAACATATATTTATCTGATAACACATCATTTTCTTCCATACTTAATGTCTATCAAAAGTTAATCAGTTTGGTTATAATAATGTCTATGCTTCAATTTCCCTAACACAATGTGTACATGTTGTTTGTCTATTAACATCTATCGGTAATAAAACACACTAGTTTCTATGTATCCAGTCACAAAGATAAACCAATTACAATAAAACAATCTCGAAGAGTAATGATATCACAATAAAATTACGACAATGCAACCATTCTAGCTAATTTTTTTATCCTTAAATTTCCATCAGAGTCCATAATACGACAGATAGTTAAAATAATAATAATCAAAACACAATGGAGTCATGATGCCCCAAATATCTCCTTAGTATGCTCATTAGAATAAAGCAGAAAGGTTTACGATTATAACAATTCAGAAAATATGATCATGTTTCATTTAGTGTTGAAGAGAAGTGGGCATTACATACAACACATAACCCAAGAGCCATCAAATATAATAAATGAAATTCTTTTGTCTCATCCATAATTAGTTTAGTAAAAAGATTAATTTTCTAATCTAGAAACCAATTAAATAATTAAGAAAAGGAGGATAAATCATTATAAAATAGCATAAAAAATTAAATAAAAGAAATGAAACACAACTCCTTCGTCACAATTGAAGGTGATCCCCCCCATGGGAACCCCCCAACAACAATTCAAACATATACACAACAAGATACATATTGCCATGGTGACCCTTGTTGAATCCTTCTAGCATTCCAATGTGGTTGTTCTCCAATCCCCTCGTTGTTTGTTGTGATATGTTTTCCCTGCAAAACACACAATACCCCTCTAGCCTCATGGCCATACTAGCGATGTCAAAATAATAAAACACTTACATCTAACTATCAATTTCAACATCAAATATCATAACTACTATTGCTAAGACCAAATAATTTAACAATTATTCCAATTTTCAATTTTTTGATTCTACGCATACATCAGTTTGCAACTAAGATCAAAAACCACCTAAATCATCAGATTTAAGAAATACTTTCACTCGTTCCCAATTTTGCCAATCCTCCAATATCAAAGAGATCACAAAAAAATTAACTTTGAATCTCATAATAAACATCAATACGAAACGATTCAAAATATTGACATATATTTATCTAACAACACATCATTTTCTTCCATACTGAATGTCTATCAAAATTTAATCAGTTCGGTTACAATAATGTCTATCCTTCAATTCCCATATCACAATGTGTTAATTTCGTTTGTCTATTAATATCTACCAGTAATAATGTACATTAATGTTTATGTGTCTAGTCACAGAGATAAACCAAATCCAACAAAACAATTTTGAAGAGTAATGCTATCAAAATCAAATCACAACAATGTAACCATTCCGGCTAATTGTTTTATCCTTAAATGCCCATCAGAGTCCACAGTATGATATATAGTTAAAATAATAACAACCAAATCACAATGGAGTCATGATGCCCCTCACATCTTATTAGTATAACTATTTAGAATAAAGCGGAAAGGTTTATGATTATAACGATTTAGAAAAGATAATCATGGTTCATTTAGTGTTGAAGAGAAGTGGGCATTATAGCATTTTTGTAGGAAATATCCTTAGAGATGGTTGCTTCATTTTCCCTTGGTTGTGTATTTTTAGAAATATCCTTGGAAATGAAAGTTGTTTTCCTTCTCATGCCCATGTGAATATTGTTTTTATCTAATTTTTATTTTCCAGAGTAGGTGCCCCACTTTCTTATGTGGTCAAAGAAAGGCTACAATCTTAAAATTCTTTATTCATTGTAAAATTCACACCTTTTTCTCAAATTTTTGTCTTTTTTTGCAGGTGTCCAAACTTCTATTTGGCCACAACTTGACTTATGAACTCAAAATAATTTCTTCATTTACAAATTCAAACCTCCTTCTCACCATCACAGGCATTTAGAAAATTAATTTTGATTATATTTTAATGTTTTCTATAAAATATGATCACGTGACTAAACAAGACTTGTTGGATACATACCAACCACCATTCGATAGCTATGTGGAGCAAGGGCATATGAGTGGTATCATGTGCTCCTATATTAGAGTTGGTGGAGTCCATTCTTTCGCTTATTATAACCTTCTTTCCAACACTGCAAGATATGACTAGGGATTTCAAGCGTAATCACTACCTCAATGTTGACCTATTTGTCAGTGGGTAAAGATTGATGCAGATAGATGCATGGCTTAGAATTCCTTTTAGCACTTATTACCTACTATAAATTTATTTATTTTTTAGTCCCATTAAACTTATTTAGTCTTTCATGGAAACTAACATGATTCCTTCTTAAACGTTATATGCGTTCATTTTATTTTCCAGCTACATCACTTCAAACTATGATGCATTTTCAATCATAAACACTACTCATCAATAAGCACCAATTACAGAAGATGTAGTAGAAGATGTGCTAAAATCATGTGCATGCATTTTCTAAAGTAAAATGTCTTTAAAGATGTATGTTCCACTGCTATATAACACTTTTATCATCAACATTTTATCCTGCAACGAAGTACCATGTTTGCATAGTTTTAGACATGGTTACTTGATACCATCTTGCCTTCCAAATTAGTTAGGGCACCTACAAAAATGTATTTGGTTTTTCCTCAATAATATCTCTCCTTGAAGAGTATTAATCAACAGTGACGTAATGGAACTATGTTTATTTCAATTTTACATCCTATTTTTACATAATACATTTACAACCGTACCAATTTGGTACAAGATCTTTCTTGTACGGTCTATCAAGATTATTAGTGCATCAATCTTATTACCAATATGTCCAATTTTGATATTTCAAACAAATATGTTACCTCATTTCTATACAAAATAATTCTATTTAGGTAGGATTTCCCATATCATGGCCTTTTTCATTTAATGTTGATGATCCATTACAATTAAATTATTCATGAAAATTAAAAATGTTAGATTTAAGAAAAAAATGTTTATGTAGTGGAGATTTATTCATGTCAAAGATGAGGTAGGATAATTTGAACATTTATTTATGATACTTTTTTATTAATGGTAAAAGAGGGTTGAAGGGACCCTTCCCAGTTACAATAAGTATCAATACGATTATTTATGATACTATATGATAATACATATAGGATTATTCATTTTAATAGACAATATTTTTAAATAAATTACATAAGTTGGAACATGATTTTATTCATATGAATAACTGGACTCTTTTACTTGTTTTTACGCTCCTGGAGGATCTGAAGTCCTACATACCTGCATACATGTAGCGTACACCATCATAATTTATCATTAAAATAATAATTTGAAGAATTGACAAAATAATTATATAAAAATAATAAATTACCTTCCAAGCATCATGGTCGTGGATTGTGAATTGGTCCCAGGGCTGTCCTTATAAATTGAATTGTCCACAACACTTAGACTTTTGACACCCTCTACTTCATACCTTTTATTCACAACCAAATCAACCTGACACCCTCCATGGAAATGCCAAATTGTTCTTAGAGTATCTCTACAAAAATCAGCGAAGGCTTCATCTTGTGATTGATCTTGTGGCAACATTGGCCCAACGAATCGTAATGTGCTAGAGTTTTCATTTTCGATAAATGAAAATTCTTGAATGGAATGTGTCATGCTAAGATTAGACATTACCCTCACACCAGTAATACATTCTTCTAGATCAGAAGGCTCAGAATAATAGTTCAATCAAACTGATGGACTATCTAAAGGATCTTTGCTTCTGAGTTGAAGCTTGCCTCTTGATAATGGAAATGCCACTGTACTAAGAATGAATCCCAAATATTGAAAATTAGTAGAACTATTCTGTTGGACAAAGCTTGCAGGCTCAATGTAGATTTGTGAATTGTCTACGATGCCCACTACTTGTATGCTATTGACTTCAAGTGGTTTAGATGATTCAATAGTGGCACTTGCACGTGGCGGATCTTGAACCCCTTTTCCTACCAAAGGTAAATCTAAAAGTACTATAATATTCAATTCTCGTAACTGTTGAGATGGACCAATTCCACTTAAGAGGAGAAGTTGAGGTCTACCTATACCTCCTGCCGACAAAATTACTTCACTGTTATTTGTCAATTGATTTAATAATACTTTATAAGAGAGGCCATCAACACTCAAGAACTCTGCACCATTAGCCTTAAACTTTCCTACAATACATTTTCATATCATATATTAGAAATCTCTATTGTATTTCATGTGGCCTACTTATATGACTCACGGAAAATACACACTAACAACTTTTAATATAAATAATTATTTGCAACTCATGTTGATGGTGGCACTATAAAAGTGAAAATTCAAGGGGTAAATGGGTGCTCCTAGAAATTTAATCCAGCAAATTAAAACAAAAGAAGATGGTTACACAAGTCTGGCAGATATTGAAGCGAGTTTAGCTCAAGTGGAAAGAGATATTAGAGAATTATTATTATTATAATATATATAAGATTTATGAATGATCCTATATAAAATAAATAATTGGTCTCGAAACGAGAAAAAGTTGAAAATAAAATATCATTTTGTACCTGATGACGATTCGAAGAGGATTTTGCTGACAGTAGCATTGAGAAGAACTACAATGTTATCTGGATTCGCATACTGGAGAAGATCTGCTGCTGTATGTCTCTTTCCATTGTTGTCAAAAGTTGAATCACTAATCTTTGTGCCCTCCAAATGCTCCAAAGTATATCCATTGTAGGGAAGCACTCCAGCTTCCAAAAGACCATCCCTGACAACAGAATTCCAACGAGAAAGCTTGTCTGGTTTGAAGGCATTCTTCTTCTCCACCCATTCAAATGACTCGTTAACAAGTTTCTCATCCCATCCCATATTCCGAATATATTCCCGGCTCACCCTGCTGTAGAAGCCAACATTGATAGATGTTCCCCCACCTAGAACTCTAGCCCTCACTGTCTCTACTCCATCTTCTATGGGAATTCTCTGAGCTACAGATGGGAAATTATCGGTATCCAATAAAATATTGAAAAAGCCACTGCTGTTCTCAACGTCAGGATTTCCGTAAGGAGAATCTCCTCTTTCTAATACCAATACAGAATAATCCTATGATAAAGTTGCTGCGAGAGGACACCCTACTGTACCGCCTCCAACGATAATGTAATCATATGCTCTTGCAGCTACCTTTTTAGCATCTACTGTCATAAACGAATATGGGTACTCTGCAAACATAAATAAAAAATCAGTGACGAAATTTATTTTGAAATAAAATCCTAGCTTACTAAGAAACCATCATCTATAGTGACATTAGGGTCTTCTAATTCTCTTTACACTGAAAATAATAGCTTTCAGAGCAGCTGGTTAAATCTTAGTAACAAACAACAATGTGTTAGATTGCAAATACTTCTTAACAGAATAGACATATTTCTTGTAAAAGAAATTTGGAAAAATTCTACTACAAACCCAAATTTGATTTTGCTGCTTCTGAACCATGTAGCCGGTGATGATCGCTGAATATTAGCAGGCATGAAATCACAAAGAAAAGAATCTCCATTTTCACTCACTCAGTTGTTCGAAATTGATATTGAATTTCGGTTGCGATATGAAATGGATACGCTCGACGTTGTCTTTTATAGACGATGGCAAGTTTGACAACAGTTATCCAAGTTAGGGGAAGTCCGGTCATCACCCAATCATTAAATAAAATCGGCATGTTGAAGTTTCGTGCGAGTTTGCGAATGCACTGTAATTCGCTACGCTCCAATTAATTTCAACAGTTTTCTATTATAGTTCGTACATGTTTTGTAATTGAACATTGAATAAACATATGTTGCTAGAATTTCAGATATAATTATCGTCTTCTCTTGATAATAATGTTGTAAATAACTTGAATATAAAAATAATTAGCTTTAGTTCCCTATAAGTTAATTTGGTAAGTGTTTTTGAACATAAAAATCCTAGAGCTTCACAATGATGTAATAATTTTTTGGGATCAATTGTAATTAAATTATTGTGTAGCTTAATAATAAAAGCATTTGCTAATAGTAAAAGTATATCAACACATAAAAACAGAGAATACATTGGAGGTTAGGGAAATTGACAATTAAGAATCATTTCGCACCAAATGTAAAGGGCCACTCACAAATTCAATAATATTAAATATTATTAAAAAAAAAATCGATACATCGGATCATTATTAACATCAACTCCTAACATACAACCAGTCACAAGATTAGCACAATGGAGTTTAAATCCTTATTGTTGTCATTCTAGGCAGATAGAAGCTTGGATCAGCATTTGTACGTCAAATTAAAATGGAAAGGAAGTTAAGATATCAATAGAAACTCAGCATTTTGTATGGCATTGCACATAAATTTTCTTACTTGCTTCAAGAATGCTCCCCACAAACTGTGTGTTATAATTTGAAACCCAAAAAAAATGTTCAGTTGTAAGAGAACTTTAGGGTTTATGTGGTTGATTTTTGAATTGCATGACTCTTCAGTTTAACCGATGGTGTTGTGACCATAACATTGGTACTAAAAGGAATGGTGAGTTTTATTCCATATGAAAATGACCAAAACTAGAAAACAATATGTCATTCCAGTATGATCTCTGACTCGTGTAAACACATTGAAAAAAGATAATACTTCAGAATAGGAAAACATGGTCTATTAAGAATTAAATTCCACACAGATTGCAAGGGAAGAAACAAATTCAATACATTTGAATTTTATCAACAAAATATATGGGATACATGGGATTGTTGGTGACATCAAATCATAACATACAATCAATCAAAGAATTTACTTTTTCCATTGTAGAGGAAAGCCTCAGACATACCCATTTGATGTTAGTGGTGAATTATTTTAAATAAAGGTTAAATTTGACGGCCACCTATTTATTTCAAAAAAAAATCTATTCGAAGAGGAACTTAAGATTCACAAGGCCAATTTGAAAACTCCATGACTCTTCACTCTAATATATGGAATTTTTGCCTCAATGTCCTTGATCAAAGTAATAGTGGGCTATATTCCCAATGAAAATGATTAAAAAACATAAAAATATTTAGTCGATACAATCTCTTGATCATGTAAATCAATAAAGAAATGTATGTGTATGTATGTAATGTATGTATGTATGTATGTATGTATGTATGTATGGATATGTATGTATGTATGTATGTGTGTGTATGTATATATATAGTACATACATAATATACCCTATATACATATATATATGTATGTATATATACATATACATATACATATACATATATACATATGTGTATACATATATGTATATGTATACATATACATATACCATATGTACATATCACACACATATATATATGTAGATATGTTCTATATATGTATATACAAAATGTGTGTCATATACATATCATACAGGGCCATTAATATGTCTATACTACATATATATGTAATACCATATACATATACACACACATAGCATACCTTACATCACATATACATATGTATAGACAGATAGACACACATACACACACACACACACACACTATATATGTATATATGTATGTGTGGTGTGTACATACATATGTGTGTGTGTGTGTCTGTGTAGATATACATACATACATACATACATACATAATATATATATAGATATATATAATATAATAATGTATGTATGTATGTATACATATATATATATATATATGTATATTTGTATAACATATATATATATATATATATATATATGTATGTATGTATGTATATGTGTGTCCGTGTATGTATGTATGTACACACACACACACACACACACATATATATATAGATATATATATATATATATATATGTATGTATGTATGTATGTATTAATATATGTGTAATATATATTGTATGTATATATATCTATACATATACATACATATATATATATAACATATATATATACATACATACATATATATACAATACATATATAATAATATCAATTGATAAAAGTCTAAATCTTATATTGACGTTCATAGTTCTATCTCAAAGATGCAAAAGGTGGAGTTAGAGACCATAACCAAAACTGTGGAATAAGGGAATTGTATGTTGGAGAAGTACGTTAGTCGGTCTTGATATATATATATATATATATTATGTGTGTATGTATGTATATGTATATGTATATATAAAAGAGTAAGATAATTATATGTAGGGAGGCAAAAAAAAGGTCATGAAAAGGAAAGAGACATAGTCAACACGCTTCATATACGAGATTATTCACGATGTATATTTATTTTTTGTCAAAAGTTGACATGACCGTCATCCTGTGCAGAAGCGATGGTTACAAGATCATCACCCTAAGAAGGGGGCAGTTACAGGAATGCCACTCTGTTGGGGGAAAATTACAAGACCACCACTTTGGATGGGGCTAATTACACCATTGGCGCTCTGTACAACGTGGCAATTCTTTAAAAATATGACCCGCTCCTTGTTTTCTTCATTTTGTTCTGGTGGTACTAGATGATCTAATAAAGTGGTGTTGTTTCATATCCCTATGGATCACACCTACACTATTTAGGAGGATTTTGGTCCCACAAAATATTAGTGAGGGAGTAGATGACTCAGTCCATTACTTAATCCTTTGAGTACCACCGGTTATGCCTTGGTGTCTTCCCTTTGAGTCCGACTTGTCAAGACTCCTGTTGACCTCTCCTTGTCAACCTCACCTTTTTCTAGAGCACTACGTCGTCCTCGAGTTCACCTCGCGAGTCTAAAGAAAAAATCTTATATGTAAGGTAGGATTTGTAATACTTCATCTTCATCAAGCATGGATGGCTCAGATAGGTGTTGTTGGTACCCAAATTAATCTCCTTCAAAGGCCAAGCAACATCATGGATTTGAAAATATTCTTAGAGGTATCTAGATGATCATGTATGTCATTTTGTAGTCAGGGAAGGAATCTCTCTAAATTTTTGGGCACTCAGGCTTTGAACAAGAGGTGGGTAGCACCTTTAAGAGGAAATTGATCTATCCTCACTATTTTAGGTTGTGCCTTTCAACCAAGGTAAGAGAACCCTTTTGCATCCTATTGTTTGTGGAGGAGATGGATATTTTACTTCCTAATGAAGTTGTTGAGGAGACCTTGGAGAAAATATGGTCAATGCAACAAAATCTAGCTCTCACGAGTTGTCACTCTAGGTAGTTGAGATATTTTCTAGGAAAGGTTTAGGCTACTAAAGAAATTTGAAATCCTGATTGTTTCTACATGCTCTTTGGTAATGGAAAATTATGTTTTTGTGCATACACAAGACAACCAGGGGTAATATGGGTAAGATTATTTGTTTTAAATGAATTTTTGGTGGGAGGCGAAGCATAATGAACTTGATTTTCCAGATGGCTGAGAACTCTTTATAAAATGGAAAGTCTAATAAACAGAATGCTTTAGAATAGCTAAAATGTTCCTTTAACAAGATTATGTGCTTCAATGGAGGCCCAGATTAGCACATTTTCACACAATATTTGATATTTTAACACAAAGGGTCGAGTTAGAAAACCCAATAAAACATCAGAATCTAAGATCAATCACGCCTGAGGTAGACCTAGAGGCTTACAAACAATATCTATCAACAAATGAAAGAAGAGTGATTTTAAATCATTTATTTCACTCCCAGATGAAATGCTCTTATGAGAAATTATGATTTTTGAACGCCACTAAATTGTCACAAGGATTGAGACCTATGTGATTTAAGACATGTTTTGATACAATATTGCAATAAGAACAAGAAAAAACTATTTGCAGACATTCAGAAATGAAACAAACACATTTTTGTTAAGATCAACACAAAATAACTCAGGTTTGATTAAATTTATCAAGAGGGTAAATTTTCTAGAACAATCTTACAGGTTGTAAATGGTTTTATACTTGTAACCACCTTGACAAGATCAAACTTAATAAAAAAGAGATATAGTATAGGCTTCTTAGATTGCTTCTCAAAAATACAAGCTTTTTCAAATTCTCCTCTTTGGGAATTTTCTTCGACCTCTAACACTCCAACCATTTTAATGAAAAACTTGTACCTTTTGTAACAGTTTACAATAGAGCCACTTCTTCCCCAAAAGATAAAAACTTTTAATGTACCAGTGCTCGCCATGATCGTCGATCGTGATTCCTAAAATCAGATCTGTAAAAAGTTGTCAGGTACTCAAAGGGAAGATCTCTTCAAAAAATATCATTATTCAATTCCTTCATCTAGTAGAACACTCCTCCTTCAATCTCGCCAACCACTTCTACCCCTAATCTATCAAATCTAGTTCCTTCTGTTCTCGAGAGAAAGAAAATAAGAAAATTAGATCAAGCCTGGTATTCAAACCATTTTAATGGAAAAAAGATGTCTCTAGATATCTCCCCACCAAACTTAGATATCGAAATTAACTTCCCTCTTTGTTTGGTGTGTAGCAAATACCAAGAAATCATGAAGACACGCACTTCTAAGTGTGTTTTAGTAAAAAATGGGGGGGGAAATTAGATTTCAGACTCATAGTTGTCATTGATCTTTACTTTGAATTTGAGTTGTCCATGTGGAATAATTCAACTTTAAATAGGCCTAGGGGTTTCCTTTGACTTTTTTACAACCTTTTGAAAAAAAGGAAAAAAAATTCCATTTTGCTCCACACCTTCGTCCTTGAGAAATGAGCCTGATATGTGTCCTATAGGTGTGGGGTCCCAACATAACTGTGGCCAAATTCTACTATTTTACCTCATTTTTAGAAAAGGGAAAAAAATTCAAGTTTTCCCCACAGCTCTGCCCTTGAAAAATGGGGCCTAACACGTGTCCCAGTGGTTGGGGTCGAGCAGAACCGTGCTTCCTTTTTTCACTTTTAACTCTTTTTTCCCCAAAAGGAAATTTTTCCAAAATTTTCCCAGAGAGTCTGTGCCTCCGTCATTGATTGGAGCAAGATTTGAGAGGAGCCATTGACTGGAGCAAGATTTGACCTTTCCTTTATCGGGATTGTGGGTCATTTTTGATATTTTTAGTCATTTGAATATCAAGGGGAAAAAAAATCCAAATTTCCCCCGAATGGTCTGCCTCCCCGCACCCTTTTGACTTGAAACATAATTTTACTACTACTTTGTGGGGCTTGCAGGCCATTTTTGAGATTTTAATCCTTTTGAGGACAAGAGGAAAAAAATCTAAGTTACCTCTGATGGTCCACTTCTCTGCCCCTTTGAATTTTCAAACCGCCACGTGTCACCATGGCACACCTTGAGATGGTCCCCAAAAAATTTGATACCTTAAATGAGCGCAGGCTTGCCACATGTCATTATGGTGCAATTTCAAAAACCTTAAGTTTTCAAAATGATTTGGCGGGGGCACGCTTCCATTTTAGAATTTTACTCCATTTTTACAAAAGGGAAGAACATCCAACCTACGTTCAAAGGCCCACATCTCCGCACTAGTCTTTGCCACGTATCCTCTTACAGGGACAAAATAAGACTTTTTCCCTGCCACTTAAAATTTTTCTTTAATAAGAGCTTGGTGAGGCCACGGGGGTGATTTCAAACCTTTTGTCTGAAGTATCCAAAAGGAAAAATTTCAAAAACGAACCCACCATGCCTCGTTCCGATCGGAAGAATCCACGTAAACACCAAAAGAACCAATCATATTTGAGCGGGGATACAGGACCAAATTTACCCTTTTGCCAAAATATAAAAAAGTGATAAGTTAAAGCATTTTCCCACCATTCCCTGACCACCCAAAGGAAGCCACGTGACCACTGAACATTGAGTAATAACCTTGATAGGAAAAAAGACACCCGTCAGACTATCAATAACATAGAAAGTCAGCATTCATGTTTTGAAACCGATTTTTCGCCAAGGATAAAAACTTTTCGAAACAAAACCAAGTGAATCATGGTTCTTGAGCATCTTTCGACCATGTATTGTGGATTTTCAAAGGCATATAAATATGAATTGATCATTCTCAATCTTCCATGGTCGAGGGGAAAAAACAGAAAAAAATGGCAAAGCCCACGGATTTTGAAGAAATTAAGGAAAAAACAGAGGCAAGCTCGGAGACTTTTTCAAGGAGGGGGAATGGAAATGGCTTCTGCAAACAAATTGAGGAATTCAAAAAGGAGGTAATTCTTTTCAGAAAACCCATATCAAGAGACAAAATATTTCAGAGCACGCAGATAGGAAAATTAAGGCAAAATGGTGGGAAATCAATCTGAATAAAATTAGGGCATAATGGTTGTCAATTCTCACAATTTACTACTGATTACATCTACATAAATGGTAGGAAATCAGGCAAAAAATCATTTTATCCAACCTTCTTCAATATTTTGAAGGGTCCATATCATAGTGGCTTGAGCTTCCATGCTTGACATTATATTCTCTCTATATCCAAACTCTATCTCCAAAAGGAAGCTTTTGCTCTCTCCTATGCTGATCATGTCTATCTTTGTACTTGGCTTGGGATTTCTCCAACTATTATTTCACCCTAAAATGGATTTTCTAGATCCTCTAAGTGAATTTTGTTTCTCTAGTCAGCTCTGAGTGTTTCATCTTCTCTTCATCCCTATTGTCGAACTGCTATGTACAGTGGATCTATAGGTAGATATCCTAATGATTATTCAAACAATGACTTCATAGTAGATGTATGCACTGATCGGTTAGAGGAAATTCTAAATTTAGGCTAGAGAATCATCCCAAGTCCATGGATATTTTCTAGTATAACCTCTAATCAGTTGTAACAAAGTCTTAATCACCACCTCAATTTGTCCATCTGTTCTCTATATGTAAGGTCATGCTCCTATGTAACTTGTTGTTCATCTTCTCCCACAAAGTAGTCCAAAACTTTCCCAAGAAATTGGAATCCCTATTAGAAACAATAAACTTTGGAAAGAAAAAATGCACCCATACATTAACAAAGAAGAGATCTGCTGCCTCATATGCATTTATTGTCTTTTTACATGCCATAATAATTACATCTTACTAAATATATCAACAACAACATAGAGAGAGTCATGAACATGTTATATACATAGGTAGTCCTCCTACAAAATCCATATAAATTTCCTCCCATAGACAAATACAAACTTTTAATGACATATACAAACCATCCTTCCTAGTTTTATACTTGCTAGTATAACACAGTTTACATCCTATTTTGAACTTAGAAATTTATTCTTGCATATTGGGATAATACACATACCTTTGTAAGTGGGCTAAAGAATTACCAACACCAAAATGTCATGCTAATTTCAAGGTATTTGTTTCCCTCATCAGTAGATGCCTTTCTTATTTTGACACACAAAAGGTTCCCCCATTGGTAAAGCATCCCATCCTTGAGATAAAAATATTCAATCCCTTTCATTTAATCCTTTTGGGTCTGTAACTGCATAATTTAAATTTCACCGCAAATTATTTTTCTTGGGTGTATGCGTCTCTGAAAGCTTCCTTTGTTAAGGCATCGATCTGAGAGGTAGTGGAAAAGAAAGAGACTTTCTCCTATGTGGGTGGCATAGAAAACATGCTTTCCACCAATTTTGTACTACCCTTCTTCTATTTGATCACCAAATGGAACTACTAAAGGAATCTCATTCATTTGTAATTCCTTACCTAGTGTAATTTTGACTGTGCTTGCAAATAATGGCAACGTTTGTGGTCAGTGTGCACAATAGTTTTTTTACCCAAGAAATAATGATTTCATTTTTTAATGGCCTAAACTAGTGCATGCATTTCCTTATCATATAATAAATATCCTCCGAACTGTTGAAGTAAAGGTCTCAGAATGATAACATTTTGGCTTACCTCCATGTAACAACACTACTCCCATAGCATAATCACTAACATCTATCTCTACTTCAAAGGATTGTTGTAAATTAGGAAGAGAAAGTACTAGAGCATGAGTAATCTTTTTCTTCAATAACTCAAAGGATTTATTTTGTTTCTTACCCCATTCAAAAACATTACTCTTTGTGGCCACTATGTGTAGAGGTTCTCCAATAGTATAAAATCCTGAAATGAACTTCGTGTCTTTGTGGATCTTGTTTGGTGTTGGCCAGTTGGTGATGGCTTCCACATTCTTTGAATCAACTCATATCTCTCCTCCTCCAACCATGTGGCCAAGATAGACAAGTGATTGTTTGGAAAATTCACACTTCTTCATATTGCATAATAGTTGTTTCTCATTGAGAACTTGCAATACTTGCTACAAATGTGTTGGATGTTCCTCCCAAGTGGAACTAACAATCATAATATCGTCTAGATAAACAATGACACATGAATCTATCAATTCCCGCAATACATCATTCACCAATCTCATAAATGTAGTGGGTACATTACATAAACCAAAAGGAAGTACTAAGCATTCATACAAACCTTGTTTTATCTTTAACGCAGTCTTTCATATATCCTCCTCCTTCATCTTGACTTGATATCCTGACATGAGATCCAACTTTGGGAAGAATTTGGCATGTTGAAGGTTTCCAAGAGGTCATCTATATGGGGGAGTGGATATTTTGCTTGATGGTGATCTTTTTCAAGGCTTGTTAGTCGATGCACATCCTCCAACAACCCAAACTTCTTCGGTACCATCACAATAGGCTAACCACATGGTGAGAGTTTTCAGATGTATCACACCTTGGTCTAACATCTCCTGGAGTTGTTTCTTCACCTTAATACTCTATAAAAATGATTCCTTGGTTTGGTTCTTCAGATGTAGCTCCAGATGTAACTTCTAACATTCAGTGTCAGTGACCATTGATATCAGAATTCTTGCAAAAATTCTTAGGATATTTAAAATTATTCAAAGTAGTGGAAAATTATTTACCTTTCCCTTCCACTAACATTTACCACTTTTTTTTTTTCCCCTTCTCTTTAGTTTCTTTATTTTTTGAGTTTTTTTTCTTTCGAATCTGATTTTCATTTCTTCCTTACATCATCTATATAGTATGCATGTACACATTCCTTATTGAGATCCTTGGGATTCATGGAGATGAATTTTCTTCGAAGGCGACTATGACCTCATCAAATATATTTTTTCATAATGTCCTCATCCTCCAAGTCCATATTTAGCAACATGGCTTTCCTTCAAAACTCTGTATTATAGTCTTGCACTCTTTGACCACTTCCTTGTCTAAAATACTACCATTACATCATCGAGTTATTCTTATCGCCAATAAGATAGAAGTTATCTCTAAGTAATTACTTAAATTACACCCAAGTACTGACAACAAGATGTTTCTTCTTTTCACAAGTTGCTAGATGGGTTTCCCACCAAACCAGAGAATGACCTTCCATGTTGAGACGTGAAAATGTAATCCTTTGTGCCTCTGTGACAGTATACACACTAAAGTAGACTTCCAACTGTTTTAACCACTTATCAAATACTTATGCATCTACATGTCCTTCAAAGCTCTTACTTTCATCCTTAGTTTCAACTTTTAAAGGAGTATGATCAGATTTTACCTTCCCAATTAGAGTCTCTTCTTCATGCTCTTCTACATCTTCCTCATCGCGACTCTTCCCTATGATTTTTTTTTTACAAAATATCGAACCACTAATTCTATTTTATCTTGTTTAATAGAAGCGTATTTTTCATATTTGAGAGTTCTTGTTGTTGTCTATACAATCTATCCATCATGATCTCTAGCATCTAAACTCTACGGACCAAATTCTCTTCCTCCATTTGTCCCCAAATTCTTGGTTTCCAATTATTTCTAGAAATGTCCAGATCACAACATAAATCCTCTTTGCCTTTAGACCTTGTCACTATCATACAAATCATAAGAAAAAATATTATAGTCCTAAATACCTGTTAGCTCTGATACCAAAATGATCTATAAAACTTTGACTTTTGAATTTCAAAAATCACAAATTAATATTGTTTTTCTACTTTCAATTATAAAAAAGACATACTTGAGCTAGTGATTTATTCTTGCATGCTTTAGAACTAAACTTGGAGAGGGAGAAATGAAATTAAGAACATAACCCAATGTGAGGGGAAAACTTTTCAGGAAGGAAAAATACTCTTTTTCCCACTTAAGTAATATCCAATAATTCAAGAATACATATTACAATAATTTCTAAAGGAAACAACAATGTAAACCTTCCTTCCAAATACTACTTGCTCTTCTCTCCACATCTTGCTTCTATAAATTCAATTCAAGCAATAAAGAACTCTTTCTCATTTACTCCCATGAATATAAATTTCCTTTGATGGCTAATCCTCTTACTCCTCCATGTAATCATAGTCGTTATCATGTCCTATCATGCACACGATAATGATAAAGGTCATAAAAGGGAAGAGACACAGTCTAGATGCTTCAATTTTGAGACTGTTTGTGCTCCATTTTATTTTTTCGTCAAAAGTGATAAGACTACTGACCTATGCAGACTGGCGGTTACAAGACCACCTCCCTACAAAAAGGGGGGTACTTATAGGAACATCTCTCTACTGCGGGAAGTTATCAGGACCGCACCCTCTTTGCACAGGGTGGTGGTTTTATAAAAATATAGCTTATTGCTTGTTTTATTCATTTTCTTCTTCTCGTACTTTATGATCTGATGAAGTGGTGTTGGTTATGGATCCCTGTGGATCATTTTAAGTGGTTTTTTCAGAAATTTCTATGTATGACAATAGGTAGGGACAAACTAATTGTTAGGAGGATGTCTCAAAGGGGGCCAATGATATTTTTAAAGTTTATAACAACAAAGGAAGGCATGTCAGGTTGTTATAGCAATGGAGGGGAAAGTAACAACAATAAATTTAGAAATGGAAGTACATACATAAAGGGAAACAAATACAAGGTGATTTTCATGTCTACATAAATAAGTTAATTAAAGCATATATTGGATAATATATGAAGTGTATGCATATAAATTAAGTTAATAAAAAAGAGGGGGTTCAATGTTACATTTACGCCAAGACATTCCACCAAAAATTGGAACCTTAATAAAACCCAATCTAGAAATAATACAAATGCATCCTATCAGGATTGACTTATTTACAAAAATAAGGTATAAAAACATTTTTAAAAGACACAAATTAACATTAAAGGGGATTAATATCTACTTTGAATTCAAATTTTGAGAACCCTACATTAACATGTGTAATGTGGTTTGGATAGAAAGGAAAACATGCAAGAGGATTTTGGAGCAACTTGTATGCTATCTTAATGTATATTATTTTTTGTGACACCAATCAATAAGAAAATTATAAATAAGTACGGGAAATTATAAATTATTGATAGTTAATAACATATAAGCAGATGTATAACGCCTTCAATTTTTAAGATAGGAAATTCAGTGGTTATGGTGTAATGAATATTGATTGTTAAAATCACAATTAATACAATCAAAAAAGGTTCTAGCATTGTGACTAGGGTGTATATATATAGCGTGTTTCAAATAAGGGAGAATGTTATGTTTTTTAGAGTTGGAATTGGTAGTTTAATGTATTTTATCTTCAATTTTTTATAAGTGTTTGTAATGGGTAGGAGAAAATAATGTAGTAAAACTACAAAAATCTAAAAATAACACTTCGTATTGTGCATTCATGAACCATTTTATGGCCTTTAATACAAATATAGCTAGGTATCATTGTAATTCCTTTATCATCCATCATATCCCTACCATTTGAAACTCACCCCATGTGCACAATTCTACATAATCAAATGATAGAGGAACATAAGTCGCAATAATTTAGGCATCTAACTTAAAAGGACGAGTTGTTGTAAATAAAAGTAACCTAATTTTTTGTGTTATCTATGAATTTAACACTAAAGTTGAAGTAGTGATGGGGAAATTTTCAAGAAGAAGAGGATGGATGAAGGGAATTGAGGGAGGTGAATTTTAAATTGATATAGACATAACTCTATTAATTGTTGAGAATTGTGATTGTAAAAATTAATCCACTACAATTGTTGTCATGACATACAGTTAATTCTATATTACATTCATCAAGAATATAGAAATGATTGAATTGTTTATTTTGAATTATATGTGTCATTAAATTTATCACACTTTGCCATCTTTCTATAATAATATTAAAGTATTGTACATGTAATACTCTATCTATAACACAGGTTCAACTTATAATCCTTCAAAGTTTTATAAGTTCCTATGTTAAATTGGTTTAGCTTAAGATAATACAATTTATTATTTATAGTGCATCATTAAACATACTTGGAAATACTTGAAATATATATTTCATACCACTTGTATATTTAAAATAATATCATGATTTTAACACACACATACACACATATAGTTAAAAATATATAATAATCTATAAAATATTGATAGATGGTAAAATAGGGTTTAGGGGCCCAACCTCATAACAACATGTTCCATTGCAGATAAAGATTTATCAGTGAGGATAAAATGGGGCTACCTCTTATAGAAAAAATAGAGTGACAACAAAAACACTACCAAACTAAGAGTAAAACAAAAAAATGTAAACAAACAACCAAATTATCCCTGAGAATCTTTCATATGGGATCTTACATGCATCTTAAGGGGATCATTAACAAATTTTCCCTTTATTTTTTTTCTCATATTATTCCATAGAACACCGATGTTTGTATTTGCATTTTCATTATTCTGAACCAGTATGATGACTTCAATATTATCCTTATCCACATAAGTTTGAAACTCCATTGATACAAGAGGAAGGGAATTAGTTCCCATAATCAATTCATAAATTTGGATTGAAATTTTTTTTACAGGTGTAGTGGACAGCAAGTCCTCCTAATCCTTAGAATCTAAATCATTCTTGTTCTCTAAATCTTCTTCTAAATCACTATCCAAGTAAATTTTAACAACCAGGTGACTAGGGTTTTAATTCCTCCATGAACAAGTTATACTTTTTACTTATTTCTTAACTATCTAAAAATCTAAATTTAAGTGTCCAAGAGAAAAATTAGTCTTTCATATTAAGGGGGAAACCTTCATAGTGAAAATTTTGAGTCCATATTCTGTCCTCAACTTTGAGTTCAATAGAATTTGAAAAATCAATAGAGGTGTCCATATCTACCAATATGTGTGGATATGTGGTATACTCATATAACGATGTCTTAGGGTCAATAGCTAATCATTTACCCAAGGAAAACCCAATTGAAAGTAATAAATTCTTACAGTAGAATTGGAGAGGAAAATATGGCATTTGAATCTAATCAAGTTTTACATGGAAAGAATAAATTACATGATTAAATAAAGGGAACCACATATTCATAAGAAGAAAAAATTAAAACTGAAAAATCTAAAAGTTTTCCAAAAATGAGAGCTTTATCAGACATTTTATAAAAATGAAGAATGAATTTTTTTTTATATATAGGGTAAATTTCTTATTTGCCTTCCATAAAAGGCCTCTAATGAGTCACAATCCATTCGTTAATTGCTGAATGACCTAGGCAAAGATTTATAAATCTACAACTAATCATATATTTCTTAAAATATGCTTCCATTATAAGAATATCTACTCCAAAACAAACAAAATGGGAGGTCTTAGCATAAGCCATAGGATTAGAAGGATGTCGAACTACAAGCTTAGTAGATTTCAAAAACCTCTTTCCTCCAGATCTTTTAATGATCATTTTATTTTATTTTTAAAAAGGGGGGTAGAGCCCTAATATCCCTCTCCCTCATCACCTTTTATTGAAAATCTTATACCAACATCTCCTCCATCAACATATAGGGACTAAAACATCCCCAAACCACCATTATTAGAAGCTAGAAATAGGGGCTAAGTGCAACCACTGTCTACAAAGTTGTTTTTGTATGGGGATTTTTGACATTTTTACACGTGTGTAAAAAGGGGAAACACAAAACATCATTTTAGATGGAAAGGATTCATGTGATGGACCTAAATAAGGAAAAAGAGGATAGTTTCTTAATTTTTTTAGTTGCAGCAAATTGAAACAACAATGCAATTGTGTAGCTATGTGTGTTGTTATGCGATGAAACACCTCACATATGTTTCCTTTCCATGTTAGTCTTCATCAAAGTTATGCAAAATCCCTAAAGGACTAATACACAATCTTGGTAAAGGTGGGAATATGAGCCGATTTGAAGAGTTTGAATCCATAATAACAAACAAAGTTGTTTTTCGCGTGGATGAAGGTAGATTTTAAGTTACAGGTACATTAATTTCATGTTATTTCTTTATGTATAAATGATATTAGTTATGTGTTTTGTTGTTTAGTTCATTCCAAAAACATCAGCTATAATAATTGAATGCAAAAGGAAATAAACCACTTCATTATAGAATTTAATTTATTTATTGATAAAGAAAGTTAGTTTCCTACACAAGCCGTGGGATGTAACTCATATGTATCGAGGATAGAAGACACATATACATAAAATTATAAGCAAAAGAAGAAAACAGAAACTCTTCATTGCTTGATTGGGTTGTTTTTCTCTTTATCTTCACCATATTCAATGCCTAATCTTCATCCACACCTACATCATCTTCAACTCCTAGCATCAAATACCTACGGACATACATTAAATTGTTGTTAGAGATCTGGGATGAATCTTCATTATTGTGATTACAACTTGAGGTAGTTAAAACTTCTAAAGTAAGCACATATAAGATACATTAAAGTAATTAAGGACAAAATCAAAAATTACATCCCATTATCATTCAAGGGTATCCAAGTACTATTTTCAAAATCAAGAATAAGAAGGAAGAATCACTACATGATGCAAGAAAGGATTCATTCTTTATTTTTTCTAACTATTTCTTTCAATGTGTAGGAACAAATAATTCATATTAATTTTGATCTTGGCAGTAAAAGGTCATATTAGAAGAACAAGTTTCTAGGCACACTTAGAATTCTTCAACATGAAGAAAGTACAATTCCAATACTAGAATGGGGAAGCTACATCTCCCATAAAATCATGATAGTGCACAGTAATTAAAGTAAGAACAACTCAAAATGTAAAATTTATTGCCCCAAAAGGAAGGAAATCAATAATCATATAACTATAGTACAGGTGGTGACGAACTGAAAATCCAATGCAACATTAAAATTCAAGAAATGAGAGCTACAGTTTTAGAATATGACATTCATAATGTACCTACCTGAAATAAATGTGATAAATTTACAATAATGTATTCTTTGTAGATATGAAAAGCAATGATTTATAGATAGAAATTGTAATGCCAGCTAAAATCTCCCCACTTAAGACTAAGAAAAAACCTAGGTTTAGTTAGGAAAAAATTTAAGGAGTAATTGTTATCTCTTAAAAGTGCACCCTGTAGAGAGATGGCTAAAGGTTTTCTAAGCTTTAACAATTGATCTCTCTTTCATAGATACAATGGAAACACCTTAGGTATGTGGGTATACCTATTTTGAGGAGAGTCTCTACTATCAAGGTCGGTTCCTTACTGGTGCATCCTAAACTAATTTCTGGGGTTCGAGAGTAAAAGATGATTATAAAATGATTAAAACTAAGGTGATACACCAAATTTGTATGAGGAATTTGACTGAGTATATGTAAAACTAACATGGGAATAATTTTTATGCACGAGCCAATAGTTTTATGTAGAATATCTAAGGCCAAAAAAACTTGATTATACTAAGGGAGAATCACAACAGTACTGATAAGTTAATATGCAGATTAAAATTAAGCAAAAGGAACTAAATTTGCAGTAGGGTAAGGTGATTGATAGGGGAATTTGCATTCATAAGACTAATAGAAACATACACAAGACTGCAAAATAACTTGGAAAGGTAGAAAATACTTCACACTCAGGGGGTAAAAATGGAAAAAATTTGCTTTAGTACTCATATATCCAAAAGTCCTCCAGAATTCCCCCTGTGCTTTGCAAAGGCACACAATGTATAAAAAAAATAATTCTCCCACCCGTCCTAAAAATATCTTAAGGCTTGTACTCGCCCATGCATCCTATTTTCATCCTTTTCTTAATAATAGCTAAAGGAAAAAATAGAGCATGCAACTACAAATAGGCATTATTATCCTTAATTACAATACAGTCAAACTGAAGTTGACTGTTCTATTTTTAAGGAAAGAAGGGTTAATTATTTGCTAATAATAAGTTGCTTGATATTCAAGTCTTTCTCCTTTGAACATGCAACTATGTCTTCTTCTTGATTATGTCCTCTTGTGAAACATGCAAAAATAACTCCCTGTTCAAGAATAAAATAATTACAATAATTGTAATATTTTGCAAAGTATAACACACCCTGTGGGGACCACTTTTGCACTTTACCATGGTTTGGCCACCTTGTGGACTTAGCACATTATTGAATTTTAAATTTATACGGGGCACTTTTGTAAAAAAGGCCACCTTTGTCATACTCGGCCACCTTGGTAACACATGCTATAATATATAGTTGCCACCTTTGTATGAACATGACCATGTAATACTTGTCGGATTTTGCATTGGGATAACACTTGATTATAGTTTATAAACCTTACCTTTTGGGTGATCATAGGTGAATATGATTTGGTCGACACTTTACATTATTTGGAGCATGCACTATGGTTAGACTTTGAAATTCATTGCAAATGATTTTGTTTTATGGACACGTGGGTTATCCCCTCTTGCACTATGACTCAGCACTTAGAAATTGTTGGTGGAAAAATAACTCAGTTTGAGTTTGTTTTGAATTCGGTGATAATTCTGGGCCATTGATTTCTTTCCTTGATGCATTCGATGTTGTTGATTTTTGACTGTGAGTTAGGGTTTAAACTCTGCATTAAATGTGGCCGATGGGAACTAACCGTGGTTACTTGCTTTGATCTCTGAGCTTGATCCATGGCCTTTGATCTTTGTCCTTTTGATCTCGAGCCATTGATTATTGACAGTGGTTGAGTTAGGTTGAACTCACCTCTCGATTTTGCATGATAAAGGAAAAGCTTGACCTTGATGCATATTTCATTTGATTTTTTACTATGTGGGCTTCGTCCTGGCAAAATTTTCCTTTGACGCCATTGTTCTGAGATTCTCAAGTTGTGCCCTTGTTGATTATTTGAAGCTCGAATCTGTTTGAAGCTTATGAGCGAGGTGGTTTTGGGTTTCACATCTATTGTCGTGATATCTCCATTAGCATTCCTTTGTTGAGCTCAACTTTTTTTAGTTCTCTGGAAATGCGGTAACTACTTGTGGGTTAGAGCTCAGCCTTTGCTCAAAAATGTCTCTACGTCCTGTGGAGTTCTACAAGGATTTTGTAGAAGGTATGGTCACAATTTACATGATCTTTTGAGCTTGGTTCATCATTTCTGTGCAAGATTTGAGCTTGGTTTCCATTTTATACCTTATGTAGAGCTATGTGAGTGTTCTTAGTCATCAAGATCTTTGCATTTTTTTATTTTCCACAACTACCATCAACTTGAAGCTCAATTGTGTAGCTATCATACTATTTGATAAGGGAAGTAAGTATCAACCTCCTTGGGTATTACTGTTTCTTCTTCGTTGCTATTTTGACCTCAAAAACTGATAATTTATTCTTTTATTTACATTTCCTATGTTTTTATGGCTCGGCCTTGGTCATTTCGAGTTGAAACTCGTGTTGGGTTGCTCCTTTCTGCTGAACTTGATGACCATTTGAGGGTTACTTAGATTTGATTTAAACAGTAAGTACTTATTCCTTATTCTGATTTTCCCTTTAATACCCATTAATGGGTCTACGATGAAAACTTTTACTCTATGTTTTGGGTTCATCGTCACTTTTTTGGACCTGTGCATTACTGATATATTCCTTGGAGGCTGTTCTGAATATCTGTATTCTTGATCTTTCATAGCTCTTCAAGTTGTTTTAATATGAAATTTTTATTTCAAGACTGCCTTCATTTAGAATACTACTCTGCTCTTGACTGAGAGTTGTTTCTCATTGGGAAACCCTTCTAATGTATTATCTGTGTTGGTTCTTTGAAATTTTCCTTTGGGTAGAGCAGTAAAAAAAAATTAAAACACATTTGCAAATTCATCAATACAAGTTTCTAAGACTTTACTTGCTTATCCATAGTACTTTGAAACCTTGCAGTCCTGACTATACTTGATCCCTTTTGATGAATCATTTTCATCTGATGATCTGAGGACATCATTTCTTTATTCGTCATTCTTGTATTCACTTTTAATGGCATCATGATCCTTTGTTCACCTGTAATGGCTTCTGCTCATGTTGTAGATGAGTACTACCTTACTTCAATGAATGTACTTTATTGACATTGTAGTATTTATGTGCTCTCATATTTTCTTTCAAAATACTTGACTATGAAAGTATAATAGTAGTTGCATTGTTTCTATCTTGATTTAGATGCTTTATTTTCTTTTTGCAACTGTTTCTTACTTAGATGCTTGCTAGAAAATTTGAAATGTTGACTTTTCATGGTGAAGCCCTATCAAAATTTTCCCAGAATTTTTCTTTAATGTATTTCCAAAAGTAGTAGTTGTATTTTCTGATCCAGAATACAGAAAGTAACACTTTTCTTGCTGAACTGATATAGCAATTGAGAACTGAAAATATGTTAGCTGTTTATTTTGATCATGTGATGTTTTTTCTGCTTCCTGTATCACTTATTTGATTTGCATAGTTCCTTTAAAGCATGTAGCAATTGAAAACAACATGATGAAAATTTGTAAATGTTCATTTTACATGGCGAAGCCCTATCCAAATTTTCCCTGAATCTTCTCTCTCATCCTATCTCAGTTGTAATCCCTTCTTTCCATTTAGCTTTAGCTTCTTGAAATCTGATTCCCCCTCTTCTACTATAACTAAAACAAGTGTTTTTATCTTCCACTCTCTCTTTTGCACTGTAACTTCTTCAATTTCAAAATAGTTTTTGGAACTTTGAGTTACATTCTTCCTTTTATTTCATGCACTTATGACTTGTCTATTTTTCTTTTTGGCTGCAACTTGTACCTGCACACTTAGGAAAATAGTTAGAAAATAATTAGGCTTTTTTGGCCTCTCTTATGTCCATGCTTTTTCCTCTTCTTTCTTTTCTCCTTCTTCTTTCTGAGTGAATAAAGTATGCATGTAGTTTTGTTCTTCAAGTAGAATACATCTACTGTTAGGGGAAGATTCATATGCACGAAGTAGGATAGTGTAGGAATATGTTTTGATCCCTGAGCTCGTAACTGACAGTTAACCTCTTTTCTTTTCAAGTACAGGGGTCTCTTTAATGGAGATGAAGAAAAGGTTGGAGTAGAGATGATTCGATTGAAGAAAGAAAATCCCAAGGTAATGATGGGTTCACTCACACTCATTTTCTTGAACGCACCAACAAAGCTCCAACTTTCACACCACCAACAAGAGAGCTCCACCATGCTCCATTTGATCACAACAAAAAATAGGGGAGAGGCAACACTCTCCACCCAACCAAGAATTCCAATAAGGAGGACAAGCCATCCTCCTCATTGGCCCCCAAGCCCCAACCACATTGAAATGAAAATTGGATCCAACAATGGCAACAAACAAGCTTCCACAACACAAAACCAAGTATTTCACAACCATTCCAAACACAACCAAATCAATAATTCAATAACAAGAAGAACTAACAAAATATACAAGGATTCAAAATGCAAGAGCCAAAGGAGAAATAACCTATGGGGAGGTCACTGAGTTCCCACCTTAAAAAACCCCAAAAAACATCTCGAACCCCTACACACTCTCATGCCTCCCTCAAGAACCTCGAATGCCTCCCCCATTCTCGTATTCCTCCCTACAATCTCTTATGGCTCCCTCAACAAATAACCAAGTAAGAAATGCAAGAAATTTCTTGTCCAAGGTGGGGAAATCAGCCCAAACTCCCTCCAAGGCATGAAATGAACTCTTATTCCTCCCTACATGAAATCTCTACATAGTCCCCTCCTACACCACACTTAGGCAATCTACCCAAGCACCCATCAAGCATTCCAAAACAATCAAAACAAGCACATATGCATACAAAATAACAGAAAGCATTTAAAAAGAGTTTAGCCCCTACCTTTCCATGGTAAAGGTTTATCCAAGAGCCATACACCTAGATTCTTCAAGCCCAAACAAACAACAAGAAGCTCCAACAAATCCACAATTACCAACAAGCTCTCACAAAGAACCAAAGCACTCCCAAAATCCTCTAACTCCAAAAATACAAGAGGAGAAAAGAATGAAGTAACCCCCAATCAAGAAAAAGAACTTGATTAAATATAAAAGGGAGAGAGGAGGGTGAGGTGGCTCCATGTAGGATGCCACATTACTCATCCTCAACTCCACCTCAAAAGTCAAAATTCAAACTCCAATGCACAATTAATAAGTGGGTGAAGAAATGACATAGTACTTGCACACACAATCCAAGCCCACACCTCCTAAGAACAAAATTAATTACAAGAAAGAAATTTCACTCAACATTTTTACCTTTTGTCTTCCCAAAACACCTAATGGGGTCTAATTTTGACCCCCCAACCCATTGGTAGGGTTGGCATAGTAATTTAAGAAATGTGGGACAAGTTTGAATTGTCCCAAAAGCTTCCAAAATTTTCCTCTAAGGAAAAATTTGAATTTCCATGAAGGGGTAGAGTGTAAAACACTCAAGATCCCCAAGAACACAACTTACAACACAAAATCCAAGAGAGATCTACTCTAATAAATGAATTCCTTTGGTCACATCTTTAATTAGTTTAGGACAAGATTAAATTAGCTTTAATTAAGATGCTACAACCCATTAATAATAAAAGGGTAAAATACATACCCCAAATTCCCAATAATTAATACAATGAATTACATTACTAAAATCACATACTAACATCAATAAAAAAGAAAGCTAAATAAAAGACAAAACATAACCGCTTGGTCATGATTTCCCCCTAACAATAATTCCAACACACACACAAATACATGTTTCCATGGTGAACCTTTTTGAATTCACCTAGAATTCCAATGTGGTTAGTATCCAATCCCCACGTAGTTTGTCATGATATTTTTTCCTGTAAAACACACAATACCCCTCTGGCCTCATGGTCATATTAACGATGTCAAATTAATAAAATGCTTACATCTAACTATCAGTTTCAACATCAAATATCATAACTACTATTGCTAAGACCAAGTAATTTAACAATTATTCCCATTTTCAATATTTTGATTCTACTCATACATCAGTTTTCAACTAAGATCAAAGACCAACTGGATCATCAGATTAAAGCAATACTTTCACTCGTTGATAATTTCACCAATCTCCAATATGAATTAAATCACAAAATAACTTTGAACATCATAATAAAAATCCAATACGAGAATTATTAGAATATCAACATATATTTATCTCACAACACATCGTTTTCTTCCATACTGAATGTCTATCTAAATTTAATCAGTTCATTTACAATAATTTTTATCCTTCAGTTTCCCTAACACAATGTGTACATGTCATTTGTCCATTAATATCTGCCGATAATAAAGCACAATAGTGTCTATGTATCCAGTCACAGAGATAAACCAATTACAACAAAACAATCTCGAAGAGTAATGATATCACAATAAAATTATGACAATGCAACCATTCTAGATAATTATTTTATCCTTAAATGTCCATCAGAGTCCATAGTATGACATATAGTTAAAATAATAATAATCCTAACACAATGGCATCATGATGCCCCGCACATCTAATTAGTATGTTAATTGGAATAAAGCAGCAAGGTTTACAATTATAACAATTTGGAAAAGATGATCATGTTTCATTTAGTGTTGAAGAGAAGTGGGCATTACATCCCCCTCCTCTTATATTTTAATTCCTCCTGGAAGTCACAGAGAAAGAGTTAGGAAACAAAGTAAAAGAATAGAATCACATCCTTTGTGTAATTCCTTTGCTTCAATTAGGGTGGGTCTACAGAACTCAAGTTGGGTTCAAGGCAATTTAACAAGAAAAGGGAGATTGAAAAGGGTTAGTCCTAAACTTTCTTTAAGTAAGGTTGCAAACATATAATTCTATAGAGTAAACCTACGTGGTCAACCAAGCTCTAACATAAAGCATCAAAACATGAAATGACCAAGAAGTCTCAAAGATAACCACCAAGAAAAGGAAGGACCAGGAGAATTTTGTGAACTCGAAATGACCATATAGTCTCCCATGGATCCCATATATTGTAACAACACAAGTTAAGGCTTATACTGAGGTTAAGTTATGCTTTCAAAGTTTGTTATTAAGACAAGGCTAGCAAATATCAACCACGACCAACAATTATATGAGAAACATGTATACTCAAAGGTCTCACAATTCTTTTTTTTTTAGATCACACAAGATGAGGTTTAACAACAAGGAAGGTCACTTAAGTTAGCCAACACATTTACCATCAAGAAAACTATTCATGGAAAACACTTCTATAACCCAAGAGGGTACAAATAAAATTTTCAAGGAAATACTAAGGAAAACATGACCTTTACAGTTTTATAAAACTTGATTTTACATTCAAGAACGAATACACAACACTAACATATTTTAGAAATGTCAAACATTTATAAGGAATTTACACTAGACTAGCATATCAATAAAATAGGCACCACTCACTCTACACAACACAAAGGGATTTATTTATCTTAAACACTACTCAAGTTCAAAATAGCCATAACAAAGAAAATGCATAAGTTATAACATCAAAGAGTACTCAAGGGAGCTAGAGAGTAGAAACAAATAATGAGAGGGGGTCCAACTACAGTCCAGAAGTGAATAAAATCCGTACAGAAACAACTAGCACTTCCCTTCCCAATGGAAAAAAGGGCAACAACCACAAAGTGACTTAAGAAAAAGAAGAAGGATGATTTCTCAAAGTTATCTCATATCCTTAACATATGTTTCCTTAAAATTACACTGACCTATGTCCCCAAGGACTAAATCAACACAAAAGGAGGTTGTTTTCTTAAAATCAAGAGGTAAGACCCAATCTGAAAGGCCATAACTCACACTCGTTGAGATACGAGGAAACAAGGTTACGACGAACCAAACTCCTACAAGGGAAGGCACATACATCCACGAACAAAGGAGTACTGCGTAATTTGAACACATCACTATCAATAAGGTGTTTCATAATTCTAGGTAGGTGGCAGAAGTAAAGGTTCAACTATACTCAATACATAAATCTTAGTTGTTTTATAGATTGACTTATTAAGTCCAAAGTTATAGTTTTCTTATTAAACATGATAGTAGAGAATGATTGATTTATTCAATGCATGTCTATTAAACAAAATAGTAGAGCCTTATAAAGGCTACAGGAGGAGAGAAGAAGAGAGGAATAGTTAAATAATTGTTCACAAACAAAAAAAAAAAACTAATTAATGTATTAGCTTATTAGGTAGCATTTAACTAATGCACTAAAATTCCCCCCCCCCCTTAATACATTGTTCTTACAAATGTACCCCCTAAACAAATCAAACTTCACTTTTCCTAGAGGCTTGGTGAGAATATCTGCAACCTGAAAATCAGTAGGGCAGTACTGGAGCTGAATTTGGTGGTTCAAGACCTGTTCACGAATGTAGTGACATTCGACCTCAATATGCTTTGTTCATTCATGAAAAACAGGATTCTTCACAAGCTTCAACACACCTTGATTTTCATAGTAAATGATGGGAGGTTTCTCTTCAGGAATCCCTATATCTGCAAGAATGCAACGTAACCAAATCACTTCGCACACACCTCCTCATGCGGAGCAGTATTCAGCCTCAGTGGATGAGAGAGCAACAACAGTTTTCTTCTTGCTAATCCATGAGATAGGTCCAGATCCGAGATGAAAAACATATCCTGAAGTGGATTTCCTGTCATTAACGGATCCTGCATAGTCCGAGTCTGTATATCTCTGTAAGAAGAACTGAGTGTTCTTCTGATACTCTACACCAAAGTCAATTGTACCTTGGACATATCTCAACACATGTTTTGTTGTTATCCAACTACATTTCTTCAGCTCCTGCATAAATCTGGCAAGATATCTCACTGCAAAGCAAATATTTGGCCTGGTATGAGTCAAGTAAATGAGACTCCCCACAAGCTTCCTGTAATGAGTTCCATCTACCTATGGTGAATCCTAGAATCTATATAATTGCAAATATTTTTCCATAGGTGTGGACATCGGTTTACAATCTGACATTCCATACTTTTCTAGGAGTGTCTTGCCATATTTCATCTGGGAGACGAAGATATGATTCTTCTTCTACCATATCTCTAAGCCAAGACAGTAGTGAAGTAGCCCCAAATAAGTCATGTCGAAGGATTTCTTCAGATCATTCTTTACATCATCCTCAAGATTGTCAGAACTTCCTGTGATAACAAGATCATCTATGTACAAAACTAGAATGACAATCTCTATTCCTACCTTCTTGATATACAAATTTGTATCTGAGGGGCTACGAGTGAATCCATGTTGCAATATGTGATCATAAATTTTTATATACCATGCCCTAGGTGCTTTTTTGATTCCATAAAGTGACTTTATCAGACGACATACCTTGTGTGGTTGATGCTCATCTACAAACCCTTCAAGTTGGGCCATGTATACTTCTTCTTTGAGATCACCATTCAGAAAAGCACTCTTGACATCCATCTGTTGAAGTTTCCATCCATTTTGTGCTGCCAGTGCACAGACAACTCTGATGGTTTTGATCTTCGCAATGGGTGCAAAGGTCTCATCATAGTCAATTCCTTCTTGCTAAGCATAATCCTTTGCAACAAGTCATACTTTATGTTTGTCGATTGAACCATCTGCCTTATATTTTGTTTTGAAAATCCATTTGCAGCTAATGGATTTCTTACCTGGAGGCAGATCAACAAGTTCCCACGTCTGATTCTAAATTAGGGAATCATATTCAGCATCCATATTCTATTTCCACTGTGGTTGGTTTAATGCCTCACGAACAATGTTAGGTTCGGTGTTATCAACAACTGAACTCATGAGTGCAAAATTTACCTCATGTCTGGCTTGACTTCGTGTTCTGACTCCCATAGAAGTACCTAGCAGTGAGTTTAGGTGTGCATCCCTAATAGTATTCTGGACCCATTTCAGATGTTGGTGTTGTTGCTGCTGATGTGAAGATGTGTTTTCTAGTGTGCCTAGATCAATGAACAAGTCTCCACTCAGCTCTTCTTCTCTCTGAGAATAATCATCTTGCTCATCATCTGGATGTGTGAGCAATCTATGTGATGAGGTCGGTACTGGATCTCCATTGTGTAGTAGGGATTCAAAGGATGACTCATCACACACCACATCTCAACTCTCGTAGATTTTCTTTATCTCAGGATCCATGAGACGATATGCCTTTGAGGTAGTAATATACCCTAAGAAAAGACATGGCAGTGTTTTTGGATTGATCTTCTTCCTTTTCTCATTTGGAACATGCATATATGCAGTGCAACCAAAAACTCTAAAATTATGAATAGAAGGTTTATGACCAGTCCATACCTCTTCTGGTGTCCTATTTTGCAAGATCTTCCTGGGTGCCCGGTTGAGTAGATACACTACTGTCTGGACTGCTTCTGCCCAAAACTGATCCTCCAACTTGGCGGTCGAGAGCATACAATGAGCCATCTCCATGATAGTCCTGTTGTGTCGCTTGGAAATCCCATTCTGTTGGGGAGTGTAGGGTGTAGTCAAATATTTCTGAAAGCCATGCTGCTTCAGGTATGCTAAGAACTTCTTCGATACAAATTTCCCCCCTCGATCTAAGCGGAGGAGAAGAAGAGGCTTCCCAGACTACCTGGTGGCTTGCTGGTAAAAGGTTTGGAAATTGGAAAAGGCCTCACTCTTCTTCCAGAGAAAATATACCCACATGTTCCATGAGTAATCATCAATGATGAGCTGGAAGTATTAAAAACCTTGGAAGCTAGCTGATAGGTGTCTACACAGATCAGTATGTACAACCTGAAGATGCTCCGTAGAATGATAAGAGATATTTTTGAATGGACCTCTCTATTGTTTACCCACAAGACATCCCGAGCAAACAGGTAAGGAATGGGAGAGTGGAGGAAGCCCTCTTACCATTTCCTTGGCACTGAGTTGATGCAGAGCCCAACAGAAAGATGACCATATCGAAATTGCCATAGTGCAGTGGACTCCGCCATTGAAGTAGAGAGAGAAATGTTAGATGAAGTGACCGCATCCAGTGCAAATAGACAGCCCTTCATAAATGCTCAAGCAATTACTGAGTCTCCCTAGGAAATGATGTAGGACTTGACCCCTTTCTCAATAAAGAATTCAACCTGCATTCGATGATTAAGAAGTTGACTCACAGATAAGAGATTTGAAGTCAAACCTAGAACATATAGTACCTTCATAAGTGTACATCTTCATGTCCCAAGAGGAATGATCACATCACCAATCCCCACCACAATATACTCCTGATTATTTGTGATGGTGATTCGAACTCTAGTGGGCCAATCACTCAGGGTATGGAACAACTTCTTAATGTCATTCATGTGTTTGCTGGCACCTGAATCAATCAACCAGACAATTTCTGACATTTGCAAAGTCTGTGAGACTAGGAAAATGTCTGGATGAGTTGTGTCTGGAACCTCTTCATCAGAGGTTGCATCCTCCTGAGCAGAAATATGACCCTTTTACCTCTTATTACAAGCACCCCATTAGGATTTCTTGGAATATATTTGGCCAGAAGTGCTCTCTTCGCCAAAGTTTCCATACTTGCAACCATTGTAATAACAGTTCGCAGTCGTGTGCGTATTTGTGGAGAAAATGTGGCACCATCGATCTGCCTTGTTGTTCTACTACTTCTGAGGTGGCCGCTATGGTGGCCACTAAGAAGGTTGCTGCTGAGGATGCTACTTCTGATTCTGGGAGGTTGACTTCCCTTTCCGAGGCTTATGCTTTTGCCTTGTGATGAAAGCCTTGTCTTCAAACGCTTCTTGAACATTCTAAATGCATTCTTCCTGCTATAGATAATTCACCAGTGTGGTAAAACTCACCTCCTGTTGAGTGATGGTCAAATTGGTGATCAATGTCTGAAACTAGGAAGGAAGAGCTCTCAAGGAGAGCAGGACTAACAACTTTTCATCCACCAGTTCACTGATAGCAGAAAGTTTTGTGCGTAACTCGGCCACACACCAGTAGAAGGCTTCTACTTATTCACCATCATTGATACTCATCATGTGAAGCTTTTTCTGAAGATGAAACTTCTTTGTCAAATTCTTGGCTTCATAGATGGTACGCAATGCGGTCCATGCCTGAGAGGAAGTGGTTGCTTCCCAAATGTAAGGTTGAACCTCATTAGAAAGGCTCAGAGTGATAAGCATTAATGATTTTCCATCAGCCTTTTCATGCTTAGCCAAACGATCAGCGTCTGTGGGAGGGGCGTATTTGCCAAAAACAATCCCCCAAAGATCTTCAAACTGAATAATCTTCCACATCTTGGTTTTCCATGTGGTGAAATTTGGCCCTTTGAGCAACTGGGCATCCAACAACAGAATGTGAGGTGCAGACATTTTCAAAAACTCAAAATTGTATTTTGGACACTCCTTTGGGTGTTCTACTTCCTGTTCATCATATTCATCATAGCCACATTCAAGTTCTACATGAATCTGCTCTACTTGACATCAAGAGAATATTCCCAGTGTTGCGGAGCTCGTTGACCAAAGCAAAGAACAGTCCAGTGGTGTCTTCATTGTCTTTTAATGCCCAAACAATTGGTGCCTTGCTCACAGTGCTTTCTACATCCGAAATTTGTGACATACATGGGCTGGCCTAATTTCGAGATCACGTGTGAACCATAGGAAAGAAATGGGCGTGAAAAAATTTTCCACACAGTTTTGCAATTGGCAGGCTTTGCTGGTGTTGGCTTTGCTGAAATGCAATGGATGATAGTAATGATAGCAGAAGACTCCAAGACATTTATTCTCACTTCAAAACTTTGCACAGCCTCTCCTTGGTTGCTTTAATTTTCTAACACAATGATTTTCTTTCTCCCACATGTCCAAATATCTGCAAAATGGTCGCTACAAATTCCAATGTGGGTTCAAAACACCAAAACAGGTTTTCACTACTATTTCAAATGCTAAAGCTAGTAAGCAAGATGCCAAAGCTAACACGTCCACTCCTTTAATGCAGGGTAAGACAAACAGGTTACCATGTTTCGTCATGTTTTAAAATTTGCACATGTCTCCACATGCCAAAGTTCCAATGATGGCAGACGAAATAATAACGGTTCTAATGAACAACGGCCTCCATGTACAGCACACAAAGAATACGCCAAAAAAAATCTTCAATCTGCCACGTGCAAACAAAAAAAAACAGCGGCTCCAATGAATTTTCACGTAGGCTTATGCTCCTTCGACGGCAGCCTCCTCCAGCACAGAACAAATTCTCTTGCTCTGATACCAATGATAGCAGAGAATGATTGATTTATTCAATGCGTGTCTATTAAACAAACTAGCAGAGCCTTATAAAGGCTACGGGAGGAGAGACGAAGAGAGGAACAGTTAAATAATTGTTCACAAACAAAAAAAAATAATCAATGTATTAGCTTATTAGGCATCATGTAACTAATGCCCTAACAAAACACAGCCCTTACAAGTTTTCCTAATTAAAATTTCTTTTTGTTATGACATCACAAGTTTGTGTTATAAAGAGCACCACTAAGGTTGCATGATCTCTCACCATTTTGAATAGGCGGAACAACATTTATTTTACTTCTAAGGAAGGTAAAATGAGAAAAATTTCCTTTCTATTTTCTTTCTACATAGTTTGATTTCTTTTGTTAATCTACCAAGATTATATCAAGAAAACATTTCCTTTTTCCTATTTTTCTATTTTATTTCTTTACTTTTGTCTCAAATTACATGTTCCTCAATTAGGGTCTCATTACGATCAATAAATCATTTTACCAAATAGAATTTAATAAAAAGCAAGAGTCAACCAAATCGCATTATTACTTTCATGGGAGAGAGAGATGAATCAACACATCACATTTCTAATTCTATAGGAACAAGAGGTATTCAACATAGGAAACACATCATGAATTTCATAATGACTTGGAATCTATCATTCAACATGTACCACACCAATATTTCAAGGGTTTACCAAATAATTACAAGCATCATTAAACATTTCTAGTGGGTCTCTACAAATTTCAAATAAAGTTACAAGGAAGACTCATTAAAGAGGTATATTTATTTTTACAAATTTACAAGGTTTAACAATGTTTGTTTTTTAGGTTCAAACATTTTACTTGCATAATAAGACCTAGAAAGTTTTCAAATCAACACCCATATTTCCGTAAAATACCACCAGCCAAACAACAATATGATTACGCAAATTTTTACTCCAAGGACACCACATTCCATTTGAAAACATCAAGTACAAGAGAACAATCAATTAATCTTTTCAAACATGGACTCTATGACCAACAGTTACATTTTAAAAGAAGGAGCACAACATAAGCACCACCGAGATTGCAATATTAAGATCTACCAAACTAACATCTCTAAGAACAAGGTTCAAAAGACCCAATTACATACATAAGTGTCTCCACGTAATCCAAAGATGAATAGGTCATAAATCTTTTACTCATAAAAATCTAAAGGGTTAAGACAAGGGTAACCTTATTCATAGGTAAAAGAGAGAAAAACAAGTACACTTAAGTAAACACACTTCCCAAATGGACTTAAATCTTACCATAGTTACCAAGATACATACAATCCACAAGTCAATACTTTCCATAAAGAAACAAGGAAACCATCATATAACTTAGCATGCTATCATGGAACATCACTACCAAACAAACACTTATCCACTAGAATATATATTCAACCAAGAATCAAATCCAAACTCACACAAACCATAAGCTCATAACCAAACACATCTACTCTGACGAGGAGGAAATGTCTTACCAGGTTGTAAGATAATCACCACCACAGCTATCAAACTGCCAACAAGACTGCACTACACAACAAACTCTCTCACTCTAGAAGACTGAGTAACGAAAGAGTCACTCCAAGATCCTAGGCACACTCAGGTTTCTGTCATTCCAAAACCAAGGCCTAACTTAAGGCACCTAAGAAAACATTAAAGGCACCTAGGGTGTACCCCCATATGACGATATGTCACAAAACAAATAGCATAGAACCAGCTCAACAACAGGAAAGAAAGAGTCACGTAACATTTTGCTAAGTATCCAACAGATAAATGAGCTCCGAGTCACCATTCAAAGTAAAATCCAAGAAATATTGGCAATCAAGGAAAAGTGGCTAAGCAGCCGCATTGCAATGTCTAAAAATTATCGCAAAAATATAACTAAAAGAGCCTCAGATCTTCCCAATCCAATCATAAAATGAGGTGCTGGTACTTGATAAAATAACACAAGTTTATGAATAAAAATACAGAAGTCCACATCATAGTCACTTCGCATCCCTTCAAGGCCACTAATAGGGGTACTATACCTTGAGCTCAGTTATAAGAATGCATACGCAAGGCTAGATCAAAAGTGACACCGAGACTTAATATCCATTTACTCATATAGGGATTAAGTCACCAAAGAGGAAACTAACACTAACTCGTCCCACCACTTGAAGGAAGGAGGGGAACTTTAGATGACTAAACAACTTCTATTTTACTCTTTCTGACCCCAGCACATAACCACAAAATCCAAACCACAAGAATCACACCATACAATTTATCACTCCAGCAAGGAAGATTCCAAAAGGTTTATCACATCATATGACTAAAGAAAAAGTGAGCACTCATCAAACATCATCTTTCAAAGGAAACAAGTTCTTGTTACATTTGAATTTCGTAAGAATATCCATTTAATTTTAACATCTTTAGTTATCAAGATTTGACAAAACGCCACTAGGTAAGTTCAGCAATTTGAATAAATTTATTATTTTTTTATTATTTTAATCATGGAGGTTCTAGTCTTGCTAATTGGTTTTTGTTTTCAATGTCGGCCTAGGGTCCAAGTGTTCAACCCACGGCTCTGATACCAAGTGTAATGCCCCCTAAAACGACGTTCTAGAACCACGTTGAAACCCTAAACACTTAGCCCGAAAGTTGTGACTAATAATTTTTAATTATTTTTGTTTAAGTTATAATATTACAAGTGTAACAACCCCTACGGTACATTAAATTCACATAGACCAATATTCTCAACCTTACGATTGGGGAACCAGGTCTAGATCAAAGGTTAAATATTTCTAATTTATCTCTAACTCAATTAATTAACATTCAACTAGGAAGGTAACATAATTTAGTTTGCTTGGTTAAATTATTTCTTCTCTTTAATTAATGATCAATCCCAACATGGTCAATCTTATACTTAATCATTTTGTTTCATTATCCTATTAGCTTTAATATCCCACATTTCATTAATTTACTAAACCATACTAGGAGCTAGGAAAAAGACTTGCACACTAAGGTAATTAAATGGCCCCATTCATTCATCTACACATACCCTTAATTTTATTTAAACATCTATAACATATATTCCTACCAAACAAAATTAGGGTGAAACCTACACCCTTAGAACAAATCAATCTTTGCCACTAGATCTTAGGGTTTCAAACTAAACCTAGAAATCCTTACGAATTCTTATTAAAACCTTTCCTTTATTCTATTCTTCTCATTTGGTCTATTTTGTTTTGTTTTATTGTTGGTTTGAGAGAAGGAAGCCATGAGAGTAAGAGAGGAATAACTATGGAGGATTTTCTTCAAGATCAAGTTTAGATTTCTTTAGATTGTATTTTTTTATCATTGTAATCTATTTCATTCAAGGATAGAAGGAGGTTTTCCTTTCCAAACTGGTTTTATTTCAAGCCATTTGTATTTGGGGAAAAACCCTTCCTCCATTAATATAAAAAGATTTAGCACCTTTAATCTTCCATTTTGAAGTTTTACTTGCATGAACAATGAATTATAACCATATTTTTCTTGCTGGAAGTTTGTTATACAATTTTACAAACTTACAATCTAATTAAATCTGGCTAAAATTTGCATAGGCGTGGATCTATGTTTTTCCATGGAAAGTGACAAGACCACTGCCCAAAGCAGGACGGAGGTCTTGGGACCGCCACCCTACTTGGGTGGAAAACCGTGAACCACCACCTTATAGAGTTGAGATTCTAAGACTGATGCCTTGTCTGAGTGGTGGTTATGAGACCATCGCTCTACATAGGGTCACGGTCGTAATGTGCTAGAGTTTTCATTGTCAATAAATGAAAATTCTTGAATGGAATGTGTCATGCTAAGATTAGACATTACCCTCACACCAGTAATACATTCTTCTAGATCAGAAGGCTCAAAATAATAGTTGAATCGAACTGATGGACTATCTAAAGGATCTGTGATTCTGAGTCGAAGCTCACCTCTTGATAATGGAAATGCCACTTTACTAAGAATGAATCCCAAATATTGAAAATTAGTAGAACTATTCTGTTGGACAAAGCTTGCAGGCTCAATGTAGATCTGGGAATTTTCTACGATGCCCACTACTTGTATGCTATTGACTTCAGGTGGTTTAGATGATTCAATAGTGGCACTTGCACGTGGTGGATCTTGAACCCCTTTTCCTACCAAAGGTAAATCTAAAAGTACTGTAATATTCAATTCTCGTAACTGTTGAGATGGACCAATTCCACTTAAGAGGAGAAGTTGAGGGCTGCCTATACCTCCTGCCGACAAAATTACTTGACTTTTATTTGTCAATTGATTTAATAATACTTTATAAGAGATGCCATCAACACTCAAGAACTCCGCACCATTAGCCTTCCAATTTCCTACAATAAATTTTCATATCATATATTAGAAATCTCTATTGTATTTCATCTGGCCTACTTATATGACTCACGGAAAATACACAATAATAACTTTTAATATAAATAATTATTTGCAACTCATGTTGATGGTGGCACTATAAAAGTGAAAATTCAAGGGGTAAATGGGTGCTCCTAGAAATTTAATCCAGCAAATTAAAACAAAAGAAGATGGTTACACAAGTCTGGCAGATAATGAAGTGAGTTTAGCTCAAGCGGAAAGGGATATTAGAGAATTATTATTATTATAATATATATAAGATTCATGAATGATCCTATATAAAATAAATAATTGGTCTCGAAACAAGAAAAATTTGAAAATAAAGTATCATTTTGTACCTGATGACGATTCAAAGAGGATTTTGCTGACAGTAGCATTGAGAAGAACTACAATGTTATCTGGATTCGCATACTGGAAAAGATCTGCTCCTGTATGTCTCTTTCCATTGTTGTCAAAAGTTGAATCACTAATCTTTGTTCCCTCCAAATGCTCCAAAGTATATCCATTGTAGGGAAGCACTCCATCTTCTAAAAGACCATCCCTGACAGCAGAATTCCAACGAAAAAGCTTGTCTGGTTTGAAGGCATTCTTCTTCTCCACCCATTCAAACGACTCGTTAACAAGTTTCTCATCCCATCCCATATTCCGAATATATTCCCGGCTCACCCTGTTGTAGAAGCCAGCGTTGATAGATGTTCCCCCACCTAGAACTCTAGCCCTCACTGTCTCTACTCCATCTTCTGTGGGAATTCTCTGAGCTACAGATGGGAAATTATTGGTATCCAATAAAATATTGAAAAATCCACTGCTGTTCTCAACGTCGAGATTTCCGTAAGGAGAATCTCCCCTTTCTAATACCAATAAGAATAATCATGTGATATAGTTGCTGCGAGAGGACACCCTATTGTACTGCCTCCAACGATAATGTAATCATATGCTCTTGCAGCTACCTTTTTAGCATCTACTGTAATAAACGAATATGGGTACTCTGCAAACATAAATAAAAAATCAGTGATGGAGTTTATTTTGAAATAAAATCCTAGCTTACTAAGAAACCATCGTCTATACTGACATTAGGGTCTTCTAATTCTCTTTACACTGAAAATAATAGCTTTCAGAGAAGCTGGTTAAATCTTAGTAACAAACAACAATGTGTTAGATTGCAAATACTTCTTAACAGAACAGACATATTTCTTCAAAAAGAAATTTGGAAAAATTCTACTACACACCCAAATTTGATTTCGCTGCTTCTGAACCATGTAGCCGGTGATGATTGCTGAATATTAGTAGGCATGAAATCACAAAGAAAAGAATCTCCATTTTCACTCACTCAGTTGTTCGAAATTGATATTGAATTTTGGTTGCAATATGAAATGGATACGCTCGACATTTTCTTTTTATAGACGATGGCAAGTTTGACAACAGTTATCCAAGTTAGGGGAAGTCCGGTCATCACCCAATCGTTAAATAAAATCGGCATGTTTGACCACCGATGTTGAAGTTTCATGCAATTTTTCGAATGCACTGTAATTCGCTACGCTCCAATTAATTTCAACAGTTTTCTATTATAGTTTGTACATGTTTTGTAATTGAACATTGAATAAACATATGTTGCTAGAATTTCAGATATAATTATCGTTTCTTCTCGATAATAATGTTGTAAATAACTTGAATATAAAAATAATTAGCTTTAGTTCCCTATAAGTTAATTTGGTTAAGTGTTTTGAACATAAAAATCCTAGAGCTTCACAATGATGTAATAATTTTTTGGGATCAATGTAATTAAATTATTGTGTAGCTTAATAATAAAAGCATTTGATAATAGTAAAAGTCTATAAACACATTAAAAATAGAGAATACATTGGAGTAGGGAAATCTGACATATTGTTGTTCACTCCAAATTCCCCTGTTTTTATGAAGGTGAAAATTTAAAATTTTGAGTTTAAGTGTCTTTTCTGTCGAACTGGTAATGTGAAAAGCTAAGAAATTGTGAAAATCTACGTTTCCGGGTCATTTTGAGTGTTTTTCGGGCCAGTCGGACATTTTTGTCCCGCGTGTCCCAAGTTCAGATGGGCCCTCTATTCCCCGATCGGCCGGTTTTCCCGAAGTTTGTCTTTTTTGGGCCCGTCAAAACTATTTGTCCCAAATGTCCCAAGTCCAGTTGAGCAAGTTGTTCCATTTACGACCGAACCACGTACTTCACGCTTTCACGTCCCAAATGTCCCAAACTCTTCCAGACCCATTGTCACCTTTTCGCCCGATCCGGCCAAGTCGCGTACTTTGCGCACTTTTGTCCTGCGTGTCCCAAAAGGCATTTGTGCATCTTTTCCCCACTTTTCCCGAATCGGCCGAGCTGCGTGTTTCGTGCATTCACGTCTCACATGTCCCAAATGAACCAAATGCCATTCGTGTTAATTTTTCCCACTCTACCCGAATTTCTTGCTTTTCAATTTGGTAGGCGTGTATTTAATGTGCATTTATTACCTTTCTCTCTCCTAAATGGCTATATAACAAGCAAACCCCCCTATGCGTTTTCCACACTGCTTCCATGCTATCTTTTGCTCAAACCCTTGCAATCTAATTTCCTGTGCGCGTATCCATTTCCCACTGCAATTCCTTCCTGAGTTTAGTTTGCAGCTCTGCTCTCTCAATTGTTATCAACATGAAGATCAAATTCCAAGGGCAGGAGAAAATCTCACCACTAGAGTCTGTCGTTCCTGATATTGGGGAAAGTGAAGTTCGTCACCTTGACTTTGGCGATTTCTTGTTGAGGATGACAGATGCAAACCCTACACCAATGGCACAGATGATTCACGATAGTGGTCTGGCTTTTGATGGAGGTTTTCCAATTTCAGTGCAATGCGTTGATATAGTGCTCTCATGCGGGGCTCATTTAAACCTTGATTCGAACGAATTGACAAACATACACGGGGAACTTATCGCCAAACTTGATGTTTCTGCCATTAGCACTACACTGAGGATTCCGGAAATGGATAATGCCATAGTTGTTTCCCAGAATCAAGCACAAGCCCTGTTCAATCAAGACAGTGACAACATCAAGGCGCGGGTGGCGAAGTCTTAGCTTAAAAACCCAAATAACGGAGCATCTCGCCTATCCAAAACCCTTATTCGAGCAGATTTCATAATCTTGTTGGCTTGGGTTATGGGCTTACCCTCCACCAACGAGTTCCATTTCTGGATGTGCCCGCTCATCAACATGGTGTGCGAAGGAACTCAAAACATCAATTGGGTAGAAATCATCAGCATGAACCTAACAGAGCAGCTGTCCAATGTGCAGCAAACGAAGAAATTCTACATGACTTCATACCTGATATACAATCTCACAACGTCAAGGCAATGGTATGGCTTCTCTTACATTGATGCCCACAAGGCTGATCCTGTGTATCCCTATTGCCCATAATTCACCCTAGAAACCAGCAATCGTAACTCCTGAAAGGTGAATGATGCCTTTAGCATGTATATGGTAAGACTTCTTGAAGGCGACACTGCTAGAAGATTTTCTGATGAAGCCATGAATCTAATATCGCACTACAGTGCTTATTTTATTTAATTCAAGAAATTTTCTTATATCAGGCTAGCTGGTTATGAGAGCACACCTCTGAGACTTCCTATGTTTTGTAGTGATAAGATGGCTCTAATAGAAGTATGTAGGCAGTTGGATAAATTGCATAGAACCTGTAGAGATAAGAAGATCATTGGTTTACACTTTCCCATCTCTTTCGGAAATTACACTTGCAAAACAGCCCTGGATGCACAGAATATAAAAAGAGCCCTGGCTCCTATCACTTTCCATTTCTTCAAGCCAAGAACTTTCTTCGACTTGAAGAAGTTCGTTGAGCAGAATATTAAAATAAAATATCATCATAGAGCCGATACAGAAGACTATTGGGTTGACTGTGCTGATGATTTTGAGGCCAGGAGGAGGCATTATGGCAGGTTCTCTCTGTAATTGATCGAAGAACTCGGCTTATATCACGTTCCTGAAGGGCTCAAGGATGAAAACTCTGATCTATACTCCTATGAGTATGATAATGTGGTTAAGCACACTCCCTTAGAGGACTTAGATTGGTTTAAAAAAGAGAAAGATGATTTAGCTGAGATCCTAGCCCCAGTCTTAGTCAGGACTAAGATCTGGTTTGATAGACAAGTCAGAGAACTAAGGAGGCACTTAGGAGAATCCTCCTCCAAGGATGTCTCAACAACAAGGAGGGAAGCATCAACTCCAAGGTCAGATACACCTGTGCAAACTCCTCCTACCGCATCAACGTAAGGACCTGCAGCTTCAACTCCTTCTTCATCCACCCAGGTATACCAAAAGAAATTCAAAGAAGTTAAGAAGGAGCCTATGGAAGAAGATCCTCAAAAGAAGCAGACAGAATTACCTTCGGGGCCAGAGAACATCATTGTTCTCAGTGAGAGTGAAGAAAGTGAAGTGCCAGCTCCTTCAAGCACTCCTGAGGCTCCAACAGATACAGACAAGGAGGTTCAGAGCACCGAACATCCAAGTGCTATTGACTCTTCCACACTAGTTGTCTCAAGCACCCCACTCATGTCTCAGCTCGAGACAACAGTAGCATAGACCTTGGGCGCTATGATTTCTCTGTCTCTTGGTCCTCTTGCTCCCCCTGTTGTTTCCTCCTCCTCGTTTGCATGGGTGTAACCTTTTGTCGACAGTAGGAAGATTAAATCTTCCTCTCGGAGATCGGGGCCGAATTTTTATGCTGTGGCAGCCTTGTTAGGAACTACCCCTCCTTCTCATGCCAATAAAGTCAGAATCACCTCTAGAATAGTGTCAGATGCTCAGGGTCAACAATTCCTGGAGGTTGCTAAGCCTGCAATAGATAAATCAGAGTAGGACTTACAGGCATCTGAACTAGAACTCTCAAGGATTCCTATGGGAGAGTCTACCCCTGAAGGTGAAATCCACAACCTCCAGGAAACGGTCACAAGAGTCATTGGGAGGGTAGAAAAAGGGTAGCAAACTATTGAACAACTGGAGGAACAAGCCCAGATTCTCACGAGTTTTATCAAATCTCTTTTGTCTAAGGACAAATTTTTGGACCCTACCCCATTGACTACTCTTCCACCACCTATAATTTTGAGCCAAGATGAAGTATAGAGTATTAAATATATGCACAAGTATTCTGTCTATGGAAGAGCTATGGAGGCCATGGTGGATGATATGCTTGTTGCGGGATTGAACTTCATCGATGAATCTTTCAAACTCCACGAAAAGGTGAACAACGTGCAACTGAAGCTCTCCTCCACTATCAATATCATAGATAAAGAGCTCAAAATTTGGAGCAGTTGCATAGTAGACCTCCGCCTCATGGGACAGACAGATGAGAATATTTTATTGGCGAGTAAGGTCTTTGATGATGCAAAGGACAATCTGTCAAAGTCCTGGGTCTACAGCGTGGAGTGGAAGATCAAAGTCTTGGAGGAGGCTTTGGGAGAACTGAAGAATAGCTGGCAGAAGGGTGAGGCTTTCAAGACAATGGTTGTATCTGCTTTCAAAGATATACATTTTCATCTTCAGGATGAAAC
>CM034155.1:547679058-547767271 GCA_019776745.2 Taxus chinensis
GTAGAAATGTTAGTGAAAGGAAGGTAAAAATTTTCACTCCTTTGAATAATTTTAAATATCATACGAATTTTTGCAAGAATCTAATACAATAGGTCATACTGACACGACATGTTGGAAGTAGACATCTGGAAGCTACACTGAAGAACCAAACCAAGGAATCAAATAAGTGATCTGAAAGCTGTGAAGACAGAAGAGGAGGTGGAGATAGAGAATGAATCAGATGTATATGAGAGCTTAGATGCATGACCACCAACATGGATAGATAAGATCAGGAAGAGGAGATGAGTAGACTATTCCAGATCAAAATCCTAATCAATAGAACTAAGGTAAATGTTTTGGTTGATACGGTTTTCAGTATAATTTAATTTGTGAAGTGGTTGTGAAATTTTTTGGTCTTGATGATTATGAGCATCCAAACCCATATCCTTTGGGATGGGTGAAGAAGGGTGTAGAAATTCATGTAACAAGAAGATGTAAGGTAAATTTTGGGATAAATTCTCTATATATTGATGTATTGGAAGTGATGTGCAATTCCACTTGATGCATTTGATGTTGTGTTTGGGAAGTCCTTACTTTTATATCTAGGATGTTATATTCATGATAAGGGAGAACCGATACAAATGGGTCAAGTAAGGGATCAATAAAATATGAGAACACCAACGTAAGTCATGGGTTACTATGGTAAGTGCTAATGAAGAAAAGCGTCTTATTCAGGACAATAATAATATTTTTGTTTACATTTGTTAAAGGATAAAATGATGGGTGGAAGTTTCAGATATTTCTACCCAGGGGATGATGATTTTTATATTATTATTAGTATTTGAGGATGTTTTTCAAAATATTAGTAGGTTACCACAAAAACAAGAGGTAGAGCATGAGATTTAGCTATTTTGAGATTTTCCCTCTACCGAATATCTAGTTCTACAGGAAAATCATTTTTATAGAGTATTAAGGTGAAGAAACAACTCCAGGAGATGTTAGACCAAGGTGTGATACATCTGAAAACCTCACCATGTGGTTAGCCTATTGTGATGGTACCGAAGAAGGGTGGTTGTTGGAGGATGTGCATCGACTAACAAGCCTTGAAAAAGATCACCATCAAGCAAAAATATCCACTCCCCCATATAGATGACCTCTTGGAAAACCTTCAACATGCCAAATTCTTCCCAAAGTTGGATCTCATGTCAGGATATCAAGTCAAGATGAAGGAGGAGGATATATGAAAGACTGCGTTAAAGATAAAACAAGGTTTGTATGAATGCTTAGTACTTCCTTTTGGTTTATGTAATGTACCCACTACATTTATGAGATTGATGAATGATGTATTGCGGGAATTGATAGATTCATGTGTCATTGTTTATCTAGATGATATTATGATTGTTAGTTCCACTTGGGAGGAACATCCAACACATTTGTAGCAAGTATTGCAAGTTCTCAATGAGAAACAACTATTATGCAATATGAAGAAGTGTGAATTTTCCAAACAATCACTTGTCTATCTTGGCCACATGGTTGGAGGAGGAGAGATATGAGTTGATTCAAAGAATGTGGAAGCCATCACCAACTGGCCAACACCAAACAAGATCCACAAAGACACGAAGTTCATTTCAGGATTTTATACTATTGGAGAACCTCTACACATAGTGGCCACAAAGAGTAATGTTTTTGAATGGGGTAAGGAACAAGATAAATCCTTTGAGTTATTGAAGAAAAAGATTACTCATGCTCTAGTACTTTCTCTTCCTAATTTACAACAACCCTTTGAAGTAGAGATAGATGTAGTGATTATGCTATGGGAGTAGTGTTGCTACATGGAGGTAAGCCAAAATGTTATCATTCTGAGACCTTTACTTCAACAGTTGGAGGATATTTATTATATGATAAGGAAATGCATGCACTAGTTTAGGCCATTAAAAAATGAAAGCATTATTTCTTGGGTAAAAAAACTATTGTGCACACTGACCACAAACGTTGCCATTATTTGCAAGCACAGTCAAAATTACACTAGGTAAGGAATTACAAATGAATGAGATTCCTTTAGTAGTTCCATTTGGTGATCAAATAGAAGAAGGGTAGTACAAAATTGGTGGAAAGCATGTTTTCTATGCCACCCACATAGGAGAAAGTCTCTTTCTTTTCCACTACCTCTCAGATCGATGCCTTAACAAAGGAAGCTTTCAGAGACGCATACACCCAAGAAAAATAATTTCGGGGTGAAATTTATGTAGTTACAGACCCAAAAGGCTTAAATGAAAGGGATTGAATATTTTATCTCAAGGATGGGATGCTTTAACCGATGGGGGAAGCTTTGTGTGTCAAAATAAGAAAGGCATCTATTGATGAGGGAAACAAATACCTTGAAATTAGCATGACATTTCAGTGTTGGTAATTCTTTAGCCCACTTACAAAGGTATGTGTATTATCCCAATATGCAAGAATAAATTTCTAAGTTCAAAATAGGATGTAAACTGTGTTATACTAGCAAGTATAAAACTAGGAAGGATGGTTTGTATATGTCATTAAAAGTTTGTATTTGTCTATGGGAGGAAATTTCTATGGATTTTGTAGGAGGACTACCTATGTATAAACATGTTCATGACTCTCTCTATGTTGTTGTTGATATATTTAGTAAGATGTAATTATTATGGCATGTAAAAAGACAATAAATGCATATGAGGCAGCAGATCTCTTCTTTGTTAATGTATGGGTGCATTTTGTCTTTCCAAAGTCTGTTGTTTCTCATAGGGATTCCAAGTTCTTGGGAAAGTTTTGGACTACTTTGTGGGAGAAGATGAACAACAAGTTACATAGGAGCATGACCTTACATATAGAGACAGATGGACAAATTGAGGTGGTGATTAAGACTTTGTTACAACTGATTAGAGGTTATAATAGAAAATATCCATGGACTTGGGATGATTCTCTAGCCTAAATTTAGAATTCCTCTAACCGATCAGTGCATACATCTACTATGAAGTCATTGTTTGAAGAATGATTAGGATATCTACCTATAAATCCACTGTACATAGCAGTTCGACAATAGGATGAAGAGAAGATGAAACACTCAGAGGTGACTAGAGAAACAAAATTCACTTAGAGGATCTGGAAAATCCATTTCAAGGTGAAATAATAGTTGGAGAAATCCCAAGCCAAGTACAAAGATAGACATGATCAGCATAGGAGAGAGCAAAAGCTTCCTGTTGGAGATAGAGTTTGGATATAGAGAGAATATAATGTCAAGCATGGAAGCTCAAGCCACTATGATATGGACCCTTAAAAATATTGAAGAAGGTTGGATAAAATGATTTTTGGCCTGATTTCCCACCATTTATGCAGATGTAATCAGTAGTAAATTGTGAGAATTTACAACCATTCTGCCCTAATTTATTCGGCTTGATTTCCCACCATTTTGCCTTAATTTTCCTGTCTGCGTGCTCTAAAATATTTTGTCTCTTGATATGGGTGTTCTGAAAAGAATTACCTCCTTTTTGAATGCCTCGATTTGTTTGCAGAAGCCATTGCCATGCCCCTCCTTGAAAAGTCTCCGAGCTTGCCTCTGTTTTTTCCCTAATTTCTTCAAAATCCGCGGGCTTTGCCATTTTTTCTGTTTTTTCCCCTCGACCATGGAAGCTTGAGAATGGTTAGTTTATATTTATATGCCTTTGAAAATCCAAATCCATGGTCAAAAAAATGCTTGGAACCATGATTCACTTGGTTTTTGTTTCTAAAAATTTTCATCCTTAGTGAAAAATTCAGGTTCTAGGCATGAACAGTGAATTTCTATGTTTTTGATGGTCTAATGGGTTCCTTTTTCCTGTCAAAGTTTTTCCTCAGCATTTGGTAGTCACTTGGTTTCCTTTGGTTCACTAGCGGATGATAGGAAAATGCTTCAGCTTATCACTTTTTGCTTTTTTGTAAAAAAGGCAAATTTGGTCCCGTGGCTCCGCTCAATTATGATTGGTTCTTTTGGTGCTTACATGGCTTCTTCTGATTGGATGGGGCATGGCCGGTTTTATTTTGAAATTGTTCTTTTTGGATACTTTGGTAGAAATTTATAACTCAACCCACGGCCTCACCAGGCTCTGATTGAAGCAAATTTAAGTGGCGAGGAAAATTTCTTATTTTCACCTCGAGGGTGTCCATGTGCTCATTTTTTATTTGATGCGGTGGGACACTCCTAAAGTTTTTGGAAATTGGCGGGACACTCCTAAAGTTTTTAGAAATTTTATATCCAAAACTTTTCAATGTGGAGGAGTGGCACTCATTTGAATATTTACTTTTTGTTTTAGCCTTGGAGTAGAATCGGGAGGACATGTGGAGGCTTCCACCAGGTCTTCTGATACTTAGTCTTTTTTCAAAGGGTTTTGGGATGCTTAGGACTCGTGGAGGAACCATGCATGTTTGGGGACTGACCCTTGAGTTTCATTTTAAAGAAGCTCTAGTAGGAGACTTGGAGGCCTGTGCTCACTTTGCATTTTGCTTGGAATTTTCAACAGCCAAGGGAGATTGCCTCAGACTTTGACATGTGGCACCTTCCAGTGAGCTTCAAGCCTTAAAACAAATTTTGTCAGGCCAAGACACGTGGTGAGCCTGGCGCTCATTTAGGACCTCAAATTTTGGGGACCATCTCAAGATACGCCATTGTGACACATGGCAGTTTGAAAAGTCAAGGGGCAGAGAACTAGACCATCAGGGGGAAAATTAGGTTTTTTACCTCCTAAGGATTAAAACATCGAAATGGCCCACAAGCCAGACAAAGATGAGGTCAAGGTTGAAAATTCAACAGGCGGGGAAGTGGACCATCAGGGGAAACTTGGGTTTTTTTCCTCCAAAGGATTAAAACATCAAACTGGCCAGGTCTACACTGGAATGGCAGATCTACAGGGGAAACTTGGAAATTTTTCAATTTTCCGAAAAGAAGGTGAAATATCAAAATTTGGCTGCAGTTCCTTTGGACCCACCTCAGGACAGGTGTTAGGCTCATTTCTCAAGGGCAGGGGTGCAGAGAAAAGTTGAGATTTTTTACATTTTTTCAAAGGGTTGTAAAAATTCAAAGGAAATCCCCAACTCTGTTTTAAAATTGAATCTTCCACGTGGACGACCCAAATTCAAAATGAAGATCAACGACAGCTATGTGTCTAAATAAGATTTTCCCACCATTTTACTGGAAAGCTCCTGGAAGTGTGAGTCTTCATGATTTATTTGTATTTCCTACACACCATGTAGGGAGGTGAGTAAATTTTGATATCTAAGTTTGGTGGGGGAGATTTGGAGACGTATTTTTCCATTAAAATGGTTTGACTATCGGGCTTGATCTGATTTTCAGTTTTTCTTCTCCCAAGCGCACAAGGAACCAGATTTGACAGATTAGGGGTGGTAGTTGTTGAAAAATTGAAAGAATAGTGGTTTTCTAGAGGAAAGATTTGAATGCGGGAGACTTTGGAAGACACTTGCCCCCCTGAGCACCTGGCAAATTTTTGTAGATCTGATTCTAGGAATCACGATCGTGATCATGACATGCACTGGTGGAACTCAATGTTTGGATTTTTGGGGAAAAAAATGCTCTGTTGTAAATGTTATAAATGGCACAAATTTATCATGTAAATGGTTGGAGTGTGAGGGGTCAGGACTGATTTTCCTAATAGAAAAAATGCTTGATAGAGCCCATCCTTTTGAGAATATGATTGAGAAGTCTATATATCTCTTTTGTATTTAATTTGATCATGTCAAGGTGGTTGCGAGTTTACATCCATTGACTATCTTCGAGATTGTTCTAGAGACATTCCCCTGCTGATAAATTTAATCAAACTTGAGTTATTATGTGTGGATCTTATGCAAAATGTGTGTCTTTACTTCTGAATGTATGCAAATAGTTGTTCTTCTTCCTGTTGAAATCTTATGTCAAAATATTTCTAAATCACACAGGTCTTAATCCTTTTGATAGTTTAGTGGCATCTGTAATTTAATTTTTTAGAATAGCTTTCATCTGGGAGTGAAATAAATGATTTAAAATGACTTTTCTCTCATATGTTGACAAATATTTTTTGTAAGCCTCTACATGTACCCCAGGCATGATTTGGCTCAGATCTTTATGTTTTTTTGGGTTTTCTAACTCGATCCTTCCTGTTAGAATCTCATAGATTGTATGAAAAAGTGCTAATATGGGCGTCCACTGAAGCACATATTCTTGTCAAAGAAACATTTTAGCTTCTCTGTAACATTCTCTTGGTTTAGTTTTCCATTTTACAAGAGTTCTCAAAGATTAGGTATAATCAACTTTATCCTTCTTCACCTCCCACCAAATTCACTCAAAAACAAATAATCCTACCCATACTACCCTTGTTTGTCATGTGTGTATACAAATGCACAAATTTTACTACCAAAACATGTAGAAACAATCATGATTCAAAATGTCTTTAGTAGCCTTAACCTTGCTTAGAGAATGTCTCCACTATCTAGAGTGACAACTCGCGAGATTAAGATGTTGTTGCATTGATCATATTTTCTTCAAGGTCTCCTTAAAAAAATTCGTTAGGAAGGATATCTCCATCTCCTCCATAAATAATAGGCTACAAAAAGGTTCTCTTACCTTGGTTGAAAGGCACAACCTAAAATAGTGAAGATATATCAAATCCTCTTGAGGGTGATATCCATTTCTCCACATCTGAGTGACTAAGGGCCAGTTAGATCCAATCCCTGGCTATAAAATGACTCATAATGATATATCTATCTCTAAGCTTCCTATTAAACTTGTGATGATGCTAAAAATTAGAAGGAGAATCAATTTGGGTACCAACAGAATCAATATTAGAGTGACAAATGGAAACTATAAGTGGATCTCCTCTTGCACATACTATATCAGAACTTGAACACTTGTCTAGAGACTAATGCCTAGATCCAATCATTAGCACCTAGGCACTCCTGTTTTCCTGTGGGAAATCTTATCCTGTAAATTACTAAGTCTCAGAACCTCAAGTAAACCATAAGGATACAAATTTAAGTATTTTCTAGTTGCTAACCAATCCAACTCATCTCTATATTTCTTTTAAATCAACTAATTCAATCTATCTCCTCCTCTTTCTTAGGGTTTCACATTGTAAATGATTGTTTGCTTGTGATTTACTGCATATTATCATTTTTATATCATCCATTACATGAGTCAATCTGAAATTAAGATTTAATTCAAATTCTATTAAACCATTGAATTCTCACTCCTTTGGTTAATGCATCTAATATGCATGAACCCTACCTTCTTAACATGCATTGAATTCTCACTCCTTTTGAATACATGAATCAATTTTATGATGCATCATATTATCCAAAAATTGTTTCTAGCATGACTACCATTGCTGCTAATTTTATGCAAGTTCATAACCAACATCATCCCCGCCTCAATACTCTAATGCTTGATCTAACTATCAATGTAGTAAACAATATTCAGAATCAACCTCCTAATACTCCACCTTTCTCTATATCCCACCACTTATTACCTCTATAGTTCCTACCTCCATCTCAAAAGGTTATGATATCATTGAGGAAAATTAAGAATACACAAGCTAAAATATCTCTTTACGATCAGTTACGCATTGCACCATATTTTCATAATACACTAGAGTTTTTTACATGCTTAGTACTTATTGAAAGTGAAAACTCCCCTATTTCCTTCACTCATATTATTCAATCCCTAAAAAAATCCCACATGTCATATCCTTCAGTGATGAGGAAATCCCTCCTACTATCATTAGTGATCTTCCTGCACCTTTTCTTATCACTGCTACTATTGGTTCTCATTATGTAAGGTGTTGTACTAATTGATAATGGCTCCACTATAAATTTATGTTCTCTCTCATGACTTATTCAATTGCAAATAAATAATAGTATTATCACTAAATCCTCTACCCTTTTTCACAGATATGATTCTTCTAATAAAACATGCATGAGCACCATCACCTTACCTTTATAAGTTGGACCTAATACCCTTCCCATTGTTTTCTATATCATTGACACATTATTTAAATTCAATTGCTTACTTGGTAGACCATGGATTCATGCCATGCATGATGTGCCTCCTAAATTTCTTTGGTGTGTTAAATTTATACATGATGGATATGAGCATTCTATTTCTGTTGATCTTGACCCAATAAAGTTATACGACATTGATCATGTCACTTCCATGCCCGCCCTCCCCCTCAATCATAATGCCATAATATCAAAACATATATGTCAATCTAGTGCTTTAAATAATTTGTCTACCATGAAAGAATTCCTTTTATCCCTACACTGATCATGTCACTGTCCATGCCCACCCTCCCCCTCAATCCTATTTTATGCCATAATATCAAAACATATATGTCAGTCAATCTAGTGCTTTCTATTCGTCTACCATGAAATAATTCCTTTTATCCCTACACATAGAATTGATCTTATATCACCCACAACATCATCCTCTATCACTGCCAATACTCCATATGTCCCTTCTCATTCCAATACTATATCTAGCTCCACTCCTTTTAGTACCCTTGATAATTCCATCCAGCAAGATAGTGCCCAGAACTAATTATTCTAATGATGATGTTGATTTCGTCAAGATTAACAATGAAACATTAGGCAATCTTAATTTTACTACTCTTGAAATAGATAAATCCTACTTCTAAGATAATTTTGTTGTTATTTGCCCTTGTGAATATCAATTCAAGAAAACTTCTCCTTCTACTACTGACAGAGTTCATTTCCATTGGACTATACATATATTGGATATCATACCACATACTTCATATCCCCAAGTTAACTCTTCTCTACACTCTTCTTATCCTCATATTCCATTCGAATTCATTTTATCTGACACTAATATCCCTTCACATGCACCCTCTTCACACATAACTCTTATTGTCCTCATATTCCATTTGACTTCATCTTCTTTGAGACTAATATCACACATGAATGCTTAGAAAAGTTAGCATTTACACATTTTGATCTCCTCCCCCCACCTCACTCTCCCCACTCTATCATGGATTGTGTCTGTATTACTATTGCATGTGGCCTTTGTGCCTTCCATTTATCAGTATTCCTTTCACGTACACATCATTCCTATCTCCTCACACTTGAATAATATTGGATTGACTATATTAATGGCACCCTTGACCCTAACCATACTACCATTACCTTTCCTGTGACTTATGACCATATATCTATTTAATATGCACATGATTTTCTGTAACCTCCTTTTGTTGATGAAGAATACACTATGCACATGTATAAATAATGCCACATAGGATCTTAAAATGATCAACCCCATACCATTTATTACCAAGTCTCTAATCTAAATCCTATCATTTATGATCTTGACACTATTGATCTCCTTGATGAGTATCCCCTCACTTGATTATTCTCCCCTCACATAATTAGGGAAATAATAGTTTCTCCCCCCTTCCATCACTATCAATTATCTCTAATGTCTAATACTATACTTAATGTTACACACTTCACATCTACTCTTTCTAAACACTCCTACAACCTTCGGTACACACATTATACCTTCATCTCACACACATCCCTTGGGGGAAAATGCTGATCCTATAATATTTACACATTGCATATCATACCATCACACTCACATATAATTTGCATGTCTTGGTTGTGTTTACTCTTGTTATCTTATTCTACTTACATGCTACACTTTGTTTCCTATATGAGATGGATTCTTAGTATGTCATTATATTTTTCGATATGCACATTCACATTCACTTGGTATCTTGAGGTTATTGCAGGAACCTTCAATAGATTGATAAAAAGTGCATGATACTCAACACAAATTTTTAGCAATCCCACCAAGGCTCTTAGGGGAATCTATTTTGGCTACTCTCATTATCTACACATCACAAGTCCTTCTGTTACTCTTTAATTTTACTTCTTTTTAATACTATCACTTACTCTTTCATTGATCTATATATGTTTTAACATAAAATTTATCTTTATAAAATTATAATGGTTGCTTCATGTGTAGAATTTGTCTTACAAGATGAATACAACCATGGTTATTTGTCCCTACTTCCTCCTTATTGTTTTCTATTGTTTGTGGGTGCCCTATGTGTTTTTTGATCATTATATGTTTTTGGCCACTTTGTCCTTGATTTTATTGTGACACTATGAGAAATGTCCCAGTAATGAAACCCACTATTTGTAGTCCATCTTGTCTTCCTAGTTGCTTATTAAATTCTCTTCTATTGCATGCTACCTAATTTTACAATAAAACTTGTTCCTAGCCTATATTGTTTACATGTGGCTTGGTTTCTACCATTAAAATCCCCTACCTCCTATAGGTATCCACTTCAGGTTAGTATCAAGTCCTCTCCTTTGGACCACATTCTCAAATAGTCATCACATGCACCCCAAACATAGTCGAGGGTGATTCCATTGGGTGTAAAAATCACCCCAATAGCAGCTCATAGCTACAATACATAATCAACACAAAGAACGTAATTACAAATTGACTCAAAATATTACTTGGACCCAAAACAAAAATTAAACAGTAGTACCTAGTCCTGGGTAGTAGTGGTGGGAACTTACATCCCTCAAGATCTTTTGTCATGGGGGGGGAAAACAATAATTTTATCACTTCAGCACAATTTAGAGCAGTTTTTCATATCATTTCTCCAATAGCGGGAACTTGCATCCAATTACAGAATGCATATTCTCAGATGCTAATGGAATGATCTGAAAAAATCACGGATGTACCATCTACAATGGTTCTTATTAGGAAGCATCATAGATCAAGATAAAAAATATAATTATGTCCCCAACACTCTTCTGTTGGTGTGATATCACCCAAAAAACTCACCTTTTGCTTAAGATTGCCAAAAAAAATCTCGGTGTGAGATCACCAAAAAAAATCACTCTTGGCATGAGATCACCAAAAAACCAAAATTCTCACCATCAGCATTCAAAATTAGAACTCCAAGAAAACCTAAAAAAAATCTATCTCATACTCTCTCATACATCAGGTGCACACTTTCCTCTAAACACTCTTTACATACTTATACACATTTTCATTGATTTTTCATATATAAAAGCTTAACTACTTTCTCCCTCTTCATTTGAAATTCTTTCCTTATGTGCAACAAGAAGTGTCTCATATCAACAAGAACAAGCTCCAAAAATAGGCTATTACATATACACTTCACTGTAAGGGTCAACTTCCCTTTCCTAGTCTCCACACTTCACATTACAATCACTTCATGCTTCTCTTGTACACTTTTCACGCTATCGTCTAAACTCTTCTCTATAAGATCACAAGGTATGCATCTTCTATCTACTTTATATTATTGAGTATTCACTTAACAACATAAAGTGGGGGGAAGTGTAAATACAAAAGCTATACACTTGGGCTCATTTCAAGGTCCTAAAACATACTAATGTATACATAATACCTAATGAAAGAAAACTAATAGTTCAAATCTACTTTTGACATCTTTACATTATTTCTTTCTTTCTTTTTGGTCTTACACATCTTACATCCCTGATAGAACTTAACTTATTTATTTTATATAGGATCATTCATAAATCTTATATATATTATAATAATAATAATTCTCTAATATCCCTTTCCGCTTGAGCTAAACTCGCTTCATTATCTGCCAGACTTGTGTAACCATCTTCTTTTGTTTAATTTGCTGGATTAAATTTCTAGGAGCACCCATTTACCCCTTGAATTTTCACTTTTATAGTGCCACCATCAACATGAGTTGCAAATAATTATTTATATTAAAAGTTATTATTGTGTATTTTCCGTGAGTCATATAAGTAGGCCACATGAAATACAATAGAGATTTCTAATATATGATATTAAAATGTATTGTAGGAAAGTTGAAGGCTAATGGTGCGGAGTTCTTGAGTGTTGATGGCCTCTCTTATAAAGTATTATTAAATCAATTGACAAATAAAAGTGAAGTAATTTTGTCGGCAGGAGGTATAGGCAGCCCTCAACTTCTCCTCTTAAGTGGAATTGGTCCATCTCAATAGTTACGAGAATTGAATATTACAGTACTTTTAGATTTACCTTGGTAGGAAAAGGGGTTCAAGATCCGCCACAGTGCAAGTGCCACTATTGAATCATCTAAACCACTTGAAGTCAATAGCTGTACAAGTAGTGGGCATCGTAGACAATTCACAGATCTACATTGAGCCTGCAAGCTTTGTCCAACAGAATAGTTCTACTAATTTTCAATATTTGGGATTCATTCTTAGTAAAGTGGCATTTCCATTATCAAGAGGCGAGCTTCGACTCAGAAGCATAGATCCTTTAGATAGTCCATCAGTTCGATTCAACTATTATTCTGAGCCTTCTGATCTAGAAGAATGTATTACTGGTGTGAGGGTAATGTCTAATCTTAGCATGACACATTCCATTCAAGAATTTTCATTTATCGACAATGAAAACTCTAGCACATTACGATTCGTTGGGCCAATGTTGCCACAAGATCAATCACAAGATGAAGCCTTCGCTGATTTTGTAGAGATACTCTAAGCACAATTTGGCATTTCCATGGAGGGTGTCAGGTTGATTTGGTTGTGAATAAAAGGTATGAAGTAGAAGGGTGTCAAAATTCTAAGGGTTGTGGACAATTCAATTTATAAGGATAGCCCTGGGACCAATCACAATCCACGACCATGATGCTTGGAAGGTAATTTATTATTTTTATATAATTATTTTGTCAATTCTTCAAATTATTATTTTAATGATAAATTATGATGGTGTATGCTACATGTATGCAGGTATGTAGGACTTCAGATCCTCCAGGAGCGTACGAAAAAAAGTCCAGTTATTCATATGAATAAAATCATGTTCCAACTTATGTAATTTATTTAAAAATATTGTCTATTAAAATGAGTAATCCTATATGTATTATCATATAGTATCATAAATAATCATATTGATACTTATTGTAACTGGGAAGGGTCCCTTCAACCTCTTTTACCATTAATAAAAAAGTATCATAAATAAATGTTCAAATTATCCTACCTCATCTTTGACATGAATAAATCTCCACTACATAAACATTTTTTGTTAAATCTAACATTTTTAATTTTCATGAATAATTTAATTGTAATGGATCATCAACATTAAATGAACAAGGCCATGATATGGGAAATCCTACCTAAATAGAATTATTTTGTATAGAAATGAGGTAACATATTTGTTTGAAATATCAAAATTGGACATATTGGTAATAAGATTGATGCACTACTAATCTTGATAGACCGTACAAGAAAGATCTTGTACCAAATTGGTACGGTTGTAAATGTATTATGTAAAAATAGGATGTAAAATTGAAATAAACATAGTTCCATTACGTCATTGTTGATTAATACTCTTCAAGGAGAGATATTATTGAGGAAAAACCAAATACATTTTTGTAGGTGCCCTAACTAATTTGGAAGGCAAGATGGTATCAAGTAACCATGTCTAAAACTATTGCAAACATGGTACTTCGTTGCAGGATAAAATGTTGATGATTAAAAGTGTTATATAGCAGTGGAACATACAACTTTAAAGACATTTTACTTTAAAAAATGCATGCACATGATTTAGCACATCTTCTACTGCATCTTCTGCAATTGGTGCTTATTGATGAGCAGTGTTTATGATTGAAAATGCATCAATTAGTCTGAAGTGATGTAGCTAGAAAATAAAATGAACACATATAACGTTTAAAGAAGGAATCATGTTAGTTTCCATGAAAGAATAAATAAGTTTAATGGGAATAAAAAATTAAATAAATTTATAGTAGGTAATAAGTGCTAACAAGGAATTCTAAGCCATGCATCTATCTGCATCAATCTTTACCCACTGACAAATAGGTCAACATTGAGGGTAGTGATTACGCTTTGAAAATCCCTAGTCATATCTTGCAGGTGTTGGAAGAAGGTTCTAATCAACGAAAGAATGGACTCCACCAACTCTAATATAGGAGCACATGATACCACTCATATGCCCTTGCTCCACATAGCTTATCTAATGGTGGTTGGTATGTATCCGACAAGTCTTGTTTTAGTCACCTGATCATATTTTATTACAAACATTAAAATATAATCAAAATTAAGTTTCTAAATGCCTGTGATGGTGAGAAGGAGGTTTGAATTTGTAAATGAAGACATTATTTTGAGTTCATAAGTCAGTGTGGCAAATCCAGTTTGGCCACACTACAAAACAAGCCCCAAACTTGGAAAAAAAGGGTCTGTCAATTCTAACAAGAATAACCGCCTAAGATGTAGCCGTTCTTGAACACATAAGAACGTGGGGCACCATCTCGGAAAACACAAAGTAGACAACCACAAAATCACCCGGGGAATAAGAAGGAAAAACCTTGTCATTCCACGGAATTTTAAAAATTAACCAACCAAGGGCGGGAGGAAAAACGAAGCAACCTCTCGAAGGAGAGTCCTACAGAAAATGTGTTTTGTAAGCCAGTGGTTCAACACTCCATGCACCCATGATTATCTCTTTCTAAATTTGGGTAGAATCCTAAACTTGCGCTTTATTCTAACTATGTTTAATAATCCGATGTGAGGGGCATGCATGCTCATGTGATTGGTTCTTCTTATTTTACAACTATGATCTATTGTGGCCTCTGAGTGGGGCGAAAGGTCACAACAATTAGCGGGAAGGTTACATGTTGTGAATAGTTTGTAGATCCTCTTCCAACTGCTTTTGGTGATTTGGTTTATCTGGTGCATAGGACACATAGACTTAATGTCCTTCTTACTGGTGATATGAATAGACAAACGGACATCACCATTGTGAGTGGGCATGGCAGGATACATATTGTCACAAACGACCGGATTACCTTTTGATTTAGACCTTCGGATGGAAGCAACTGATGTGTGTTAGCCAATAAGGTCACTATCGTGCTCATTCGTATTCATGTTATTTGGATTAAAGTAATGTTTTTGTGATCTCTTGATAAGTGGAGGATGGCGAAATCGGGCAGGAGTTGAAAGTCTTTCTTCAATTGATGATTTAGGGGGTTTGTGATCTTAGTTGCAACTTGATGGTGCGGAGCATGAAAACATGGAATGAACATGGAATCCTTGTTAAATTCATTGGTCTTCTTAGGCAATGTAGCTATGATATTGGATGTTGAAATATTTATAGGTACGTGGGGGAGTGGATATTTTTGCTTGATGGTGATCTTTTTCAAGGCTTGTTAGTCGATGCACATCCTCCAACAACCACCCTTCTTCGGTACCATCACAATAGGCTAACCACATGGTGAGGTTTTCAGATGTATCACACCTTGGTCTAAAATCTCCTGGAGTTGTTTCTTCACCTTAATACTCTATAAAAAAATGATTCCTTGGTTTGGTTCTTCAGATGTAGCTCCAGATGTAACTTCTAACATTCAGTGTCAGTATGACCATTGATATCAGAATTCTTGCAAAAATTCTTAGGATATTTTAAAATTATTCAAAGTAGTGGAAAATTATTTACCTTTCCCTTTCCACTAACATTTACCACTTTTTTTCCCCTTCTCTTTAGTTTCTTTATTTTTTGAGTGTTTTTTTTCTTCGAATCTGATTTTCATTTCTTCCTTACATCATCTATATAGTATGCATGTACACATTCCTTATTGAGATCCTTGGGATTCATGGAGATGAATTTTTCTTCGAAGGCGACTATGACCTCATCAAATATATTTTTTCATAAATGTCCTCATCCTCCAAGTCCCATATTTAGCAACATGGCTTTCCTTCATAACTCTGTATTATAGTCTTGCACTCTTTGACCACTTCCTTGTCTAAAATACTACCATTACATCATCGAGTTATTCTTATCGCCAATAAGATAGAAGTTATCTCTAAGTAATTACTTAAATTACACCCAAGTACTGACAACAAGATGTTTTTCTTTTTCACAAGTTGCTAGATGGGTTTCCCACCAAACCAGAGAATGACCTTCCATGTTGAGACGTGAAAATGTAATCCTTTGTGCCTCTGTGACAGTATACACACTAAAGTAGACTTCCAACTGTTTTTAACCACTTATCAAATACTTATGCATCTACATGTCCTTCAAAGCTCTTACTTTCATCCTTAGTTTCAACTTTTAAAGGAGTATGATCAGATTTTACCTTCCCAATTAGAGTCTCTTCTTCATGCTCTTCTACATCTTCCTCATCGCGACTCTTCCCTATGCTTTTTTTTTACAAAATATCGAACCACTAATTCTATTTTATCTTGTTTAATAGAAGTCGTATTTTTCATATTTGAGAGTTCTTGTTGTTGTCTATACAATCTATCCATCATGATCTCTAGCATCTAAACTCTACGGACCAAATTCTCTTCCTCCATTTGTCCCCAAATTCTTGGTTTCCAATTATTTCTAGAAATGTCCAGATCACAACATAAATCCTCTTTGCCTTTAGACCTTGTCACTATCATACAAATCATAAGAAAAAATATTATAGTCCTAAAATACCTGTTAGCTCTGATACCAAAATGATCTATAAAACTTTGACTTTTGAATTTCAAAAATCACAAATTAATATTGTTTTTCTACTTTTCAATTATAAAAAAGACATACTTGAGCTAGTGATTTATTCTTGCATGCTTTAGAACTAAACTTGGAGAGGGAGAAATGAAATTAAAAACATAACCCAATGTGAGGGAAAACTTTTCAGGAAGGAAAAATACTCTTTTTTCCCACTTAAGTAATATCCAATAATTCAAGAATACATATTACAATAATTTCTAAAGGAAACAACAATGTAAACCTTCCTTCAAATACTACTTGCTCTTCTCTCCACATCTTGCTTCTATAAATTCAATTCAAGCAATAAAAAAATCTTGCTCATTTACTCCCATGAATATTAAATTTCCTTTGATGGCTAATCCTCTTATCATCCATGTAATCATAGTCATTATCATGTCCTATCGTGCACAGGATAATGATAAAGGTCATAAAAGGGAGAGACACAGTCTAGATGCTTCAATTCTGAGACTTTTTGTGCTCCATTTTATTTTTTCGTCAAAAGTGATAAGACTACTGACCTATGTAGACTGGCGGTTACAAGACCACCTCCCTACAAAATGGGGGTACTTATAGGACCCTCTCTCTACTACGGGAAGTTATCAACCACCCCTTTGCACAGGGTGGTGGTTTTATAAAAATATAGCTTATTGCTTGTTTTATTCATTTTCTTCTTCTCGTACTCTATGATCTGATGAAGTGGTGTTGTTATGGATCCCTGTGGATCATTTTAAGTGTTTTTTTTTCAGAAATTTCTATGTATGACAATAGGTAGGGACAAAAAAATTGTTAGGAGGATGTCCCAAAGGGGCCCATGATATTTTTAAAGTTTATAACAACAAAGGAAGGCATGTCAGGCTGTTATAGCAATGGAGGGGAAAGTAACAACAATAAATTTAGAAATGGAAGTACATACATAAGGGAAACAAATACAAGGTGATTTTCATGTCTACATAAATAAGTTAATTAAAGCATATATTGGATAATATGAAGTGTATGCATATAAATTAAGTTAATAAAAAGAGGGGGTTCAATGTTACATTTACGCCAAGACATTCCACCAAAAATTGGAACCTTAATAAAACCCAATCTAGAAATAATACAAATGCATCCTATCAGGATTGACTTATTTACAAAAATAAGGTATAAAAACATTTTTTAAAAGACACAAATTAACATTAAAGGGGATTAATATCTACTTTGAATTCAAATTTTGAGAACCCTACATTAACATGTGTAATGTGGTTTGGATAGAAAGGAAAACATGCAAGAGGATTTTGGAGCAACTTGTATGCTATCTTAATGTATATTATTTTTGTGTGACACCAATCAATAAGAAAATATAAATAAGTACGGAAAATTATAAATTATTGATAGTTAATAACATATAAGCAGATGTATAACGCCTTCAATTTTTAAGATAGGAAATTCAGTGGTTATGGTGTAATGAATATGGATTGTTAAATCACAATTAATACAATCAAAAAAGGTTCTAGCATTGTGACTAGGGTGTATATATATAGCTTGTTTCAAATAAGGGAGAATGTTATGTTTGTTAGAGTTGGAATTGGTAGTTTAATGTATTTTATCTTCAATTTTTATAAGTGTTTGTAATGGGTAGGAGAAAATATGTAGTAAAACTACAAAAATCTAAAAATAACACTTCGTATTGTGCATTCATGAACCATTTTATGGCCTTTAATACAATATAGCTAGGTATCATTGTAATTCCTTTATCATGCATCATATCCCTACCATTTGAAACTCACCCCATGTGCACAATTCTACATAATCAAATGATAGAGGAACATAAGTTGCAATAATTTAGGCATCTAACTTAAAAGGACGAGTTGTTGTAAATAAAAGTAACCTAATTTTTTGTGTTATCTATGAATTTAACACTAAAGTTGAAGTAGTGATGGGGAAATTTTCAAGAAGAAAGAGGATGGATGAAGGGAATTGAGGGAGGTGAATTTTAAATTGATAGAGACAATAACTCTATTAATTGTTGAGAATTGTGATTGTAAAAATTAATCCACTACAATTGTTGTCATGACATACAATTAATTCTATATTACATTCATCAAGAATATAGAAATGATTGAATTGTTTATTTTTAATTATATGTGTCATTAAATTTATCACACTTGGCCATCTTTCTATAATAATATTAAAGTATTGTACATGTAATACTCTATCTATAACACACAGGTTCAACTTATAATCCTTCAAAGTTTTATAAGTTCCTATGTTAAATTGGTTTAGCTTAAGATAATACAATTTATTATTTATAGTGCATCATTAAACATACTTGGAAATACTTGAAATATCTATTTCATACCACTTGTATATTTAAAATAATATCATGATTTTTACACACACATACACACATATAGTTAAAAATATATAATAATCTATAAAAAATTGATAGATGGTAAATAGGGTTTAGGGGCCCAACCTCGTAACAACATGTTCCATTGGAGATAAAGATTTATCAATGAGGATAAAATGGGGCTACACCTCTTATAGAAAAATAGAGTGAACACAACAAAACACTACCAAACCAAGAGTAAAACAAAAAAAAAAAAATGTAAACAAACAACCAAATTAATCCCTGAGACTCTTTCATATGGGATCTTACATGCATCTTAAGGGGATCATTAACAAATTTTCCCTTTATTTTTTTCTCATAGTATTCCATAGAACACCGATGTTTGGATTTTGCATTTTCATTATTCTGAACCAGTATGATGACTTCAATATTATCCTTATCCACATGAGTTTTGAAACTCCATTGATACAAGAGGAAGGGAATTAGTTCCCATAATCAATTCATAAATTTGGATTGAAATTTTTTTACAGGAGTAGAGGACAGCAGTCCTCCTAATCCTTAGAATCTAAATCATTCTTGTTCTCTAAATCTTCTTCTTCTAAATCGCTATCCAAGTAAATTTTAACAACCAGGTGACTAGGGTTTTAATTCCTCCATGAACAAGTTATACTTTTTCACTTATTTCTTAACTATCTAAAAATCTAAATTTAAGTGTCCAAGAGAAAAATGAGTCTTTCATATTAAGGGGAAACCTTCATAGTGAAAATTTTGAGTCCATATTCTGTCCTCAACTTTGAGTTCAATAGAATTTGAAAAATCAATAGAGGTGTCCATATCTACCAATATGTGTGGATATGTGGTATACTCATATAACGATGTCTTAGGGTCAATAGCTAATCATTTTACCCAAGGAAAACCCAATTGAAAGTAATAAATTCTTACAGTAGAATTGGAGAGGAAAATATGGCATTTGAATCTAATCAAGTTTTACATGGAAAGTATAAATTACATGATTAAATAAAGGAACCACATATTCATAAGAAAAAAATTAAAACTGAAAAATCTAAAAGTTTTCCAAAAATGAGAGCTTTATCAGACATTTTATAAAAACGAAGAATGAATTTTTTTATATATAGGGTAATTTCTTATTTGCCTTCCATAAAGGCCTCTAATGAGTCACAATCCATTCGTTAATTGCTGAATGACCTAGGCAAAGATTTATAATCTACAACTAATCATAATTTTTCTTAAAATATGCTCCATTATAAGAAATATCTACTCCAAAACAAACAAAAGGGGAGGGTCTTAGCATAAGCCATAGGATTAGAAGATGTCGAACTACAAGCTTAGTAATTTCAAAAACCTCTTTCCTCCAGATCTTTTATTGATCATTTATTTGTTTTTAAAAGGGTAGAGCCCTAAATATCCCTCTCCCTCATCACCTTTTATGGAAAATCTTATACCAACATCTCCCCATCAACATATAGACTAAAACATCCCCAAACCACCATTATTAGAAGCTAGAAATAGGGCTAAGTGCAACCACTGTCGACAAAGTTGTTTTTGTATGGGGATTTTTGACATTTTTACACCTGTTGTAAAAAAGGGAAACACAAAACATCATTTTAGATGGAAAGGATTCATGTGATGGACCTAAATAAGGAAAAAGAGGATAGTTTCTTAATTTTTTGAGTTGCAGCAAATTGAAACAACAATGCAAATGTGTAGCTATTTGTGTTGTTATGCGATGCAAAACAACCTCACATATGTTTCCATTCCATGTAGTCTTCATCAAAGTTATGTAAAAATCCCTAAAGGACTATACACAATCTTGGTAAAGGTGGAATATGAGCCGATTTGAAGAGGTTGAATCCATAATAACAAAAAAAGTGGTTTTTTCGCGTGATGAAGGTACATTTTAAGTTACATGTACATTAATTTCTTGTTATTTCTTTTATGTTTAAATGATATTAGTTATGTGTTTTGTTGTTTAGTTCATTTCAAAAACATCAGCTATAATAATTGAATGCAAAGGAAATAACCACTTAATTATAGAATTTTAATTTATTTATTGATAAAGAAATACAGTTTCCTACACAAGCCGTGGGATGTAACGCATAATGTATTGAGGATAGAAGACACATATACATAAAATTATAAGCAAAAGTAAGAAAACAGAAACTCTTCATTGCTTGACTGGGTTGTTTTTCTCTTATCTTCACCATATTAGTGCCTATTCTCATCCACACCTACATCATCTTCAACTCCTAGCATCAAATACCTACGGCCATCATACATTAAAATTGTTGTTAGAGATCTGGGATGAATCTTCATTATTGTGATTACAACTTGAGGCAGTTAAAACTTCTAAAGTACGCACATATAAGATACATTAAGGAATTAAGGAAAGAATCAGAAATTACAATCCCATTATCATCAAAGGGTATCCAAGTACTATTTCAAAATCAAGAATAAGAAGGAAGAATCACTACATGATGCAAGAAAGGATTCATCCTTGATTTTTCCATAACTATTTCTTTCAATAGTGTAGGAACAAATACTTCATATTAATTTTTGATCTTGGAAACAGAGTAAAAGGTCATATTAGAAAGAACAAGTTTCTAGGCACACTTAGAATTCTTCAACATGAAGAAAGTACAATTCCTTTTTAATACTAGAATGGGGAAGCTAACATCTCCATAAAATCATGATAGTGCATAGTAATTAAAGTAAGAACAACTCAAAATGTTAAAATTTATTGCCCCCCCAACCGAAGGAAATCAATAATCATATGAACTATAGTACAGGTGGTGACGAACTGAAAATCCAATGCCACATTAAAACTCGAAATAAGAAATGAGAGATGCTATTATTTGGGTTTTTTTTAGTTCTTTTTTAGTTTTTTATGACATTCATTAATGTACCTACCCTGAATAAATGTGATAAATTTACAATACCGTATTCTTTGTTATATGAGAAAAGCAATGATGTTCGATAGAACATGGTAAATGCCAGCTAACAAGCTCCCCCCTTAAGACTAAGAAAAACACCTAGGTTTAGTTCGGAAAAAAATTGAGTAATTGTTATCTCTTATTACACGTGCACCATGTAGAGAGTGGGCTAAAGGTTTTCTAAGCTTTCAACAATGATTCTCTCTTTCATGCAGATACAAATGGAAACCCTTGGTATTTGGGTATACCTATTTTGATGGATGCAGTGTTTTGAGGATATGTCTCTGCTATTTTTTTTCAGGTCGGTTCCTTACTGGCATCCTAAACTGATTTTTGGGGGTTCGAGAGTAAAAGATGATTATAAAATGATTAAAAACTAAGGTGATACACCAAATTGTATGAGGAATTTGACTGAGTATATGTACAACTGACATGGGAATAATTTTTATGCATGAGGCCAATAGTTTTTTGTAGAATATGTAAGGCCAAAAACCCTTGATTATACTAAGGGAGAATCACAACAGTACTGATAAGTTAATATGGCAGATTAAAATTAGCAAAAGGGACTAAATTTGCAGTAGGGTAAGGTGATTGATCGGGGAATTTGCATTCATAAGACTAATAGAAACATACACAAGACTGCAAAATAACTTGGAAAGGTAGAAAATACTTCACACTCAGAGGGTAAAAATGGAAAAATTTGCTTCAGTACTCATATATCCAAAAGTCCTCCAGAAGTCTCCCTGTGCTTTGCAAAGGCACACAATGTATAACAAAAATAATTCTCCCACCCGTCCTAAAAATATCTTAAGGCTTGTACTCGCCCATGCATCATATTTTCATCCTTTTCTTAATGATAGCTAAAGGAAAAAATAGAGCATGCAACTACAAATAGGCATTATTAGCCTTAATTACAATACAGTCGAACTAAAGTTGACTGTTCTATTTTTAAGGAAAGAAGGGTTAATTATTTGCTAATAATAATCTTGCTTGATATTCAAGTATTTTTCCTTTGAACATGCAACTATGTCTTCTTCTTGATTATGTCCTCTTGTGAAACATGCAAAAATAACTCCCTGTTCAAGAATAAAATAATTACAATAATTATAATATTTTGCAAAGTATAACACACCCTGTGGGGACCACTTTTTCACTTTACCATGGTTTGGCCACCTTGTGGACTTAGCACATTATTGAATTTTAAATTTATAAGGCGCACTTTTGTAAAAAAGGCCACCTTTTTCATACTCGGCCACATTGGTAACACATGTTATAATATATAGTTGCCACCTTTGTATGAACATGACCATGTAATACTTGTCGGATTTTGCATTGGGATAACACTTGATTATATTTTATAAACCTTACCTTTTGGGTGATCATAGGTGAATATGATTTGGTCGACACTTTACATTATTTGGAGCATGCACTCTGGTTAGACTTTGAAATTCATTGCAAATGATTTTGTTTTATGGACACGTGGGTTATCCCCTCTTGCATGATGACTCAGCACTTAGAAATTGTTGGTGGAAAAATAACTCAGTTTGAGTTTGTTTTGAATTCGGTGATAATTCTGGGCCATTGATTTCTTTCCTTGATGCATTCGATGTCATTGATTTTGACTGTGAGTTAGGGTTTAAAATCTACATTAAATGTGGCCGATGGGAACTAACTGTGGTTACTTTCTTTGATCTCTGAGCTTGATCCATGGCCTTTGATCTTTTTCATTTTGATCTCGAGCCATTGATTATTGATAGTGGTTGAGTTAGGTTGAACTCACCTCTTGATTTTGCATGATAAAGGAAAAGCTTGACCTTGATGTATATTTCATTTGATTTTTTACTATGTGGGCTTCGCCCTGGCAAATTTTTCCTTTGACGCCATTGTTCTGAGATTCTCAAGTTGTGCCCTTGTTGATTATTTGAAGCTCGAATCTGTTTGAAGCTTATGAGTGAGGTGGTTTTGGGTTTCGCATCTATTGTCGTGATATCTCCATTAGCATTCCTTTTTTGAGCTCAACTTTTTTTAGTTCTCTGGAAATGCGGTAACTACTTGTGGGTTAGAGCTCAGCCTTTGCTCAAAAATGTCTCTACGTCTGGTGGATTTCTACAAGGATTTTGTAGAAGGTATGGTCACAATTTACATGATCTTTCGAGCTTGGTTCATCATTTCTGTGAAAGATTTGAGCTTGGTTTCCGTTTTATACCTTATGTAGAGCTATGTGAGTGTTCTTAGTCATCAAGATCTTTACATTTTTTTATTTTCCACAACTACCATCAACTTGAAGCTCAATTGTGTAGCTATCATACTATTTCATAAGGGAAGTAAGTATCAACCTCCTTGGGTATTACTGTTTCTTCTTCGTTGCTATTTTGACCTCAAAAACTAATAATTTATTCTGTTATTTACATTTCCTATGTTTTTATGGCTCGGCCTTAGTCATTTTGAGTTGAAACTCGTGTTGGGTTGCTCCTTTTTGCTGAACTTGATGACCATTTGACGGTTACTTAGATTTGATTTAAACAGTAAGTACTTATTCCTTATTCTGATTTTCCCTTTAATACCCATTAATGGGTCTACAATGAAAACTTTTACTCTATGTTTTGGGTTCATCGTCACTTCTTTGGACCTGTGCATTACTGATATATTCCTTGGAGGTTGTTCTGAATATCTGTATTCTTGATCTTTCATAGCTCTTCAAGTTGTTTTAATATGAAATTTTTATTTCAAGACTGTCTTCATTTAGAATACTACTCTGCTCTTGACTGAGAGTTGTTTCTCATTGGGAAACCCTTCTAATGTATTATCTGTGTTGGTTATTTGAAAATTTCCTTTAGGTAGAGCAGTAATAAGAATTAAAACACATTTGCAAATTCATCAATACAAGTTTCTAATACTTTACTTGCTTATCCATAGTACTTTGAAACCTCGCAGTCCTAACTATACTTGATCCCTTTTGATGAATCATTGTCATCTGATGATCTGAGGACATCATTTCTTTATTCTTCATTCTTGTATTCACTTTTAATGGCATCATGATCCTTTGTTCACCTGTAATGGCTTCTGCTCATGTTGTAGATGAGTACTACCTTACTTCAATGAATGTACTTTATTGACATTGTAGTATTTATGTGCTCTCATATTTTCTTTCAAAATACTTGACTATGAAAGTATAACAGTAGTTGCATTGTTTCTATCTTGATTTAGATGCTTTATTTTCTTTTTGCAACTGTTTCTTACTTAGATGCTTGCTGGAAAATTTGAAATGTTGACTTTTCATGGCGAAGCCCTATCAAAATTTTCCCAGAATTCTTCCTTTTATTGCATGCACTTATGACTTGTCTATTTTTCTTTTTGGCTACAACTTGTACCTGCACACTTAGGAATATAGTTAGAAAATAATTAGGCTTTTTTGGCCTCTCTTATGTCCATGCTTTTTCCTCTTCTTTCTTTTCTCCTTCTTCTTTCTGAGTGAATAAAGTATGCATGTAGTTTTGTTCTTCAATTAGAATACATCTCATGTTAGGGGAAGATTCATATGCATGAAGTAGGATAGTGTAGGAATATGTTTTGATCCCTGAGCTCGTAACTGACAGTTAACCTCTTTTCTTTTCAGGTACAGGGGTATGAAGAAAAGGTTGGAGTAGAGATGATTCGATCGAAGAAATAAAATCCCAAGGTAATGATGGGTTCACTCACACTCATTTTCTTGAACGCACCAACAAAGCTCCAACTTTCACACCACCAACAAGAGAGCTCCACCATGCTCCATTTGATCACAACAGAAAACAGGGGAGAGGCAACACTCTCCACCCAACCAAGAATTCCAATAAGGAGGACAAGCCATCCTCCTCATTGGCCCTCAAGCCCCAACCACATTGAAATGAAAAGTGGATCCAAAAATGGCAACAAACAAGCTTCCACAACACAAAACCAAGTATTTCACAACCATTCCAAACACAACCAAATCAATAATTCAATAACAAGAAGAACTAACAAAATATACAAGGCTTCAAAATGCAAGAGCCAAAGGAGAAATAACCTATGGGGAGGTCACTGAGTTCCCACCTTAAAAAAACCCCAAAAAACATCTCGATCCCCTACACACTCTTATTCCTCCCTCAAGAACCTTGAATGCCTCCCCCATTCTCGTATTCCTCCCTACAATCTCTTATGGCTCCCTCAACAAATAACCAAGTAATAAATGCAAGAAATTTCTTGTCCAAGGTGGGGAAATCAGCCCAAACTCCCTCCAAGGCATGAAATGAACTCTTATTCCTCCCTACGTGAAATCTCTACATAGTCCCCTCCTACACCACACTTAGGCAATCTACCTAAGCACCCATCAAGCATTCCAAAAAAAATCAAAACAAGCACATATGCATACAAAATAACAGAAAGCATTTAAAAAGAGTTTAGCCCCTACCTTTCCATGGTAAAGGTTTATCCAAGAGCCATACACCTAGATTATTCAAGCCCAAACAAACAACAAGAAGCTCCAACAAATCCACAATTACCAACAAGCTCTCACAAAGAACCAAAGCACTCCCAAAATCCTCTAACTCCAAAAATACAAGAGGAGAAAAGAATGAAGTAACCCCCAATCAAGAAAAAGAACTTGATTAAATATAAAATGCAGAGAGGAGGGTGAGGTGGCTCCATGTAGGATGCCACATTCCTCATCCTCAACTCCACCTCAAAAGTCAAAATTCAAGCTCCAATGAACAACTAATAAGTGGGTGAAGAAATGACATAGTACTTGCACAAACAATCCAAGCACACACCTCCTAAGAACAAAATTAATTACAAGAAAGAAATTTCACTCAACATTTTTACCTTTTGTCTTCCCAAAACACCTAATGGCGTCTAATTTTGACCCCCCAACCCATTGGTAGGGTTGGCATAGTAATTTAAGAAATGCGGGACAAGTTTGAATTGTCTCAAAAGCTTCCAAAATTTTCCTCTAAGGAAAAATTCGAATTTCCATGAAGGGGTAGAGTGTAAAACACTCAAGATCCCTAAGAACACAACTTACAACACAAAATCCAAGAGAGATCTACTCAAATAAATGAATTCCTTTGGTCACATCTTTAATTAGTTTAGGACAAGATTAAATTAGCTTTAATTAAGATGCTACAACCCATTAATAATAAAAGGGTAAAATACATACCCCTAATTCCCAATAATTAATACAATGAATTACATTACTAAAATCACATACTAACATCAATAAAAAAGAAAGCTAAATAAAAGACAAAACATAACTGCTGGTCATGATTTCCCCCTAACAATAATTCCAACACACGCACAAATACATGTTTCCATGGTGAACCTTTTTGAATTCACCTAGAATTCCAATGTGGTTAGTATCCAATCCCCACGTAGTTTGTCATGATATTTTTTCCTGTAAAACACACAATACCCCTTTGGCCTCATGGTCATACTAACGATGTCAAATTAATAGAATGCTTACATCTAACTATCAGTTTCAACATCAAATATCATAACTACTATTGCTAATACCAAGTAATTTAACAATTATTCCCATTTTCAATATTTTGATTCTACTCATACATCAGTTTTCAACTAAGATCAAAGACCAACTAGATCATCAGATTAAAGCAATACTTTCACTCGTTGATAATTTCACCAATCTCCAATATGAATTAAATCACAAAATAACTTTGAACATCATAATAAAAATCCAATACGAGAATTATTAGAATATCAACATATATTTATCTCACAACACATCGTTTTCTTCCATACTGAATGTCTATCTAAATTTAATCAGTTCATTTACAATAATTTTTATCCTTCAGTTTCCCTAACACAATGTGTACATGTCATTTGTCCATTAATATCTGCCGATAATAAAGCACAATAGTGTCTATGTATCCAGTCACAGAGATAAACCAATTACAACAAAACAATCTCGAAGAGTAATGATATCACAATAAAATTATAACAATGCAACCATTCTAGATAATTATTTTATCCTTAAATGTCCATCAGAGTCCATAGTATGACATATATATTTAAAATAATAATAATCCTAACACAATGGCATCATGATGCCCCACACATCTAATTAGTATGTTAATTGGAATAAAGCAGCAAGGTTTACAATTATAACAATTTGGAAAAGATGATCATGTTTCATTTAGTGTTGAAGAGAAGTGGGCATTACATCCCCCTCCTCTTATATTTTAATTCCTCCTGGAAATCATAGAGAAAGAGTTAGGAAACAAAGTAAAAGAATAGAATCACACCCTTTGTGTAATTCCTTTGCTTCAATTAGGGTGGGTCTACAGAACTCAAGTTGGGTTCAAGGCAATTTAACAAGAAAAGGGAGATTGAAAAGGGTTAGTCCTAAACTTTCTTTAAGTAAGGTTGCAAACATATAATTCTATAGAGTAAACCTACGTGGTCAACCAAGCTCTAACATAAAGCATCAAAACATATAATGACCAAGAAGTCTCAAAGATAACCACCAAGAAAAGGAAGGACCAGGAGAATTTTGTGAACTTGAAATGACCATATAGTCTCCCATGGATCCCACATATTGTAACAACACAAGTTAAGGCTTATACTGAGGTTAAGTTATGCTTTCAAAGTTTGTTATTAAGACAAGGCTAGCAAATATCAACCACGACCAACAATTATATGAGAAACATGTATACTCAAAGGTCTCACAATTCTTTTTTTTTTTTTAGATCACACAAGATGAGGTTTAACAACAAGGAAGGTCACTTAATTTATCCAACACATTTACCATCAAGAAAACTATTCATGGAAAACACTTCTATAACCCAAGAGGGTAAAAAAAAAATTTTCAAGGAAATACTAAGGAAAACATGACCTTTACAGTTTTATAAAACTTGATTTTACATTCAAGAACGAATACACAACACTAACATATTTTAGAAATGTCAAACATTTATAAGGAATTTACACTAGACTAGCATATCAATAAAATAGGCACCACTCACTCTACACAACACAAAGGGATTTATTTATCTTAAACCCTGCTCAAATTCAAAATAGCCATAACAAAGAAAATGCATAAGTTATAACATCAAAGAGTACTCAAGGGAGCTAGAGAGTAGAAACAAATAATGAGAGGGGGTCCAACTATAGTCCAAAAGTGAATAAAATCTGTACAGAAACAACTAGCACTTCCCTTCCCAATGGAAAAAAGGGTAAAAACCACAAAGTGACTTAAGAAAAAGAAGAAGGATGATTTCTCAAAGTTATCTCATATCCTTAACATATGTTTCCTTAAAATTACACTGACCTATGTCCCCAAGGACTAAATCAACACAAAAGGAGGTTGTTTTCTTAAAATTAAGAGGTAAGACCCAATCTGAAAGGCCATAACTCACACTCGTTGAGATACGAGGAAACAAGGTTATGATGAACGAAACTCCTACAAGGGAAGGCACATACATCCACGAACAAAGGAATCCCTATATCTACAAGAATGCAACGTAACCAAATCACTTCGCACACACCTCCTCGTGTGGAGCAGTATTCAGCCTCAGTGGATGAGAGAGAAACAACAGTTTGCTTCTTGCTAATCCATGAGATAGGTCCAGATCTGAGATGAAAAACATATCTTGAAGTGGATTTCCTGTCATTAACGGATCCTGCATATTTTGAGTCTGTATATCTCTGTAAGAAGAACTGAGTGTTCTTCTGATACTCTACACAAAAGTCAATTGTACCTTGGACATATCTCAACACATGTTTTGTTGTTATCCAACTACATTTCTTAAGCTCCTACATAAATCTGGCAAGATATCTCACTGCAAAGCAAAGATCTAGCCTGGTATGAGTCAAGTAAATGAGACTCCCCACAAGCTACCTGTAATGAGTTCCATCTACCTATGGTGAATCCTAGAATCTATATAATTGCAAATAGTTTTCCATAGGTGTGGACATCAGTTTACAATCTGACATTCCATACTTTTCTAGGAGTGTCTTGCCATATTTCATCTGCTAGACGAAGATATGATTCTTCTTCTGCCATATCTCTAAGCCAAGACAGTAGTGAAGTAGCCCCAAATCAGTCATGTCGAAGGATTTCTTCAGATCATTCTTTACATCATCCTCAAGATTGTCAGAACTTCCTATGATAACAAGATCATCTATGTACAAAACTAGAATGACAATATCTATTCCTACCTTCTTGATATACAAATTTGTATATGAGGGGCTACAAGTGAATCCATGTTGCAATATGTGATCATAAATTTTTATATACCATGCCCTAGGTGCTTTTTTGAGTCCATAAAGTGACTTTATCAGACGACATACCTTGTGTGGTTGATGCTCATCTACAAACCCTTCAGGTTGGGCCATGTATACTTCTTATTTGAGATCACCATTCAAAAAAGCACTCTTGACATCCATCTATTGAAGTTTCCATCCATTTTGTGCTGCCAGTGCACAGACAACTATGATGGTTTTGATCTTCGCAATGGGTGCAAAGGTCTCATCATAGTTAATTCCTTCTTGCTAAGCATAATCCTTTGCAACAGTCATACTTTATGTTTGTCGATTGAACCATCTGCCTTATATTTTGTTTTGAAAATCCATTTGCAGCTAATGGATTTCTTACCTGGAGGAAGATCAACAAGTTCCCACATCTGATTCTAAATTAGGGAATCATATTCAGCATCCATATTCTATTTCCAATGTGGTTGGTTTAATGCCTCACGAACAATGTTAGGTTCGGTGCTATCAACAACTGAACTCATGAGTGCAAAATTTACCTCATGTCTGGCTTGACTTTGTGTTCTGACTCCCATAGAAGTACCTAGCAGTGAGTTTAGGTGTGCATCCCTAATAGTATTCTGGACCCATTTCAGATGTTGGTGTTGTTGCTGCTGATGTGAAGATGTGTTTTCTAGTGTGCCTAGATCAATGAACAAGTCTCCACTTATCTCTTCTTCTCTCTGAGAATAATCATCTTTCTCATCAACTGGATGTGTGAGAAATCTATGTGACGAGGTCGGTACTGGATCTCCATTGTGTAGTAGGGATTCAAAGGATGACTCATCACACACCACATCTCAACTCTCGTAGATTTTCTTTATCTCAGGATCCATGAGACGATATGCCTTTGAGGTAGTAATATACCCTAAGAAAAGACATGGCAGTGTTTTTGGATTGATCTTCTTCCTTTTCTCATTTGGAACATGCATATATGCAGTGCAACCAAAAACTCTAAAATTATGAATAGAAGGTTTATGACCAGTCCATACCTCTTCCGGTGTCCTATTTTGCAAGATCTTCATGGGTGCCTGGTTGAGTAGATACACTACTGTCTGGACTGCTTCTGCCCAAAACTGATCCTCCAACTTGGCGGTTGAGAGCATATAATGAGCCATCTCCATGATAGCATACATGCCAAAGGTCCAATGATGGCAGAAAAAAGAATAATGGTTCCAATGAACAACGGCCTCCACATACAGCACAGAAAGAATACGCCAAAAACAATCTTCAATCTGCCACGTGCAAACAAAAAAAACAGCGGCTCCAATGAATCTTCACGTAGGCTTATGCTCCTTCCACGGTAGCCTCCTCCAGCACAGAACAAATTCTCCTGCTCTGATACCAATGATAGCAGAGAATGATTGATTTATTCAATGCGTGTTTATTAAACAAAACAGCAGAGCCTTATAAAGGCTATGGGAGGAGAGAAGAAGAGACGAACAGTTAAATAATTGTTCACAAACAAAAAAAACTAATCAATGTATTAGCTTATTAGGAAGCATGTAACTAATGCCCTAACAAAACACAGCCCTTACAAGTTTTCCTAATTAAAATTTCCTTTTGTTATGACATCAAAAGTTTGTGTTATAAAGAGCACCACTAAGGTTGCATGATCTCTCACCATTTTGAATAGGCGGAACAACATTCATTTTACTTCTAAGGAAGGTAAAATGAGCAAATTTTCCTTTCTATTTTCTTTCTACATAGTTTGATTTCTTTTGTTAATCTACCAAGATTATATCAAGAAAACATTTCCTTTTTCCTATTTTTCTATTTTATTTCTTTACTTTTGTCTCAAATTACACGTTCCTCAATTAGGGTCTCATTACGATCAATAAATCATTTTACCAAATAGATTTTAATAAAAAGCAAGAGGTAACCAAATCGCATTATTACTTTCATGGGAGAGAGAGATGAATCAACACATCACATTTCTAATTCTATAGGAACAAGAGGTATTCAACATAGGAAACACATCATGAATTTCATAATGACTGGGAATCTATCATTCAACACATACCACACCAATATTTCAAGGGTTTACCAAATAATTACAAGCATCATTAAACATTTCTAGTGGGTCTCTACAAATTTCAAATAAAGTTACAAGGAAGACTCATTAAAGAGGTATATTTATTTTTACAAATTTACAAGGTTTAACAATGTTTGTTTTTTAGGTTCAAACATTTTACTTGCATAATAAGACCTGGAAAGTTTTCAAATCAACACCCATATTTCTGTAAAATACCACCAGCCAAACAACAATATGATTACATAAATTTTTACTCCAAGGACACCACATTCCATTAGAAAACATCAAGTACAAGAGAAAAATCAATTAATCTATTCAAACATGGACTCTACGACCAACAGTTACATTTTCAAAGAAGGAGCACAACATAAGCACCACCGAGATTGCAATATTAAGATCTACCAAACTAACATCTCTAAGAACAAGGTTCAAAAGACCCAATTACATACATAAGTGTCTCCACGTAATCCAAAGATTAATAGGTCATAAATCTTTTACTCATAAAAATCTAAAGGATTAAGACAAGGGTAACCTTATTCATAGGTCAAAGAGAGAAAAACAAGTACACTTAAGTAAACACACTTCCCAAATGGACTTAAATCTTACCATAGTTACCAAGATACATACAATCCATAAGTCAATACTTTCCATAAAGAAACAAGGAAACCATGATATAACTTAGCATGCTATCATGGAACATCACTACCAAACAAACACTTATCCACTAGAATATATAGTCAACAAAGAATAAAATCCGACCTCACACAAACCATAAGCTCATAAATAAACACATCTACTCTGACGAGGAGGAAATCTCTTACCAGGTTGTAAGATAATCACCACCACAGCTATCAAACTACCAACAAGACGGCACTACACAACAAAATCTCTCACTCTAGAAGACTGAGTAACGAAAGAGTCACTCCAAGATCCTAGGCACACTCATGTTTCTGTCATTCCAAAACCAAGGCCTAACTTAAGGCACCTAAGAAAACATTAAAGGCACCTAGGGTGTACCCGCATACGATGATATGTCATAAAACAAACAGCATAGAAACAACTCAACAATAGGAAAGAAAGAGTCATGTAACATTTAGCTAAGTATCCAACATATAAACGAGCTCTGAGTCACCATTCAAAGTAAAATCCAAGAAATATTGGCAATCAAGGAAAAGTGGCTAAGTAGCCGCATTGCAATGTCTAAAAATTATCGCAAAAATATAACTAAAAGAGCCTCAAATCTTCCCAATCCAATCACCTTATAGAGCAGAGATTCTAAGACTGATGCCTTGCCTGAGTAGTGGTTACGAGACCATCGCTCTGCATAGGGTCACGGTCCTATTTTTGAGAAACAGAACCAACAAACATGAAATTTTTCAAAAACAAAAGTTACTAAATTGTTCCAAATTATATTTTGAACATGATTTTATATGCCTAAAGCCTCCAGTTGTGAGATTTAACTTCATTTATTCATTCTTAGTTAAAATTACTTATTTTGAAGGCATTTCTTGTTCAATAGAAGCAACAACAATGAATCATTTTGTTCAACATTTATCTTTCAATTCCTAGAGTAAAAAGATCTAAAACAACTTTAGTATTATTTTTTTTCCTTACCAAAAAATGCAAAATTTCATTTATAACAACATACTTCAAATTTGTTGTCTCTTTCCATTTTCACTACAACTTCTTAGCTCTAACAACTACTAACAACTTAACTCTACAAACAAGTTTACTAAGCTTGCATGTTTTTACATATTACAACTTCTATATTTCATCTTTCTTATTTACAATGATACAATTTCACAATACAAGTAAAATTTCCTTTTCCATTAAGCATGTCTCATTTCTTTTTCAAACAAAGAACCTCTATTCACACAAACAATTTACCACTAAAATTTTACTCAAGGTTTCCATTTTGAATCTTTTATTTCCCTGCTATAATTGAAAGAGAAGGTAAATTGTACAACTCTTCAATGAACTTCTCCAGATAATAATGCAACTTACAAAACTAAATTTCCTTTAAGCAAGATAAAATTTTACACATATTCCACCTTGAGTGGGAATAATAGGAATGCTTAATCACAAGGAAGGATTTCTTAAAGGCACCAAAAAATCTCCAACTTTCACACCACCAACAAGAGAGCTCCACCATGCTCCATTTTATCATAACTAAAAAGGTGAGAGAGGCAACACTCTCCACCCAACCAAGAACTCCAATGAGGAGGAGAACCCATCCACCTCATTAGCCCCTGAGCCCCAACCACATTGCAATGAAATGTTGATCCAACCATGGAAACAAACAAGCTTTCACAACACAAAAAAAAGTATTTCACAACCATTGCAAACACGCCCTGACCATGTAAGCTTCATTTTTGTTTTATTTTAAAATGTAATCTCACAGGTTTAGTGGGAAATGGTTGTAAATACTTCAATGGCATGAGTGCTGGTAATAGCAATCCACCTAGAACTGAATATTATGCCTACTTGGTTGACATTCCCTTGCAGTGTTGGATATCTCAAGGAGACTCTAAACTTTATCATCAACTCACTAATTAAACTTGTGGTGGTTGTGTGGACATGTTTGGTTAGTACCCTTGTAGAGTGCATAATAATATGGGGGCTGCAATAAATTTGAACTCTTCTTTTGAGGTGGATCATTGAAATGCCGCAACTTATGTCTTCTATCAAACATCTATATATAAGGAGAACAACCAATCAAAAAGTTTCATTTTATTAAAATAAATGTGTTTCCGAGCTCCATAAAAAAAAAAAGTCCAACATTCTCCTAGCTCGTGTTCACTATGGAGCCTTTAGTAGGCCCTAGAAAACCATCAACACTTAATGGGCAACATATTCTGTTCGAAAATTTCAAGTGATTGGGAATATTTGTATGTCCTAATGGAGGTTAGATCAACACTTGTGAACTGTTTGAAAAAATTCCCTAGCAAGATGTTTGACCAAATCCTGCAGGTTTGACTGACTTTGTCCTTCCAAGCATGGTTCATCCCTCCTCATCTCTCATAATTTCTATTCTTTATATTTCTTTTGCAATAAAATGAAAATTTATAACCAAAGGATTTTCATATATTATATTGTATAAAATAGACTTGTTTTAAAAATAGTAAAACTTTGTGTTGTAACTTACAAGATCCAATATTGCTTGGTAGACCATAAACTTGAACACTCACGTCGTGATGATCTAGTAAGTGTCAAAACCAAACTATATTTCTACATTACCCTTTTTAATTGACACGCTGAAATTGAGTTCCCTGTAAATGACTTGACCGCTCCGTTGTTTAATTAGATAAATTACAATTTATGGGGACTCACAAAGTAACCTTCATAACCACGGAAAAGGGAGGTTAAGAATCCTTCGAATACCTTGTTATGTGAGGTGTCACTTCAATCCTTCTATTGACCCTGAATGAACATTAGTGATCTTTTCGATGCCCTTATAGGAGCCTTGTTACACTATTTTGTAGTGATAGGAAGTTGTTAAATCTAAAAAGTTAGCTTTCATTTTGAACCGCCATTCGAAACCTGGATAGAGAAATTATTATCCATCTTCGCAAACCTCTATTGTTTTTACTAGACAATTACACGGGACTTTCAGTTCAGGGAAAAACACTTTTCTGGATAGTTTGGCGATGACATTTTGTATGCCTCTAGTCAAAGTTTGACTAGGTCAAACTAGGCCAATTATGTCCGATGGCTCTAGAAAACATGTTACCGTTTGATAACCGTTTGCTAATTTTCAGTCCCGTCGACTCTAGTGAATTCTCCATATAACGAGGAAATTTTAGGATGTTTCTCGTTTCACATTCATCTAGTGGACGTCAAATTTGGACGTGGTTTTTTGAGCCCTCGAGTTAAATTTTATTAAATTGCAACTAGGTCAATTATGATCGATGGCCCCGGAAAACTAGCCGCCAAACACAAACCGTTCACCAATTCAAAATTCTGTCATTTTTTATGAACCCTTGGAATTTAAGTAGATATGTAGAAATTTAACCATGATGTGTTTGGTCATTGGAAGATAACATTTGAAAGAGCCTCTGAGCCCGATTTGAGTGTTTTTGTAGCTAGCAAGAAAATGTAGAAACAGAAAGTTGTGGGACCCTCGTCGGGTTGCCAAACCACCATGGAAAATTGTGACACATGCAAATACATGTTGCCATGGTGACCCTTGTTGAATTCACCTAGAATTCCAATATGGTTGGTCTCCAATCCCCTCATAGTTTTTCGTGATATCTTTTCCTGCAAAACACACAATACCCCTATGGCCTCATGGCCATATTAACGATGTCGAAGTAATAAATCGCTTACATCTAACTATCAATTTCAACACCAAATATCATAACTACTATTGCTAAGACCAAGTAATTTAACAATTATTCCCATTTTCAACATTTCGATTCTACTCATACATCAGTTTGTAACTAAGATCAAAGACCAACTGGATCATTAGATTAAAGAAATACATTCACTCATGCACAATTTTTCCAATCTCCAATATCAATTAAATCACAAAATAACTTTGAACATCATAATAAAAATCCAATATGAAAATGATTCGAATAAAAACATATATTTATCTGATAACACATCGTTTTCTTCCATACTGAATGTCTATCAAAAGTTAATCAGTTTGGTTATAATAATATCTATCCTTCAATTTCCCTAACACAATGTGTACATCTCGTTTGTCTATTAACATCTATCGGTAATAAAACACACTAGTTTCTATGTATCCAGTCACAGAGATAAACCAATTACAATAAAACAATCTCGAAGAGCAATGATATCACAATAAAATTACAACAATGCAACCATTCTAGCTAATTTTTTTATCCTTAAATTTCCATCAAAGTCCATAATACGACAGATAGTTAAAATAATAATAATCAAAACACAATGGATTCATGATGCCCCGAAGATCTCCTTAGTATGCTCATTAGAGTAAAGCAACAAGGTTTACGATTATAACAATTCAGAAAATATGATCATGTTTCATTTAGTGTTGAAGAGAAGTGGGCATTACATACAACACATAACCCAAGAGCCATCAAATATAATAAATGAAATTATTTTGTCTCATCCATAATTAGTTTAGTAAAAAGATTAATTTTCTAATCTAGACACCAATTAAATAATTAATAAAAGGAGGATAAATCATTATAAAATAGCATACAAAAATTAAATAAAAGAAATGACACACAACTCCTTGGTCACAATTGAAGGTGATCCCCCCCATGGGAACCCCCCAACAACAATTCAAACATATACACAACAAGATACATATTATCGGTATCCAATAAAATATCTGAACCCCCCATCTTTTGTGCGAATTCTCTGAGCTACAGATGGGAAATTATCGGTATCCAATAAAATATTGAAAAATCCACTGCTTTTCTCAACATCGGGATTTCCGTAAGGAGAATCTCCCCTTTCTAATACCAATACAGAATAATCTTGTGATAGAGTTGCTGTGAGAGGACACCCTTCTGTACCGCCTCCAATGATAATGTAATCATATGCTCTTGCAGCTACCTTTTCAGCATCTACTATCATAAACGAATATGGGTACTCTGCAAACATAAATAAAAAATCAGTGACGGAGTTTATTTTGAAATAAAATCCTAGCTTACTAAGAAACCATCGTCTATAGTGAGATTAGGGTCTTCTAATTATCTTTACACTGAAAATAATAACTTTCAGAGCAGTTGGTTAAATCTTAGTAACAAACAACAATGTGTTAGATTGCAAATACTTCTTAACAGAACAAACATATTTCTTGTAAAAGAAATTTGGAAAAATTCTACTACAGACCCAAATTTGATTTTCCTGCTTCTGAACCATGTAGCCGCTGATGATCGCTGAATATTAGCAGGCATGAAATCACAAAGAAAAGAATCTCCATTTTCACTCACTCAGTTGTTTGAAATTGATATTGAATTTCGGTTGCGATATGAAATGGATACGCTCGACGTTTTCTTTTATAGATGATGGAAAGTTTGACAACAGTTAGGGGTAGTCCGGTCATCACCCAATCGTTAAATAAAATCGGCATGTTTGACCACCGATGTTGAAGTTTCATGCGAGTTTGCGAATGCACTGTAATTCGCTACGCTCCAATTAATTTCAACAGTTTTCTATTATAGTTCGTACATGTTTTGTAATTGAACATTGAATAAACATATGTTGCTAGACTTTCAGATATAATTATCGTTTCTTCTCGATAATAATGTTGTAAATAACTTGAATATAAAAATAATTAGCTTTAGTTCCCTATAAGTTAATTTTGTTAAGTGTTTTGAACATAAAAATCCTAAAGCTTCACAATGATGTAATAATTTTTTGGGATCAATGTAATTAAATTATTGTGTAGCTTAATAATAAAAGCATTTGATAATAGTAAAAGTCTATAAACACATTAAAAATAGAGAATACATTGGAGTAGGGAAATACGACATATTTAGAATCACTTTCGACACCAATTTAAAGGGCCACTACAAATTCAATAATATTAAATATTATTAAAAAAGAAATCGATACATCGGATCATTATTAACATCAACTCCTAACATACAACCAGTCACAAGATTAGCACAATGGAGTTTAAATCCTTATTGTTGTCATTCTAGGCAGATGGAAGCTTGGATCAGCATTTGTACGTCAAATTAAAAATGGAAAGGAAGTTAAGATATCAATAGAAACTCAGCATTTTGTATGGCATTGCACATAAATTTTCTTACTTGCTTCAAGAATGCTCCCCACAAACTGTGTGTTATAATTTGAAACCAAAAAAATGTTCAGTTGTAAGAGAACTTTAGGGTTTATCTAGTTGATTTTTGAATTGCATGACTCTTCAGTTTAACCAGTGGTGTTGTGACCATAATATTGGTACTAAAAGGAATGGTGAGTTTTATTCCATATGAAAATGACCAAAACTAGAAAACAATATGTCATTCCAGTATGATCTCTGACTCGTGTAAACACATTGAAAAAAGATAATATTTAAGAATAGGAAAACATGGTCTATTAAGAATTAAATTCCACACAGATTGCAAGGGAAGAAACAAATTCAATACATTTGAATTTTATCAACAAAATATATGGGATACATGGGATTGTTGGTGACATCAAATCATAACATACAATCAATCAAAGAATTTACTTTTTCCATTGTAGAGGAAAGCCTTAGACATACCCATTTGATGTTAGTGGTGAATTATTTTAAATAAAGGTTAAATTTGACGGCCACCTATTTATTTCAAAAAAAATCTATTCGAAGAGGAACTTAAGATTCACAAGGCCAATTTGAAAACTCCATGACTCTTCACTCTAATATATGGAATTTTTGCCTCAATGTCCTTGATCAAAGTAATAGTGGGCTATTTTCCCAATGAAAATGATTAAAACCAACAATTTCACACCAAATAAATTAATAACTCATAGATTCTAGAAGAGAATAACACATAGATTTGTAAAACATGGAAAAGGAAAAAATAAATTTCTTCAGTAGAGGAAAACATTGAATGGCGAACAACAAAATTCCCATAATAGTGCAGTGTTTAAAAACACTGAAGGATCATTTCCTACATGAGAAGCTTCTCACCTTATGTGTAGCGTAGGTCTGAGAAAATGTAGCACAAAGACCTGAGCCATCAACTTTTTCGGAAGAGACCGAAGCCATCACCAAAGAAAATGTAGCACATGAGTGAGAAAATAGAGAGCCACCACCTCTAAAAAATGTGCTCACAACTGGTCTTTGCTAATAGTTATGGTAGTCCTTGTAGTTATGGCATTGAATGTGCTCTGTATCAACTATTAAAACATGCAATAAACATTCAATCTTTATAGTATACGGGTCTAATATTTTGGCAGTGGAGAGGTTTAGTTACTTAACACAACTAGTTTAATTACTAACCATAACATGCACTACATTTGGTGCTGGAAACAGTCATCAACTGGTCCCAACCAGAATTACCGCCCATTTTGACAACTCCAATAAAACTGCTTGGACATGTGGCATAATTAACTAGTGTAACATTCCAATTGAATTTTTTAAGTCAGAAAAATGGGGAAGAATTTTTTGGAGAAGTTTCTACTCGTACACTTGGTAGTGATGTGGCTCAATTACCCTATAAAATTAGGGTGCACCACAACCGTTGCCTCTCCCCTACTCACTTACATGATCCAATGACCCTCTTTCCATACGTTCAAGTCATCTATAAATACTACCAAAGTGCTTTCTACTTGCCAAGGAGGAACTTCAAATATATTTTCTTAGAGTCTCAGTATATCAAATTATCTTCGAATGTTTTTTCAGAAATAAGAAAACTAATGTTTTTATTTTTACAAATCAAAAGTTCTCTCTGTTTTCTAGAAAACAAGTTAGAAGAAAAGATGATGTCGATAATAATTCACCATTGGCTTAAATTTGTTTCAATTACACATCATTTTAAATCCTAAATATCAGGTGAAATCTTAGATGAGATGCCTATTCATTACGACCAGTTATAGAAAAGAGGCTTAGAATATATGAAATTAAAGAATTTAAAATATTTATGTAGCTCTACAATAGTATCTTGGAGTGATATTGGGGTTGTAATTAATAATTATTTAAGGTTATTATTTGTTTGATTATTGTTGGATGTTGATCTGCTTCCATGTGTCGATTTGTGCTTGGCCAGTGGGCTATTTTTAGCGTTGGGAAAAAACAATGTGTATTTAGTGGAGCTATCTTTAGCCTGTAACTAGAGACTTGTGGAGAAAATCATGACTTTTCTTTAAAGTCTTATTTTAGGCTTTAATTTGTTGTACAAGAAAAGGATAATTATAGGATGTTAAAAAATGCATTATATGATGATGCTTTGGTTAAAAAAATGCATGCTCTCATTGTGAGAGGCGGGATAGAAAAGTTGGATATTGTATTTGTAAGTTGTTTTCAAGTTAATACAATAAGAAAACTTTTGGTTAAGTTTATCACCCAAAAGGGTTTTCCCATGATATCTATCGTGTTAACATTTTGTGCATGCTTTTATTTATCTCATATCTTTACTTATTTTTTCTTCTCTATTTATGTTTATTGCATGAATGGTTACCTAAATCCCAACATGTAGCATTAGAGCTAAGATTGAGATTCAATGGGGTTTTAGATTTTTTTTCTTTAAACAATGGTGAGTTACAAATTTGGTATTTTTTAGAATCTCTAATGTGGTAGGGTACACAAGTATCGACATTGACAAGTTTGATGGTAAAAACATTGAGTTATGACAATTCAAGATGGGGAATCTTTTGAAAAATAAGGATTAGTGGATAGATGTGACATACATAGGAAGAACATGCACATGTAATATTAACCATAGGAATAGTTTGACAAGATTGATAGGAAGGCTAAGAGCACTACCAAGTTATGTATTTTGGACTCTGTGTTGCTAAATGTTTCCAATGAAAAAATTGTAAAGGAGTTGTGGAATAAGATGAGAACACTGTATCCAACGAAGTATTTAGAGAACAAGTTTTTTCTAAGGAAGTTATATCTTTTAAACGATGAATTATGGTGATTAGGTTGTAGAGCACACACATAACTTCAACTCTTTCCTAAGCTATTTTTTGTCCATAAATGTGAATATGGGTGATGAAAAAACTGTAATACACTTCTTTATTCTTTACTAAACTCTTGGGAAAATTTGGTGATGGCAATTACCAGTACCATGACAAAAGTGAAGCTTAAGGATATGGTTGTTAATTTTTGTCTTAATAGATGAGGATAAAGTATGCAAATGACTATCACTCAAATGAAGCTTTGTCACTTCATGGACATGAGAAAGAGAGAGGAAAGAATAAAATAAATAAGAAAATAGGGAAAAAGAGACCCAAGTCAAAAAATAGATCAACTACTCAGAAAGAAGTCTGAAAATGTGTTTGGTCTATGGTAAAATAAGGAAATTCAAGAAGGATTCCAAGATGATAAAGGAAAAAATCCCTAAAATAATGCATGTTTTGAATATGAAGGTTGAAGTATAGATGAATGTGGTGATGCATACCTTGTTTGAAAATGGTTGGGTACTCCACAACACTCCTATAGAGTCATGTAATGAGATGAAAATTGTTAATGTTTCATCTATTTCTTCAAATGACCTTAACGAAATTTACATACAACTACTCTCTTAGAGCTTGTAACTCACTGATGGAGTATTATAGGATTCTTGGTGTCTCTCCTACAATCCTAACCTAGTCGAGATACTTTATTGACTTAGATCTATGGCCTAAGAGACTTATCTAATCTGATTTGGTTCTTGCGCACTCACATGCACATTCCACAACCTCTCCAGACATTGTCATCTAATCCTGAAATGGTGAAATCATTCTTCTTTTATAGTTGAACATTCTATTATTTTCTCACTTCTCTCTCCTAGATGAATTTTCCTTTGGGTGGGCTCTCTTCTTCTACATGCTTTAATATTCCTACCACTTAGATTCAAATTTGAATTCAAACTCCCCTCAAACGGATTTACCTATGCCATGTCAATATTTTCATTGGATCTTCTGACTATTTTGTCCTAGTCAACATACCTTGTTGGAAACCTTATGACATCTTTTGTTGTTTTTTCCAAGTACTCATTCTGTTGTGCACTCCTTTCTTGCCCTATTACGCCACACTTTTATCTCTTTATGTTGCATACTTGTATGTTTGAATCTCACCTTCAAATATTTTTGTGCATTGTCTTAGGGTTCATGGGATGTCCCCAAAACAATAAGAAAAATTACAATAAGTTTTTTTCAAGTTAATATAATAAGCAAACTTTTGGTTACTCACTTACGAGATCCACTGACCCTCTTTTAATACGTCTAGTCACCTATAATTACTACCCAAGTGCATTCTACTTGCTAGAGGAGGAACTTCAAAAATATTTTCTTAGAGTCTCAGTATACCAAATTATCTTATAATGTTTTTTCACAGATTAGAAAACCACTCTATTTAATTTTCAAATCAAAAGTTCTCTCTATTTTATAGAAAACAAGTTGGAAGAAAAGATGACGTGGATAATAATTCACCATTGGATTTAATCTGTTTCAATTGCACAACATTTTAAATCCTAAATATCAGGTGAAATCTTAGATGAGATACCTATTCATTTACGACCAGTTACAGAAAAGAGGCTTAAAATATATGAAATTAAAGAATTTAAAATATTTATGTAGTTCTACAATAGTAGCCACAAGTGATATTGGGGTTGTAATTATTAATAATTTTAAGGTTACTATTTGTTGGATGTGTTGGTACCCAAATTGATTCTCCCTCAAAGTATGAGTGGCATCACAGGTTTATCAGGAAGCTTAGAGACAGATAGATCATGATGATTCATTTTGTAGCTGAGGGATGGGATCTAACTAGCCCTTAGTCACTCAGATGTGGAGAAATGGATAGCACCCTCAAGAGGATTTGATCTATCCTCACTATTTTAGGTTGTGCCTTTCAACCAAGGTAAGAGAACCCTTTTGTAGCCTATTTGTTTATGGAGGATATGGTGATATCCTTCCTAATGAAGTTGTTAAGGAGACTTGAAGAAAATATGATCAATGCAACAAAATCTAACTCTCACGAGTTGTCACTCTAGATAGTGGAGATATTCTCTAGGCAAGGTTCAGGCTACTAAAGACATTTGGAATCCTGATTGTTTCTACATGTTTTGGTAGTAAAAATTATGCATTTGTATACACACATGACAAACAGGGGTAGTATGGGTATGACTAATTATTTTTGAATGAATTTTGGTGGGAGGTGAAGCAAGATAAAGTTGATTATACCAAATCTTAGAGATATTTTACAAAAATGGAAGGCTCAAGTAGAATGTTTTCAAAGTAGTTAGGGTGTTCCTTTAACAAGAATATGTGATTCAATGGAGGCCCAGATTAACACTTTTTCATACAATCTATGAGGACTCTAACATGAAGGCTTGAGTTGGAAAGACCCAACAAAGCATCAAGATCTGAGCTAAACCATGCCTGAGGTACACCCAAAGGCTTACAAACAATCTCTATCAAACAGATGAAAGAAAAGTGATTTTAAATCATTTATTTCACTCCCAGATGAATGCTCTTCCTAAGAAATGAAATTGCAGATGCCACTAAACTATCACAAGGATTGAGACCTATGTGATTGGAATAGATTTTGATACAAGATTACAACAGAGAACAAGAAAAACTATTTGCATACATTCAGAAGTAAAACAAACATATTTTGCATAAGATCCACACATAATAACTTGAGTTTGATTAAATTTATCAGCAAGGGAAAGTTTCTTAGAACAATCTCAGAGCTTGTCAATGGTTGTACACTTGCAACCACCTTGACACGATCAAACTTAATACAAAATAGATATATACAGGATTCTCATAGATAGCTTCTCAAAAGACAGGATTTTTCAAATTTTCCTCTTCTCCTTCCTCCTACTTTTTGACCTCTAACACTCCAACCATTTGCACGAAAAATTTGTGCCTTTTATAACATTTACAATAGAGCCCCTTCTTCCCCAAAAGATAAAAACATTTAATGTACCAGTGCTTGCCATGATCTCGATCGTGATTCCTAGAATCAAATCTGTGAAAAGTTGTCAGGTGCTCATAGGGCAGATCTCTTCAAAAATATCAGTATTCAATTCCTTCATCTGGTAGAACACTCCTCCTTCAATCTCGCCAACCACTTCTGCCCCTAATCTATCAAATCTAGTTCCTTGTGTGCTCGAGAGAAGAAAAGAAGAAAATCAGATCAAGCCTGATAGTCAGACCATTTTAATGGAAAAAGATGTCTCTAGATATCTCCCACCAAACTTAGATATCAAAATTAACTCCCCTCTTTGTTTGGCGTGTAGGAAATACCAAGAAATCATGAAGACATGCACTTCTAAGTGTGCTTCAGTAATAATGGGGGGGAAATTAGATTTCAGACTCACAGTTGTCGTTGATCTTTACTTTGAATTTGGGTCATCCACGTGGAAGATTCAAATTTAAATAGGCCTAGGGGTTTCCTTCGACTTTTTACAACCTTTTGAAAAAATGGAAAAAAATTCCATTTTGCTCCGCACCTTTGTCCTTGAGAAATGAGCCTAATACGTGTCCTCAATTTAGGCTAGAGAATCATCCCAAGTCCATGGATATTTTCTATTATAACCTCTAATCAGTTGTAACAAATTCTTAATCACCACCTCAATTTTTCCATCTGTCTCTATATGTAAGGTCATGCTCCTATGTTACTTGTTGTTCATCTTCTCCCACAAAGTAGTCCAAAACTTTCCCAAGAACTTGGAATCCCTATGACAAACAACAGACTTTGGAAAGACAAAATGCACCCATACATTAACAAAGAAGATATCTTCTACCTCATATATGCATTTATTGTCTTTTTACATGCCATAATAATTACATCTTACTAAATATATCAACAACAACATAGAGAGAGTCATGAACATGTTTATACATAGGTAGTCCTTCTACAAAATTCATAGAAATTTCCTCCCATAGACAATTACATACTTTTAATGACATATACAAACCATCCTTCCTAGTTTTATACTTGTTAGTATAACACAATTTACATCCTATTTTGAACTTAGAAATTTATTCTTGCATATTGGGATAATACACATACCTTTGTAAGTGGGATAAAGAATTACCAACACTGAAATGTCATGCTACTTTCAAGGTATTTTTTTCCCTCATCAATAGATGCCTTTCTTATTTTGACACACAAAGCTTCCCCCATTGGTAAAGCATCCCATCCTTGAGATAAAAATATTCAATCCCTTTCATTTAAGCCTTTTGGGTCTGTAACTACATAAATTTCACCCCGAATTATTTTTCTTGGGTGTATGCATCTCTGAAAGCTTCCTTTGTTAAGGCATCGATCTGAGAGGTAGTGGAAGAGAAAGACACTTTCTCCTGTGTGGGTGGCATAGAAAACATGATTTCCACCAATTTTTTACTACCCTTCTTCTATTTGATCACCAAATGGAACTACTAAAGGAATCTCATTCATTTGTAATTCCTTACCTAGTGTAATTTTGAATGTGCTTGCAAATAATGGCAACGTTTGTGGTCAGTGTGCGCAATAGTTTTTTTACCCAAGAAATAATGCTTTCATTTTTTAATGGCCTAAACTAGTGCATGCATTTCCTTATCATATAATAAATATCCTCCGACTGTTGAAGTAAAGGTCTCAGAATGATAACATTTTGGCTTACCTCCATGTAGCAACACTACTCCCATAGCATAATCACTAACATCTATCTCTACTTCAAAGGGTTGTTGTAAATTAGGAAGAGAAAATACTAGAGCATGAGTAATATTTTTCTTCAATAACTCAAAGGATTTATCTTGTTCCTTACCCCATTCAAAAACATTACTCTTTGTGGCCACTATGTGTAGAGGTTCTCCAATAGTATAAAATCCTGAAATGAACTTCGTGTCTTTGTGAATCTTGTTTGGTGTTGGCCAGTTGGTGATGGCTTCCACATTCTTTGAATCAACTCATATCTCTCCTCCTCCAACCATGTGGCCAAGATAGACAAGTTATTGTTTGGAAAATTCACACTTCTTCATATTGCATAATAGTTGTTTCTCATTGAGAACTTGCAATACTTACTACAAATGTGTTGGATGTTCCTCCCAAGTGGAACTAATAATCATAATATCATCTAGATAAACAATGACACATGAATCTATCAATTCCCACAATACATCATTCATCAATCTCATAAATGTAGTGGGTACATTACATAAACCAAAAGGAAGTACTAAGCATTCATACAAACCTTGTTTTATCTTTAACGCAGTCTTTCATATATCCTCCTCCATCTTGACTTGATATCCTGACATGAGATCCAACTTTGGGAAGAATTTGGCATGTTGAAGGTTTTCCAAGAGGTCATCTATATGGAGGAGTGGATATTTTTGCTTGATGGTGATATTTTTCAAGGCTTGTTAGTCGATGCACATCCTCCAACAACCACCCTTCTTCAGTACCATCACAATAGGCTAACCACATGGTGAGGTTTTCAGATGTATCACACCTTGGTCTAACATCTCCTGGAGTTGTTTCTTCACCTTAATACTCTATAAAAATGATTTCCTGTAGAACTAGATATTCGGTAGAGGGAAATCTCGAAATAGCTAAATCTCATGCTCTACCTCTTGTTTTTGTGGTAACCTACTAATATTTTGAAAAACATCCTCAAAATACTAAATAATAATATAAAAATCCATCATCCCCTGGGTAGAAATATCTTAAACTTCCACCCCATCATTTTATCCTTTAACAAATGTAAACAAAAATAATTATTATTGTCCTGAATAAGACGCTTTTCTTCGTTAGCACTTACCATAGTAACCCATGAATTACGTTGGTGTTCTCATATGTTTTATTTGATCCCATACTCGACCCATTTGTATCTTTTCTCCCTTATCATGAATATAACATCCTATATATAAAAGTAAGGACTCCCAAACACAACATCAAATGCATCAAGTGGAATTGCATCAGCTTCCAATACATTAATATATAGAGAATTTATCCCAAAATTTACCTTACATCTTCTTGTTACATGAATTTCTACACCCTTATTCACCCATCCCAAAGGATATGGGTTTGGATGCTCATAATCATCAAGACCAAAAAATTTCACAACCACTTCACAAATTAAATTATACTGAAAACTGGTATCAACCAAAACATTTACCTTAGTTCTATTGATTAGGATTTTGATATGGAATAGTCTACTCATCTCCTCTTCCTGATCTTAGCTATCCATGTTGGTGGTCATGCATCTAAGCATCTCATATACATCTGATTCATTCTCTATCTCCACCTCCTCTTCTGTCTTCACATCTTTCATGCACTTATTTGATTCCTTGGTTTGGTTCTTCAGATGTAGCTCCAGATGTAACTTCCAACATGTAGTGTCAGTATGACCATTGATATCAGAATTCTTGCAAAAAATCTTAGGATATTTAAAATTATTCAAAGTAGTGGAAAATTATTTACCTTTCCCTTTCCACTAACATTTACCACTTGTTTTCCCCTGCTCTTTAGTTTCTTTATTTTTTGAGTGTTTTTTCTTCGAATCTGATTTTCATTTCTTCCTTACATCATCTATATAGTATGCATGTACAACATTCCTTATTGAGATCCTTGGGATTCATGGAGATGAATTTTCTTCGAACGCGACTATGACCTCATCAAATATATTTTTTCATAATGTCCTCATCCTCCAAGTCCATATTTAGCAACATGGATTTCCTTAAAAACTTTGTATTATAGTCTTGCACTCTTTGACCACTTCCTTGTCTAAAATACTACCATTACATCATCGAGTTATTCTTATCGCCAATAAGATAGAAGTTTATCTCTAAGTAATTACTTAAATTACACCCAAGTACTGACAACAAGATGTTTCTTCTTTTCACAAGTTGCTAGATGGGTTTCGCACCAAACCATTTCATGACCTTCCAAGTTGAGACGTGAAAATGTAATCCTTTGTGCCTCTTTGACATTATATACACTATAGTAGAATTCCAGCTGTTTTAACCACTTATCAAATACTTATGCATCTACATGTCCTTCAAAACTCTTACTTTCATCCTTAGTTTCAACTTTTAAAGGAGTATGATCAGATTTTACCTTCCCAATTAGAGTCTCTTCTTCATGCTCTTCTACATCTTCCTCATCACAACTCTTCCCTATGATTTTTTTTTGCAAAATATCGAACCACTGATTCTATTTTATCTTGTTTAAAAGAAGCCGTATTTTTCATATTTGAGAGTTCTTGTTGTTGTCTATACAATCTATCCATCATGGTCTCTAGCATCTAAACTCTACGGACAAAATTCTCTTCCTCCATTTTTCCCTGAATTATTGGTTTCCAATTCTTTCTAGAAATGTCCAGATCACAACGTAAATCCTCTTTGCCTTTAGACCTTGTCACTATCATACAAATCATAAGAAAAAATATTATAGTTTTAAATAATTATTAGCTCTGATACCAAAATGATCTATAAAACTTTTACTTTTTAATTTCAAAAATCAAAAATTAATATTGTTGTTCTACTTTCAATTATAAAAAGACATAATTGAGCTAGTGATTTATTCTTGCATGCTTTAGAACTAAAATTGGAGAGGGAGAAATGAAATTAAGAACATAACCCAATGTGAGGGAAAAAATTTCAGGAAGGAAAAATACTCTTTATTCCCACTTAAGTAATATACAATAATTCAAGAATACATATTACAATAAGTTTTGAAGGAAACAACAATGTAAACCTTCCTTCCAAATACTACTTGCTCTTCTCTCCACATCTTGCTTCTATAAATTCAATTCAATCAATAAAGAACTCTTTCTCATTTACTCCCATGAATATAAATTTCCTTTAATGGCTAATCCTCTTACTCCTCCATGTAATCATAGTTGTTATCCTGTCCTATCATGCACAGGATAATGATAAAGGTCATAAAAGGGAAGAGACACAGTCTAGATGCTTCAATTCTGAGACTGTTTGTGCTCCATTTTATTTTTTTGTCAAAAGTGATAAGACTAGTGACCTATGTAGACTGGCGGTTACAAGACCACCTCCCTACAAAAATGGGGTACTTATAGGACCGTCTCTCTACTGCGGGAAGTTATAGGAACGCCCCTCTGCACAGGGTGGTGGTTTTATAAAAATATAGCTTATTGCTTGTTTTATTTATTTTCTTCTTCTCGTACTCTATGATCTAATGAAGTGGTGTTGTTTTGGATCCCTGTGGATCATTTTAAGTGGTTTTTTCAGAAATTTCTATGTGTGACAATAGGTAGGGACAAAAAAATTGTCAGGAGGATGTCCCACAGGGGCCCATGATATTTTTAAAGTTTATAACAACAAAGGAAGGCATGTCAGGGTGTTATAGCAATGGAGAAGAAAGTAACAACAATAAATTTAGGAAATGGAAGTACATACATAAAGGGAAACAAATACAAGGTGATTTTCATGTCTACATAAATAAGGTAATTAAAGTATATATTGGATAATATGAAGCGTATGCATATAAATTAAGTTAATAAAAGTCATTATAGATGGTAAGGTGAATCAGATACAGCCGTAGCTACTTCTGCTGAAACCGTCTACTGCTTCCGTCTACTGCCATGTTGTCCCTGGTGTTGGCTCGAATACCAGACCCCTCTAGTCCGGATCAGGGGTCCCTCTTGTCAGGGTCCCTCTCTCCAAAGCCGCCTGATGCTTGGACAAAAATAGTGGAGGGTTCCACATCCGCTCCTAGCTCGGAAAAGCTATCCCCTTCATTGTCAGATGGGTCTTTTTTCCTATGCATCCCCGCTCACATCACGGAGGCTGTTGCTACTTCTTGTGATCTGTCCCTGGTGGGTACACTGATGGGCCCTAGGCCCCCATTAGAAGATATAAAAAAATGGGCTCGGGTTAAATGGCAACCATGTGGAGCGCTTGAAATAACGGTTATGCCTAATGGGTTTATATTATTTTCCTTCAGCATGAAAGAAGATTTTGCTAGAGCACTATTAGGTGGTCCATGGTTCTTTGGAAGGAGGGGCTTCTACCTCAGGAAATGGTCTCCTAGTTTCAACCCTCACACAAAATCCATGACCCAAGCCCCAATTTTGGTTTGCCTCCCAGGGTTACCTCTGGAGTTCTGGCATCCGGTAGTTATTGAAGGTATTTCTCTCTCAATAGGATCTTTAATTGCTATAGATCAAGCAACAAAAGCAAAAACTAGATTCATCCATGCTCATTTTTGTGTTAATGCTGATGTCATTTGTCCCTTACCAAAAGAAATAGAGCTCCTATCAGACTTGGGGAACTGGAAACAACCCATTGACTATGAACATATTCCTCAGGCTTGCTCCTGCAAAAAAATTGGTCTTCGGGCCTCTAGTTTCCCGTTTAAACCTCAGCCAAAACCCAAGACCCAAATCCTCTCCCCAAAAATAAAAAAAAGCTTTATTCCTAAAACATCTTCTATTGAGATCTCGATCATCCCCACATCAAATTCCTTTGCTCTCCTTGAAGATGGAGAAATCAAAACCTCTTCTGATCCGGTTTCTGAAATCGTTCCACCCCCCTTGGCCGATCCTCCTCTCATCCCCCCTCTGTCTCCCTTGGATCTCCCCACTTCTTCCTCTAAAGGAATTAACCTCTCTTGGGCTGCCTTCTCCCCTCCCCCTTCTCCACTGTCTTCACCTCTTCCCTTTCCTCCCCTTCCCTCGGTCCCCTCTTCCTTGAATCTTTCCCCCTGCCTCCCCTCTGTCCTCCTGTTTTAGAATCTATCCCCTCCCCCTCGGGACTTTCCTATGATGATAGTTTCAATTATCGCTTTACTAGAAGTAGCAGAAAGAAACCCGATATAGGCATAGAAAAAGCTCAGGGGAGAATTTCGAGCAATATCAAACTTCAACAAGAAGCAGCTATTAACGTCGTGCAAGGAACTCAAAGCACAATCCCCATGGTGGTGGGGAGCAAATCCAAACCAAAGAAATGAAGATCATTTCTTGGAATATAAGAGGACTTAAATCTCTACAAAAACAAAGAGTTATCAAAGACATCAAATTCCAGAACTCTCCTGATATCATAATGCTACAGGAAACCAAGCTGAAAAATGAGGATCGTCTCCTAAAAATATGGCCTGCAGCCTCCTTTGAATCTCAACCATCAACAGGGAACTCTAGGGGACTTTGTACCTTTTGGGATCCCATAAGTCTCAAAGGGGATTGCCTGTTCCAACACCCCAACTTTTTATGCATGCTCTTCCAAGAGATTGGAGCTGACTCCTCTTGGATTGCTATCAATGTCTATGCCCCCAAATTAGAGACACATCATGGTAAATTATGGAAAGATATCACTAACTTCATCATCACTTGTGGTAAAATTCCCATTCTAATAATGGGATATTTTAATTTTCCACTTTATCCTTTGGAAAAACAGGGAGGCAGTCCTGTCATGACCGTCAGCATGGAGGCTCTGACTGACTTCATCAGGGAGAACTCACTTCTGGATATGGAACTCCATGGCTCATCTTATACATGGTCAAATCACAGATTGGGTAGGAATCATATTCAAAGAAGGTTGGATAGATCTCTAGGCTCTCTGGACTGGATTTCTCTCTTTCCTGACTTCTACCTCAACTCCCTCCCTCGGGCTGCCTCTGATCATATCCCTCTTATATTGAGTACAAATCACAAGCTGAATACAAAGAATCCTCCCTTCAGGTTTGAGCTTGCTTGGCTTGAAAACAACCACCTGAACCCCCTTGTTGCTAAATGGTGGAATATCAATATTGAGGGCTCTAGCATGTTTAGATTTTCCAGCAAACTCAAAGAAATTAAAAAACAACCTCAAGATATGGAAGTTGACGGTCTTTGGCAACATCAAGATTCACAAACATGAGCTAACTCAGAGTTTGGAAAAAGTATCAGAATAAATTGAAATTTATGGAAGATTGGATCATCTTCACCAACATGAAATCTCCCTCCTCAGTGATTATCACAATACTCTTAAAGAAGAAGAGACCTATTGGAGGCAGCGATCTCGAGCTCTTTGGCTCGAGAAAGGGGATCCTAACACAAAAAATTTTCACATCACAACTTGCAAGCATAAAGCTAGAGATAAGATCCATGATCTGGTGTTGTCCTCGGGTACCTTGTTATCTACTGAGGCTGATATATCCAACGAGCTTGTCTCATTCTATTCAAATCTTCTCCAGGCTGACCTGTCCCCTCTAGAGCAATCAATGAATGACATGCTCCAACATATTCCGCATCTGGTGTCACCTGAGATGAACAACAATCTGATCAAGCCTTTTGCTATGGAGGAAATTCACAAAGCAGTCTTCACAATGAAGAGGGACAAAGCTCTGGGTCTGGATGGCTTTCCTGCTGCCTTCTTCCAGGTGTTTTGGGAAATCATCAAGCAGGATCTCTTCCAAGCAGTGAATGAGTTTCAGGTTAACAATAATCTACTTAAGGAATGGAATACCACCTTCATTTCCCTTGCCCTAAAAGTGCATAGTTCTAAAGATGTTTCCAATTTTAGGCCAATCAGTTTATGCAACACGGCTTATAAGATTATCACTAAGATGTTGGCCACCAGACAAAAACCACTAATGCAAGATCTCATCTCGCACAATCAGAACGGATTCATAAAAGGACGGCTCATCCAAGGTGGTATAATTACAGTTCATGAAGCCATTCACTCGGCCTTGCTCTCGAAGTGCCCAGGAATGATCTTAAAATTGGATATGCAAAAATATTTTGACAGAGTCAGCTGGACCTTCTTAATTAAGGTCCTGGAAAAATTTGGTTTCGACAAAAGGTGGTGTAACTGGGTCTTCTCTTGTATCGCGACCCTTTGCTTCTCTATTCTTATCAATGGCATTCCAGAAGGTTTCTTCAAAAGCAGCAGATGTATAACGCAAGGTGACCCCCTGTCACCTTTTCTTTTTGTCCTAATGGCGGACTCCCTTAATAGAGCTCTGGAAGTAGCTAAAAGTCAATCTATAATTTCTGGCATGAAAATCACCTCAAGTTGCCCTTCTGCCACACATAGCCAGTTTGCTGACGACACTTTTCTGCTAAGTTTAGCCTCAATTAGCCTCTGTAATTGAGGCCCGGGCTATAATGGATATCCTTTCTCTTTACCAATCAGCTTCTCAGCAAACTGTCAATTTCAACAAGAGCAGCATTTCCTTCATCAACACAGCCCCTAGAACTCAGAGAAAGATTGCTGATATCTTTGGTTGCAATATTGTGGATCTCCCAACCTCATATCTTGGCATCCCCCTCTTCCATGGTAAGCAATCTAAAATTCTATGGAATCCTATCATTGAAAGGTATCAAAAAAAGTTGGCCGCCTAGAAAGGGGTGTTGCTTAGTCAGGCTGGCAAGCTCCAGATGGTTAAAGCTACCCTTCAAAGCCTTCCTACTTACTTCATGTCCTTGCTCAAAATTCCCAATTCATTGAGGGAGGTTTTGGAAAAAATTCAAAGGAACTTTCTATGGTCAGGATCTGATGTAAAAAAGAGGATTCATCTTGTGTCATGGAAGGAAGTGTGTAAGCCAACTTCACATGGAGGGCTTGGCCTTCGAAAAGTGGCTGACATGAATGGGGCCCTTCTGGACAAACTAGCTTGGGAAGTGGCTAAAGGTGACTCTAATTGGGCCCATCTGCTCAGAGCTAAATATCTCGCTAATAATGAAGATCTGCTCACTTCCAATCCAATTAGAGGTTCTGCTATATGGAACTCTGTTATTAGCTCGCTCCCCATTATTCGAGTTGGCACTAAATGGAAATTTGGGAATGGTCATCTTATTGACTTCTGGAAGGATTTTTGGATAGGGGACGAGCCTCTTGATCTTAATCCTGCTTGGGACCCTATGAAAAGAAGCATCATTAATAAGCAAGGAAGATTAGCTTCGGGCTATTGGAATATTGTGAACTCCATTCCCTCATGGGATATAAAGGCTTGGGATGATATCAGCGATCTGCATAGTAGGCTCTTGACCTCACTCAGAATGATGCTCTCTTCAATTTACATCCCTTTCTCCCAAAACGAGGACGAGATTATTTGGCCCCTCTCCCCGTCTAGTTCTTTCTCGGTTAAGTCTTCTTATCTTTCGATGCATAGTGTTGACTCTGGTCCCCCTCTTTCCAAATTCTGGCCAAATGAGATCATACCCAAAATTGGCTTCTTCTCTTGGCTCTCTTCTAAGAATGCTTTCCTTTCTGGGGAGAATCTGAAAAGGATGGGTTTCTCTCTCCCTACTAGATGTGTGTTATGTGCTAAAGAGGTGGATTCCTCTGCCTATCTTTTGATCCATTGTTCTTTCTTGAAAATTATCTGGCAGTGGCTTTTATTGAGGATGGGAGTGTCCTAGACCTTCCCTGAATCCATTCAGGACACCCTCTCTCAATGGAGCTCTCCTTTCACTCATCTGATTCTGAATTTGGCTTGGAAAATCCTACTCCCTCACGGAATATGGGGCATCTGGAAAGAAAGAAACAGAAGAATCTTCAAAGAAAAAATTCTTGAACCTGTCTAGGTGGCTACTCAAATTTCTCTGGCCTTCCAAGATAATCTCAATTCGATCATGTGGGCCAAGTATCAACAAAAAATCCAAATCTGCAAATCCCTGGAGTGGAAGAATTTATTGGCCATTCAATGTAAAGGTTCTTCCACTTCTCGGGAATTAGTACGTTGGCTTCCCCCACCTAGGGGCTGGAAAAAACTAAACACGGATGGGGCCTCGAAAGGAAATCCTAGTAATTCGGGTGGAGGAGCCATTCTTCGTTGCTCTTCGGGCTATATTGTTACTGCTTCTGCTCATAACCTCAACTTTGGTACCAACCATCGTGCGGAAGCCTTGGCAGTCCTCAAAGACCTTGAACTGGCTATCAATTTTGGTGATGATCCCCTCCAAGTTAAAAGTGACTCTCTCAACATCATCAAGCTCCTGTAGTCTAATGATTCAGGTCAATGGTCGATACAAAATATTATTGCTGACATCAGAACTATTCAAAGATTTTTCTAGCAAATCCAGTTCCAACATGTCCTCCGGGAGGGAAATAAAGTGGCAGACCTCCTTGCTAATACTGGTGTTCTCCTCGAGAATTAGCAAATATGGACAAACAATTTCCTGGATGATCTCTTCCAAATCACTCAAAATGATATATCCCATTGCTGACTAGTGGAATGGTGTACTGAATTGGGTTTCAGAAAATTCGCTATGGCCTTCTCAAAGGGCAGCGGCATTTATGTCGAACTTAATTGATTTGACTCTTAACTATGAACATTTTGATCATGATGATAGGTAATGATGCGGGGGATCTCCGCACGAATGGGAATTATATTCACATTAATCATTTTAGGATATGGCAGGAGGGAAATGATAACTTGGCCGTCGGCTTCCACGCTCCTTCTAAGTTGTTAAATGAACCCTTTTGCTCTCACTTTTGCAATTGCTCTAACAATCATACCATGGGAGGTCAGTTGAAGCTTCTTGAGCCTGATAACTGTGATTCAGTTAAAAATGATGGGGAGGTTTGGAATATATTGCTGGAGAATGGAATTGCCACCTTCTTGGAGAAAATGGTAGGTTACTCAGTGCTCGTTTCGTATGCAGTTACGGATTCCTGGTCGAAGGGTCGGGTTCAGGTCGGAAACACTCACTTCACCATCTCCACAAATTCAATAGCTGACGCCACTAGCCTTCCTACTGCCGGAGACATCTACTTCAAGTGCTCACTGCATGCAGAAATTAAGGAATTTAATGCTCCTGGGGACAGACCGTGAAATACCTCTCTGGTTACACTCGATACTACTTGCCTTCTCCTTGGGACAGGGTCGCAGAGGTCATAATGCAATATTTTACCATTGATGGTAGATATCGACTTGTTTACGGTTCTCACCTTTTCATCCTCTCTCATCTTCGATGGGGGAAGAAAATCAATCTGGTGACCTTTCTGTTTCAGTCATTAGAACACTCGGTCCAGTTAGCTCGCGACGGGGAAGGTGGCATTCTTCACCAGGGTTTGTTATATCTTCTCTTCTCTGTTGTTTCTTCTCATTCCTACCTTCTTCACTTCCCCCCAAAATCTGGTCGCCACCGCCGCTCCCCCTCACCTTCCCCTCGCCCCTCCTCCACCTACCTCCACTCCTCTCGGTGCCATCATCGACTGCTTCTTTCTTCTGATTCGGACTCTGATGTGGCAATTCTGAGTCCCCCCCTCGCTGCCTCTATGCCCCCTGCCACCCCTTCTTTTCCCACGCCCCTCTCTTGTTTGTTTTTGGAAGGCACAGTCGCCAGCTGTCACGTTGCTTCCCCTGTTTCTAGTCCTAATTCCTCTCGGGCTGCTGATATTTTGGGACTGGCTCAGCTCTACCCAGATTCCCCGGATTTAGAATTGTTAGATTTCAGCCAACCGGTTATTAATCCCATCTCTCAGACTGCAGGAACCAATACTCTCTGTGAGGACAAAGTTCTTACTGCTGACACTTTTCATTCCTCGCCGATTCTGGATTCAAACCCTGCTGAGCCTGATTCTACTGACACTCACAGAGATGATTGCATAGTCATCATGGTTTCTTCTATTTTGAACAAGCTTCAGTGCGTATTCAAGGCTTTGAAAGCATGGGAGGATTTCACCGAATCTACCAAGACTGCCATTGCTAATGACTGCGCAGAGCCTATCAAACTTGCTGAGCAACTTGCTAATGACTCTGGCTCTCCTAAAGCTAAAAATGCAGTCTCTGAGCTGAAAAAGCTCTTATGATGTATCTCTTCTCTCTTTTTGTTGGTCTTTTCGCCCTCCTTTTTTGGAATCTTCTTGGGTACTTTTTTGCTCAGCTTCTTTTATTGCTAAATCTGGCCTGATGGGCTCTATTGTATAAGGTTGTGGGACCTTCTAAAACCCTCCTTTTACCCTATATATTTCAAAAAAAAGTTAATAAAAAAGAGGGGGTTCAATGTTAACCTTACGCCAAGACATTCCACCAAAAATTGGAACCTTAATAAAACCCAATCTACAAATAATACAAATGCATCCTATCAGGATTGACTTATTTACAAAAAAAAGGTATAAAAACATTTTAAAAAGACACAAATTAACATTAAAGGGGATTGATATCTACTTTGAATTCAAATTTTGAGAACCCTACATTAACATGTGTAATGTGGTTTGGATAGAAAGGAAAACATGCAAGAGGCTTGTGGAGCAACTTGTATGCTATCTTAATGTATATTATTTTTTGTGACACCAATCAATAAGAAAATTATAAAGAAGTATAGGAAATTATAAATTATTAATAGTTAATAACATATAAGAAGATGTATAAGGCCTTCAATTTTTAAGATAGGAAATTCAATGGTTATGGTGTAATGAATATGGATTGTTAAAATCACAATTAATACAATCAAAAAAGGTTCTAGCATTATGACTAGGGTGTATATATATATATATATATATATATAGCTTACTTCAAATAAGGGAGAATGTTATGTTTGTTAGAGTTGGCATTGGTAGTTTAATGTATTTTATCTTTAATTTTTATAAGTGTTTGTAACGGGTAGGAGAAAATAATGTAGTAAAACTACAACGATCTAAAAATAACACTTCGTATTGTGCATTCATGAACCATTTTATGGCCTTTAATATAACTATAGCTAGGTATCATTGTAATTCCTTTATCATGCATCATATCCCTACCATTTGAAACTCACCCCATGTCCACAATTCAACAAAATCAAATAATAGAGGAACATAAGTTGCAATAATTTAGGGATCTAACTTAAAAGGAGGATTTTTTGTAAATAAAAGTAACCTAATTTTTTATGTTATCTATGAATTTAACACTAAAGTTGAAGTAGTGATGGGGAAATTTTACAGAAGAAGAGGATAGATGAACAAGGGAATTGAGGGAGGTGAATTTTAAATTGATAGAGACATACCTCTATTAATTGTTGAGAATTGTGATTGTAAAAATTAATCCACTACAATTGTTGTCATGACATACAATTAATTCTATATTACATTCATCAAGAATATAGAAATGATTGAATTGTTTATTTTTAATTATATGTGTCATGAAATTTATCACACCTGGTCATCTTGCTATAATAATATTAAAGTATTGTACATGTAATACTCTATCTATAACACAGGTTCAACTTATAATCCTTCAAATTTTTATAATTTCCTATGTTAAATTGGTTTAGCTTAAGATAATACAATTTATTATTTATAGTGCATCATTAAACATACTTGGAAATACTTGAAATATCTATTTCATACCAATTGTATAGTTAAAATACTATCATGATTTTTACACACACATACACACATGTGGTTAAAAATATATAATAATCTAAAAAGAATTGATAGATGGTAAAATAGGGTTTAGGGGCCCAACCTCATAACAACATGTTCCATTGGAGATAAATATTTATCAATGAGGATAAAATGGGGCTACCTCTTATAGAAAAATAGAGGGACAACAAAAACACTACCAAACCTAGAGTAAAACAAAAAAAAGTAAACAAACAACCAAATTATCCCTGAGACTCTTTCATATGGGATCTTACATGCATCTTAAGGGGATCATTAACAAATTTTCCCTTTATTTTTTTTCTCATAGTATTCCATAGAACACCAATGTTTGGATCTACATTTTAATTATTTTGAACCAGTACGATAACTTCAAAATTATCCTTATCCACATGATTTTGAAACTCCATTGATACAAGAGGAAGGGAATTAGTTCCCATAATCAATTCATAAATTTGGATTGAAACATTTTTTTACAGGAGTAGAGGACAGCAAGTCCTCCTAATCCTCAAAATCTAAATCATTCTCGTTCTCTAAATCTTCTTCTAAATCACTATCCAAGTAAATTTTAACAACCAGGTGACTAGGGTTTTAATTCCTCCACGAACAAGTTATACTTTTTACTTATTTTTTAACTATCTGAAAATCTATAGTTAAGTGACCAAGAGAAAAATGAGTCTTTCATATGAAGGGGAAACCTTCATAGTGAAACTTTTGAGTCCATATTCTATCCTCAACTTTGAGTTCAATATAATTTGAAAAATCAATAGAGGTGTCCATATCTACCAATATGTGTGGATATGTGGTATACTCATATAACGATGTCTTAGGGTCAATAGCTAATCATTTACCCAAGGTAAACCCAATTGAAAGTAGTGAATTCTTACACCAAAATTGGAGAGGAAAATATGGCATTTGAATCCAATCAAGTTTTACATGGAAAGTATACATCACATGATTAAATAGAGGGAACCACATATTCATAACAAGAAAAATTTGAAACTGAAAAATCTAAAAGTTTTCCAAAAATGAGAGATTTATCAGACATTTTATAAAAACGAAGAATGAATTGTTTTCTATATATAGGGTAAATTTCTTGTTTTCCTTCCATAATAGGCCTCTAACGAGTCACAATCCATTCGTCAATTGCTGAATGACCTAGAAAAAGATTTATAAATCTACAACTAATCGTATTTTTCTTAAAATATGCTTCCATTATAAGAATCTCTACTCTAAAACAAACAAAAGGGGAGGTCTTAGCATAAGCCATAGGATTAGAAGGATGTCGAACAACAAGCTTATTAGATTTCAAAAACCTCTTTCCTCCAAATCTATTATTGATCATTTTATTTTGTTTTTAAAAAGGGGTAGAGCCCTAATATCCCTCTCCCTCATCACCTTTTATGGAAAATCTTATACCAACATCTCCTCCATCAACATCTAGGGACTAAAACATCCCCAAACCACGATTATTAGAAGCTAGAAATAGGGGCTAAGTGCAACCACTCTCGACAAAGTTGTTTTTGTGTGGGGATTGTTGACATTTTTGCACCTTTGTAAAAAGGGAAACACAAAACATCATTTTAGATGGAAAGGATTCATGTGATGGACCTAAATAAGGAAAAATAGGATAGTTTCTTAATTTTTTGAGTTGTAGCAAATTTAAACAACAATGCAAATGTGTAGCTATGTGTGTTGTTATGCGATGCAACACCTCACATATGTTTCCATTCCATGTTAGTCTTCATCAAAGTTATGCAAAATCCCTAAAGGACTAATACACAATCTTGGTAAAGGTGGGAATATGAGCAGATTTGAAGAGGTTGAATCCATAATAATAAACAAAGTTTTTTTTCGCATGGATGAAGGTACATTTTAAGTTACAGGTACATTAATTTCATGTTATTTCTTTATGTTTAAATGATATAATTTATGTGTTTTGTTTTTTAGTTCATTCCAAAAACATCAGTGATAATAATTGAATGCGAAAGGAAATAAACCACTTAATTATAGAATTTAATTTATTTATTGATAAAGAAATACAGTTTCCTACACAAGCTGTGGGATGTAACTCATATGTATTGAGGATAGAAGACACATATACATGAAACTATAAGCAAAAGAAGAAAACAGAAACTCTTCATTTCTTGATTGGGTTGTTTTTCTCTTTATCTTAACCATATTCAGTTCCTAATCTTCATCCACACCTACATCATCTTCAACTCCTAGCATCAAATACCTATGGACATACATTAAATTGTTGTTAGAGCTCTGGGATGAATATTCATTATTGTGATTACAACTTGAGGCAGTTAAAACTTCTAAAGTAATCACATATAAGATACATTAAAGGAAATAAGGACAGAATCAGAAATTACATCCCACTATTATTCAAGGGTATCCAAGTACTATTTTCAAAATCAAGATAAAGAAGGAAGAATCACTACATGATGCAAGAAAGGATTCATCCTTTATTTTTTTCTAACTATTTCTTTCAATGTGTAGGAACAAATAATTCATATTAATTTGATCTTGACAGTGAAAGGTCATATTAGAAGAACAAGTTTCTAGGCACACTTAGCATTCTTCAACATGAAGAAAGTACAATTCCAATACTGGAATGGGGAAGCTACATCTCCCATAAAATCATGATAGTGCACAATAATTAAGAGTAATAACAACTCAAAATTTAAAATTTATTGCCCCAAAAGGAAGGAAATCAATAATCATATAACTATAGTATAGGGGGTGATGAAATGAAGATCCAATGCAACATTAAAATTCAAGAAATGAGAGCTACAGTTTTAGAATATGACATTCAGAATGTACCTAAATAAAATAAATGTGATACAGTTACAATAATGTATTCTTTGTAGATATGAAAAGCAATGATTTATAGATAGAAATTGTAACTCCAGCTAAAATCTCCCCACTTAAGACTAAGAAAAAACCTAGGTTTAGCTAGGAAAAAATTTGAGTAATTGTTATCTCTTAAAAGTGCACCTTGTAGAGAGATGGCTAGATTTTTTCTAAGCTTGCACAATTGATCTCTCTTTCATAGATACAATGGAAACACCTCAGTTCTGTGGGTATACCTTTTTTGAGGTGAGTCTCTGGTATCAAGGTCAGTTCCCTATTGGTGCATCCTAAACTGATTTCTGGGTGTTCAAGAGTAAAAGATGACTATAAAATGATTAAAACTAACGTGATACACCAAATTTGTATGAGGACTTTGACTGAGTATATGCACAATTGACATGGTAAGAATTTTTATGCACGAGCCAATAGTTTTCTGTAGAATATCTAAGGGAAAAAACACTTGATTATACCGAGGGAGAATCACAATAGTACTGATAAGTTAATATGCACATTAAAATTAAGCAGAAGGGACTACATTTGCAGTAGGGTAAGGTGATTGATCAAGGAATTTATATTCACAAGACTAATAGAAACATACATAAGACTACAAAATAACTGGGAAAGGCAGAAAATACTTCACACTCACAGGGTAAAAATGGCAAAATTTGCTTTAGTACTCATATATCGAAAAGTCCTCCAGAATCCCCCCTGTGCTTTGCAAAGGCACATAATGTATAACAAAAATAATTCTCCCACCCTTCCTAAAAATAGCTTAAGGCTTATAGTCGCCCATGCATCCTATTTTCATCATTTTCTTAATAATAGCTAAAGGTAAAAATAGAGCATGCAACTACAAATAGGCATTATTAGCCTTAATTACAAAATAGTCAAACTAAAGTTTACTGTTCTATTTTTAAGGAAAGAAGGGTGAATTATTTTCTAATAATAAGCTTGCTTGATATTCAAATCTTTCTCCTTTGAAAATGCAACTATGTCTTTTTCTAGATTATGTCCTCTTGTGAAACATGCAAAAATAACTCCCTGTTCAAGAATAAAATAATTACAATAATTGTAATATTTTGCAAAGTATAAAACATCCTATGGGGACCAATTTTGCACTTTACCATGGTTTGGCCACCTTGTGGAATTAGCACATTATTGAATTTTAAATTTATATGGGGCACTTTTGTAAAAAATGCCGCCTTTGTCATACTCGGCCACCTTGGTAACACATGTTATAATATATAGTTGCCACCTTTGTATGATCATGACCATGTAATACTTTTCGGATTTTGCATTGGGATAGCACTTGATTATAGTTTATAAACCTTACCTTTTGGGTGATCATAGGTGAATATGATTTGGTCGACACTTTACATTATTTGGAGCATGCACTATGGTTATACTTTGAAATTCATTGCAAATGATTTTGTTTTATGGACACGTGGGCTATCCCCTCTTGCACGATGACTCACCCCTTAGCAATTTTTGGTGGGAAAATAACTCAGTTTGAGTTTGTTTTGAATTCGGTGATAATTATGGGCCATTTATTTCTTTCCTCGATGCATTCGATGTCTTTGATTTTGACTACGAGTTAGGTTTTAAACTCTGCATTAAATGTGGCCGATGGGAACTAACCATGGTTACTTGCTTTGATCTCTGAGATTGATCCATGGCCTTTGATCTTTTTCCTTTTGATCTCGAGCCATTGATTATTGACAGTGGTTGAGTTAGGTTGAACTCGCCTATCAATTTTTCATGATAAAGGAAAAGCTCGACCCCGATGCATATTTCATTTGATTTTTTACTATGTGGGATTCGACCTGGAAAAATTTTCCTTTGACGCCATTGTTATGAGATTCTCGAGTTTTGCCCTTATTGATTATTTTAAGCTTGAATCTATTTGAAGCTTATGAGTGAGGTGGTTTTGGGTTTCGCATCTATTGTCATGATATCTCCATTAGCATTCCTTTGTTGAGCTCAACTATTTTTAGTTCTCTGGAAATGCGGTAACTACTTGTGGGTTAGAGCTCGGCCATTTCTCAAAAAGATCTCTACGTCCTGTGTATTTCTACAAGGATTGTGTATAAGGTATGGTCACCATTTCCATGATCTTTCGATCTTGGTTCATCATTTATTTGTAAGATTCGAGCTTGGTTTCCATTTTCTACCTTCTATAGAGCTATGTGAGTGTTCTTAGTCATCAAGATCTTTGCCTTTGTTTATTTTCCACAACTGCCATCAACTTGAAGCTCAATTGTGTAGCTATCATACTATTTGATAAGGGAAGTAAGTATCGACCTCCTTGGGTATTACTGTTTCTTCTTCGTTGCTATTTTGACCTCAAAAACTAATAATTTATTCTTTTCTTTACATTTCCTATGTTTTTATGGCTCGGCCTTGGTCATTTCGAGTTGAAAATCTTGTTGGGTTGCTCCTTTCTACTGAACTTGATGACCATTTGAGGGTTGCTTAGATTTGATTTAAACAGTAAGTACTTATTCCTTATTCTGATTTTCCCTTTAATACCCATTAATGGGTCTGCGATGAAAACTTTTACTCTGTGTTTTGGGTTCATCATCACTTCTTTGGATGTGTGAATTCTTGATATATTCCTTGGAGGTTGTTCTAAATATTTGTATTCTTGATCTTTCATAGCTCTTTAAGTTGTTTTAATATGAAATTTTTATTTCGAGACTACCTTCATTTAGAATAATACTGTGCTCTGGACTGAGAGTTGTTTCTCATTGGGAAACCTTTCTAATGTATTATCTTTGTTGGTTCTTTGAAATTTTCCTTTGGGTAGAGCAGTAAAAAACATATATAAACACATTTGCAAATTTTTCAATACAAGTTTCTAAGACTTTACTTGCTTATCCATAGTACTTTGAAGCCTTGCAGTCCTAACTATACTTAATCCCTTTTCATGAATCATTGTCATCTGATGATCTGAGGACATCATTTCTTTATTTGTCGTTCATGTATTCACTTTTAATGGCATCATGATCCTTTGTTCACCTGTAATGGCTTCTGCTCATGTTGTAGATGAGTACTACCTTACTTCAATGAATGTACTTTATTGACATTGTAGTATTTATGTGCTCTCATATTTGCTTTCAAAATACTTGACTGTGAAAGTATAATAGTAGTTGCATTGTTTCTATCTTGATTTAGATGTTTTATTTCCTTTTTGCAACTGTTTCTTACTTAGATGCTTGCTGGAAAATTTGAAATGTTGACTTTTCATTGCGAAGCCCTGTCGAAATTTTCCCAGAATATTTTCTTTAATGTATTTCCAAAAGTAGTAGTTGTATTTTCTTATCCAGAATATAGAAAGTAACACTTTTCTTGCTGAACTGATATAGCAATTAAGAACTGAAAATATGTTAGTTGTTTATTTTGATCATGTGATGTTTTTCTGCTTCCTGTATCACTTATTGTATTTTCATAGTTCCTTTAAAGCATGTAGTAATTGAAAACAGCATGATGAAAATTTGTAAATTTTCATTTTACATGGCGAATACCTATCCAAATTTTCCCTAAATCTTCTCTCTCATCCTAATTCAGTTGTAATCCCTTCTTTCCGTTTAGCTTCAGCTTCTTGAAATCTAATTCTCCCTCTTCTGCTACAACTAAAACAAGTGTTTTTATCTTCCACTCTCTCTTTTGCACTGTAACTTCTTCAATTTCAAAACAATTGTTGGAACTTTGAGTTACATTCTTCCTTTTATTACATGCACTTATGACTTGTCTATTTTTATTTTTGGTTACAACTTGTACCTGCACACTTAGGAAAATAGTTAGAAAATAATTAGGCTTTTTTAGCCTCTCTTATGTCCATGCTTTTTCCTCTTCTTTCTTTTCTCCTTCTTCTTTCTGAGTGAATAAAGCATGCATGCAGTTCATTTCTTCAAGTAGAATACATCTCCTGTTAGGGGAAGATTCATATGCATGAAGTAGGATAGTGTAGGAATATGTTTTGATCCCTAAGCTCGTAACTAACAGTTAACCTCTTTTATTTTTAGGTACAGGGGTCTCTTTAATGGAGATGAAGAAAAGGTTGGAGTAGAGATGATTCGATTGAAGAAAGAAAATCCCAAGGTAATGATGGTTTCACTCACACTCATTTTCTTTCTCTTTCATGCATGTGTGTCTTTATTTTCAATAGTTGTAATTTACTTTTCAGTTACATCCCATGGCTTGTGTGGGAAACATTTGACTCTCCTTGTGAATAAAACATTAAATTCTGAAAATCAGTTGTGTATTTCTTGTGCATTCTAGCTTTTCTATATGGATTGTATGATGAATTAAACAACTCAGTAACATAATTGAATGTCTTAATCATGAAGGAAATGAAATTAATAGGAACCTGCTACATTTAGTAATGAAGTCTAGTTTTGTGTAATCTATATTTTTGTTTGCTACTTCAAAACTCAACACTTCACCTAATTTCTAATTTGTCATCTTCAACAAGACAACACAGTTGTCCTTCGGGGCTTTGTGTTCTTTTGCTGAAGATGGCATGAAATTGCAAACTATGTGATCTGTTCTGTTTTGAGACAGCACACATAACTACATATTTCATCTAATCTTGTAATTTATTCAGTAGTAACAAATAACATAATAACTTCCTTAGCTTAGATATACTTCACCCAAGACTTTTCATCGTAACGACGAGGTTTCGAGTTGCCCATTTTTACACAAGTGCAAAAATTGTCAACATTTCTGGCGATCATGCGGGGAAAGTTTCTTGCTAGCTTAAAGACTAGTGCCTTGCTCTTGTCCATTGGGCATGGAGTCTAAGCATGTAACAAAAATTTGACTTTTTCGAAAGGTCCAACCCTTCCAAAACAAAATAACGTTGGGAAAGGATCTAGTAAGCAGATCACGTGCATGAATGCACTTATTGAATTGAAGAACATTGCAATGTGCAGGAAACTGCACTTATTAAAGGGAAATCCTACTCGAACAATTATTGTAAGATTTTCAATAACAGTGTTTGAGAAACATACCATTCATATGAATGGGAAGTTCCTCTCCATTCAGCTTCGAAAGCTGAAAAGCATTGTGTTCTTTGCATACTAAAATCATGTAAGGACCACTCCAGAGTGTATCAAACTTTGAGTGTCTTCCTATCTTTGCACGATCAACATCCCACTTTAACACAATATCTCCCTCATTGAAGACTCTAAATTTTGGTTTTCTTGTCAAAAGTCTCCTCTATTTGTTTCTGATTCTTTTCCATATTTAAATGAGCTTGATCTCTTAGCTCTTGTAATTCCATTAACTATGCAAAATGAACTTACAATGGTTCATTCTCAAACAACTCCATTTGGTGTAGAAAATCTAATGCAGGTAACTCAACTGAAATAGGCATTCTCGCTTCTTTTCCATACACAAGTTTGTATGGTGAATTTCTAACTAATCTTATAGGAGTCACTCTGTCAGCCCAAAGTGTTGAATTCAAAATCATATGCCAAGCTCTTTGATTATCTTTGAGTGTTCTTTTGATGATCCTTAACAAATTTTTGTTAGTACTTTCAACTAAGTCATTACCTTGTAGATAATAATTCGATGAAGAACTTAGATATATTCCATGGTTGACAACCCAATCTATTATCTTAACACTAATAAATTCTAGAGCATTATCTGATATGATAGTTGCAAGAAAAACAAATCTATAAACTATACTTTCATAAAAGGATAGTATTAAAGTTTCATTAGCATCTTTCAAGGATATTGCTTCAGTCCATTGTGTAAAATAATCTGTAGTAGTTAAGATCCACTTGTTTCCTTGTGATGATGGTGGATTTATCATACTAATAAAGTCAAGACCCCACTGCATAAAAGGCTGATCAACTGAAATAGGATGCAAGTGCAGCGAAGCTAGATGTTCTTTTCCAACAAAGAAAGCAAATTTTTTACACTTTCTAATCCATTCAAAACAATCTTTGAATATGCATGGCCAATAGTAACCAGCTTTCATAATTTTTAAGGCTGTATTACCTGCTGAGAAGTGACCTCCTGCAGGTCCTTCATGGAATTTTAATAGTATTTTTTGAACTTTATTATAATCAACACACCGTAACAAGATTCCATTTATATCCTTTTTGAATAACAAATTATTAATGAAGATATAAGGTATATCTTGTAATCTAAAATACATTCATTTATTTTTATCCATACCTTCTGGATAAGTGCCCTGCTGTAGATAATTAACCAAATCAGTCATTCATCTTGATTCCTAAATCTCGTGAGTGATCTCAAGTTGCTAATTTTCTGGTTGAACCATAATTTCTTATTGCTGATACACGATTTCAGCATACTATCTTGAATCATTTGGTTCTTTAGTTTGTTGTCTTTCCATATCAGCAATTAGATGTTCACATAAAATTTTTCCTCGAATTGTCTTAGCAACCCAAATATCAACATCATACTCCATGATGTTTGTTATCCAGTTTGCTCTTTTCTCATTTAACTCCTTATTTAGTAAGAATACTTTCACACTTAGATGAGAAACAAGAACGTGGATTTTATTGTTCGAAAGCATATACTTGAAATTGTTTAGTCCTTTCACTACTGAAAGTACTTTTTTTTCAAGATATGTGTACCTTATTCCATAATCTTGAAAACTCTGTCCGAAGAAAGCAATTGGCTACTCAATATTCTCATCATTAACCTAAGTTAAAATAGTTGAGATTGTTTCAACTCTTATAAGTGGATACATCGTAAAATATTTATCAAAATTTGGATTTGTAAGAGTAGGAGCTTAAGAGATAGCTGCTTTTATTGCTTCAAAATCGTCTCTTCCTTCACTAGTCCAAGAGAAATTTTTCTCTTTCTTTAGCATAGCTGTGATTGGTTTAACCAATGCTGCAAAATCTAGGACAAATCTTCTAACAAAGTTGATTTTCCTAAGAAAACTCTGTAATGCCTTCTTATGATGAGGCAATGATAGTTGTGATATGGCTTCGATTCTGAAAGGATCAATTACCAAACCCTACTTAGAAACAATATGACCAAGTAGTTTTCCTTGATATATTGAAAAGATAGACTTCAGTGGATTCAAAGATATTCCAAATTGTCTACACAACTGAAAAGTCTACCTTAGATGTATCAGATGTTCTTCTAAATTTTTCAAGAACACAATAATGTCATCCAAATAAACAAGAATGCATTTATTTAAAAAGCTTCGAAAATCCATGTGCATTACACGTTGAAATGTTGCACCAGTATTAGATAGACCAAAAGGCATTATTTTTTAAGCATAAGTACCCCACTTGATGGTAAAAATAGTTTTGTATCTATCTTCTTCTCGAACTAAAATCTAATTATATCCACTATAACTGTGTTATCCTGAAAAATTGACAAGGGCAATTTACAGGTAACCATACCAAAAATTCAGTTTTGGTCCCCTGAATGAGGTCTGTTAATGTTCAAAATGGTCTCAGATTCCCTTTTGAAAAATCAAGTTTTGTGTAACTTAGCCATTTTTAGCCTTTTTGAACTGGGCGCAAGAAATGTTGTGTCGACACCATGAGATGCACGCCCCTTAAATATGTGCTAAGGTGCCCAAAATGACATGTCAACAACAATGAAGTTACGCCCCTTTGGCACAAGAAATGACATGTCAACATTATTAAACATGCACCTAAAATGTGCACTAAGGCACTGGAAATATTATGTTGACACTAAAGTATGTGCGGCACTTAAAAGCCCTTTGGCACTAGAAAACATGTGTCAACATGCATAAAGTTTTTCCTCTGTAGCACTACAAATATCATGTTGTCATCAAACAATGTGCGCTTAGGCACTGTTAATGTTTTGTTAACATCCATAAGGTTGCGCCAAGGTGCATTTGCACCCGTGTCTACACTCTAGAAGTTGCGCCAAAGGAAGTTGGTGAAATAATTAAATGTCAGGTTTTCTATAAATAGGTGCTCAACACCTATCATTTTCACATTTTGAAAATTGAAAAAAGTATTCCCTCTACACCTATCAGCTGTCCTTGTCACCCCCCGCACACCGTTTTTTGATCTTGTGGACCCCAACGTCATTCGTCATCCTTTATAAATCCGGGTAAGTGGTTTCTGTCATTCTTGTTGTTGTTGTTTTTGTTGTAGGTTTTAGGGTTGTTATAAGTCTAGAAAGGTTAAATCTAAAAATGAATAAATTAAAAATCTACAAATCAACTGAAAGCCCCTTTTCCTCTCCTTCCAGATCTGTAAACCTGGAAGGCCCCTACCGCTGAAAAAACCTAAGGCCTTTTCCCTACTTATTATCTTGTTGCAAAACCTCTCTTTACCATTTGAAAAAACCAAAAAAGAGAGAAGAAAACTAGTAAATTGCAAATAAATCACTAAAAACCTCAGCGCACATCTTTTTACATGTTACAACCCTCATAGTTACGCCTTGGCACACTATGATTGCTTGCAACATACCCCTGACCTGCGCCCAGTATAATAACACTTAGAAACTTTTGTAACGGCGCAGGTGCATCCTGCACAACATCAACATCTGATGTTGCGTGTTACAAATCTGCGCCAAGAACTTTTTCTTTGGCGCATTAATCTCCTTTGCAACATCCCTGAGATTGCACCTTAGGTGCACTTATAACCCATGCAACATATGCTTTTCCTGCACCCCACTAAAGAAAATTTCCTAAGACGCAGGCGCATATTCCTCAACATCAACATCTGCATGTTGTGTGTTACAAACCCGTGCCCTATGCTTTATCCTTTGGCACCACCTTCTGTCATGCAATACTCTTCAAAATTGCACCCTTTATAAACCTTTAGCATAGTTTTTCTCCTATCAACACTGGCGCACCTTTTTCCATGTTGACATCCTCAAAAATGCACCCATCCTTTTTAAGCCTCTACAGCATGATGTGAACTTACGCCTTATGCCATAAGCCTTATAATTTCTCATTTCTCTTTCTGCAAGCTTTCATTATGAATAATATGATGGTTGACATGACTCTTCTGTGTTGGACCTCCTTGATTCTCCTTGCAGAACAACAACAGCCATCCTCGAGCTCACACATGTCTTCGTCAAGCAAAAAGCCAACAAAGTCTAAAGGAAAAGCAAAGCTGACAGAACAGGAGATGAAGTACAAATATCAGAAAGTCAAGATGCCTGACTCCTATGCAGAGAGTGATCTTGACATCATAGACGTTGAACTTGGGCATGTTGATATGGATGATTTTTGGGTAAGAATCAAAGATGTTAGCAGTGGCCCATGGATGAGAAAATTGGTGGGCAGTGGATTGCACTTTGCAGTTGGGCTACCAGTAAGTGCTGTAAAAAATGAGTTCATCATGTTGGTGGCTCAGTGCTATAACAAGGACACAAGACATGTCAAAGATAAGGAGGGAAAGATGATCATCGACCTCACAGCTCATCATTTTGAGATAACACTGGGCATTCCTCATCATATTTGTTATGTCGCCATAATTCTAGAAGACTGTCAGAAGGCATGGGATGACAATGAAGACAAATGCATGCAAATGATGAACGAGCTTTATCTGAAAAATAAGAAGCTAGTGAGTAGATGGCCTGTGACCATCCACCGCAGAGACTTTAATGAGGAATGGAGTGATACAATCACCTTCCTGAATAGAGTGTTTGGGATTCCTGATGCCCATTACTTCCACAAATGGAAGCTGAGGTACTTAGAGACCATGAGCAAGAATACGCATGATCAGAATTTGGGCTAGGGAGAAATCATCGGAAACACCATCTCCCAGCAACTTCAACAGGTCCTAACAACTGGGAAGTTCTATATGAATTCCTACGTAAGGAGAATCTCCCCTTTCTAATACCAATACAGAATAATCCTATGATAGAGTTGTTGTGAGAGGACACCCTGCTATACCGCCTCCAACGATAATGTAATCATATGCTCTTGCAGCTACCTTTTCAGCATCTACTGTCATAAACGAATATGGGTACTCTGCAAACATAAATAAAAAATCAGTGACGGAGTTTATTTTGAAATAAAATCCTAGCTTACTAAGAAACCATCGTCTATAGTGACATTAGGGTATTCTAATTCTCTTTACACTGAAAATAATGTTGAATAGCTTTCAGAGCAGCTGGTTAAATCTTAGTAACAAAAAACAATGTGTTAGATTGCAAATACTTCTTAACAGAACAGACATATTTCTTGTAAAAGAAATTTGGAAAAATTCTACTACAGACCCAAATTTGAATTTGCTACTTCTGAACCATGTAGCCGGTGATGATCGCTGAATATTAGCAGGCATGAAATCACAAAGAAAATAATCTCCATTTTCACTCACTCAGTTGTTCGAAATTGATATTGAATTTCAGATGCGATATGAAATGGATACGCTCGACGTTTTCTTTTATAGACGATGGCAAGTTTGACAACAGTTATCCAAGTTAGGGGAAGTCCGGTCATCACCTAATCTTTAAATAAAATCAATTGCGTGCTCAATATATTTTTTAAAGATAAAATCGGCATGTTTGACCACCGATGTTGAAGTTTCGTGCAAGTTTGCGAATGCACTGTAATTCGCTAGGCTCCAATTAATTTCAACAGTTTTCTATTATAGTTCGTACATGTTTTGTAATTGAACATTGAATACACATATGTTGCTAGACTTTCAGATATAATTATCGTTTCTTCTCGATAATAATGTTGCAAATAACTTGAATATATTCACACACTACGAAGAAATCAGCCTTTTCAATGGGAAGTTTTGAATATCAAGATTACGTTGCAAGTTTAAAACGTAGCACGCAAACTTCAAGACATTTTTTTCCATTGATGTAAATCTAGAAAACCATTGAATTCAAATTATACCTAAAGGTAACGGTTAACACTCGTATATCTGTCATCGTTTATGTCTAACCCAGTAGTCAAATGCATGAAATAATTACTTATGATATGCATTAGTATTATTCGATTAGGTAATATACTAGCAATCGCACACAAAGGTGCAATGTATATGCGGTGAGTCTTAAATTTTATTGGGGAAGGGAACTTAATATTCGGTTGAGCATTTCAAGTGTGAATGTATGAATTTGAGGGATGATATTGAGACAATAATCCTTTATTTGTAGTGAAATTCAAAATACACAAGACATTAAACAATTTGAAAGTAGAAAGGTTGGGGTCGATGAAGGGGAGTAATTATGAATGTAAGGGGATTGAGATGGAACTTTTGAGCGGTGCAGGACATATCATTTTAATAGTTATTTTTGTGGCTTGAGTAATTGGAGGAAAATAGGTGAATTACTCACAACGTCCATGTTATATTTCTTATGAAAATGACTAAAACCAGAAAGAAGACTATGTCGTTGATATGATCTCTGACTCATGTGAGAAACGGAAAGCTTTAGTTCCCTATTTGTTAATTTTGTCAAGTGATTTGAACATAAAAATCCTAGAGCTTCACAATGATTTAATAATTTATTGGGATCAATGTAATTAAATTATTGTGTAGCTTAATAATAAAAGCATTGGATAATAGTAAAAGTTTATAAACACATTAAAAATAGAGAATACATTGGAGTAGGGAAATATGACATATTAAGAATCACTTTTGATGCCAATTTCAAGGGTCACTACAAATTCAATAATATTAAATATTATTAAAAAAAAAAATCGATACATCGGATCATTATTAACATCAACTCCTAACATACAACCAGTCACAAGATTAGCACAATGGAGTTTAAATCCTTATTGTTGTCATTCTAGGCAGATAGAAGCTTGGATCAGCATTTGAATGTCAAATTAAAAATGGAAAGGAAGTTAAGATATCAATAGAAACTCAACATTTTGTATGGCATTGCACATAAATTTTCTTACTTGCTTCAAGAATGCTCCCCACAAACTGTGTGTTATAAGTTGAAACCAAAAAAATGTTCAGTTGTAAGAGAAATTTAGGGTTTATGTGGTTGATTTTTGAATTGACTAACTCTTCAGTTTAACCGATGGTGTTGTGACCATAACATTGGTACTAAAAGCAATGGGGAGTTTTATTCCATATGAAAATGACCAAAACTAGAAAACAATATGGCATTCCAGTATGATCTCTGACTCGTGTAAACACATTGAAAAAAGATAATACTTCTGAATAGGAAAACATGGTCTATTAAGAAGTAAATTCCACACAGATTGCAAGGGAAGAAACAAATTCAATACATTTGAATTTTATCAACAAAATATATGGGATACATGGGATTGTTGGTGACATAACATACAACCAATCAAAGAATTTAATTTTTCCATTGTAGAGGAAAGCCTCAGACATACCCATGTGATGTTAGTGGTGAATTATTTTAAATAAAGGTTAAATTTGATGGCCACCTATTTATTTCAAAAAAAATATATTCGAATAGGAACTTAAGGTTCACATGGCCAATTTGAAAACTCCATGACTCTTCACTCTAATATATGGAATTTTTGCCTCAATGTCCTTGATCAAAGTAATAGTGGGATATATTCCCAATGAAAATGATTAAAACCATAAAAAATATTTAGTCAATACAATCTCTTGACCATGTAAATCAATAGATAAATGTTTGTATGTATGTATGTATGGATATATATATATATATATATATATATATACATACATACATATACATATACATATACATACATACATACATACATACATAATATATATGTATGTATATATATATATATATATATGTATGTATGTATATACATATATATCTAGATATATATATACATATATATATATATATAGACAAACACACACACACACACACACACACACTATGTGTCTATATATATATATATATATACATGTATGTATGTATGTATGTATGTGTCTGTATATATGTATATGTATATATGTATATGTATGTATGTATACATATACATATACATATACATATATATATGCATATGTATACATATATACACACACACATATATCTATACATATAATAATATCAATTGATAAAAGTCTAAATCCTATATTGACGTTGATAGTTCTATCTCAAAGATGCAAAGGCGGAGTTAGAGACCATACCAAAACCATGGAATAAGGGAATTGTATATTGGAGAAGTACATTAGTCGGTCTTGATATGCTTTCTTCCTATACGCAACTTTGAAAGTGGGGGTAGTAAAAATCAAATAAGTAGGATATATATATATATATATATAAAGATTAAGATAATTATATATAGGGAGGAAAAACAAGGTCATGCAAGAAAAGAGACATAGTCAAGGCGCTTCAAATACGAGATTGTTCATGATCTATTTTATTTTTTCATCAAAAGTGACATGACCGTCATCTTGTGCAGAGCGAAGGTTACAAGATCATCACCTTAAGCAGGGATAGTTACAAGAACACCACTCTATTAGGGGGAAGTTACAAGACCACCACTCTGATGGGGGTACTTACACCACTGCGCTCTGTACATGGTGGTAGTTCTTTAAAAATATGACCCACTCCTTGTTTTCTTCATTTTGTTCTTATGGTACTAGATGATCTGATGAAGTGGTGTTGTTTTAGATCCCTATGGATCACACCTACCCTGTTTAGGAGGATTTTGGTCCCACAAAATATTAGTGAGGGAGTAGGTGACTCAGTCCATTACTCAGTCCTTTGAGTACCACTGGTTATGCCTTGGTGTCTTCCCTTTGAGTCTGACTTGTCAAGACTCCTGTCGACCTCTCCTTGTCAATCTCACCTTTTTCTAGAGCACTACGTCGTCCTCGAGTTCACCTCGCGAGTCCAAGAAAAAATCTTATATGGAAGGTAGGATTTGTAATACTTCATCTTCATCAAGCATGGATGGCACAGATAGGTGTTGTTGGTACCCAAATTAATCTCCTTCAAAGGCCAAGTAGCATCATGGATTTGACAGGACGCTTAGAGGTAGCTAGATGATCATGTATGTCATTTTATAGTCAGGGAAGCAATCTATCTAAATTTTTGGCACTCAGAATTTGAACAAGAGTGGGTAGCACCTTAAGAGGATTTGATCTATCCTCACTATTTTAGGTTGTGCCTTTCAACCAAGGTAAGAGAAACCTTTTGTATCCTATTGTTTATGGAGGAGATGGATATTTCCTTCCTAATGAAGTTTTTGAGGAGACCTTGGAGAAAATATGATCAATGCAACAAAATCTCAATCTCACGAGTTGTCACTCTAGGTAGTGGAGATATTTTTTGGGCAAGGTTCAAGCTACTAAAGACATTTGAAATCCTAATTGTTTCTACATGCTTTGGTAATGGAAATTATGTTTTTGTGCATACACAGGACAACCAGGGGTAGTATGGGTAATATTAGTTGTTTTAAATGAATTTTTTGTGGGAGGCAAAGCATAATGAACTTGATTTTCCATATGGCGTAGAACTCTTACAAAATGGAAAGTCTAATCACAGGAATGCTTTAGAATAGCTAAAATGTTCCTTTAACAAGATTATGTGCTTCAATGGAGGCCCAGATTAGCACATTTTCACACAATATATGAGATTTTAACATGAAGGGTCGATTTACAAAACCCAATAAAACATCAGAATCTAAGATCAATCATGCCTGAGGTACACCTAGAGGCTTACAAAAAATCTCTGTCAACAAATGAAAGAAGAGTGATTTTAAATCATTTATTTCACTCCCAGATGAAAGCTCTTCTGAGAAATGAGATTGCGAATGCCACTAAATTGTCACAAGGATTTAGACCTATATGATTTAAGACATATTTTGATACAATATTACAATAAGAACAAGAAAAACTATTTCAGACATTCAGAAATGAAACAAACACATTTTTGTTAAGATCAACATAGAATAACTTAGGTTTGATTAAATTTATCAAGAGGGGAAAGTTTCTAGAACAATCTTACATCTTGTAAATGGTTGTATACTTGGAACCACCTTGACAAAATCAAACTTAATACAAAAGATATATATAGGCTTCTTAGATGGCTTCTCAAAAATACAAGCTTTGTCAAATTCTCCTCCTGGGAGTTTTCTTCGACCTCTAACGCTCAAACCATTTGCATGAAAAAATTGATTTACAATAGAGCCCCTTCTTCCCCAAAAGATAAAAACATTTAATGTACTAGTGCTCGCCATGATCTCGATCGCTATTCCCAGAATCAAATCTGTAAAAAGTTGTTAGGCTCAGAGGGTAGATCTCTTCGTAAATCTCAGAATTCAATTCCTTCATCTGGTAGAACACTCCTCATTCAATCTCGCCAACCACTTCCACCCCTAATCTATCAAATCTTGTTCCTTGTGTGCTCGAGAGAAGAAAAGAAGAAAATCAGATCGAACCCGATAGTCAGACCATTTTAATGGAAAAATATGTCTCTATATCTCTCCCACCAAACTTAGACATCAAAATTAACTCCCCTCTTTGTTTGGCATGTAGGAAATACCAAGAAATCATGAAGACACGCACTTCCAGGTGTGTTTCAGTAAAAATGGGGGAAAAATTAGATTCCAGACTCACAGTTGTCATGTATCTTTACTTTGAATTTGGGTCATCCACATGGAAGATTCAACTTTAAATAGGCCTAGGGGTTTCCTTTGACTTTTTCCAACCTTTTGAAAAAATGGAAAAAAAATCCATATTTCTCCGTACCTCTGTCCTTGAGAAATGAGCCTGATACGTGTCCTAAGGTGGGTCCCAACATAACCGAGGCCAAATTCTGCTATTTTACCTCATATTTGGAAAAGGGAAAAATTTTCAAGTTTACCCCACAGCTCTGCCCTTGAAAAATGGTCCTGACACGTGTCCCAATGTGGGTCCAGTAGAACCGTGCTTCCTTTTTAAATTTTAACTCTTTTCTCCCAAAAGGAAATTTTTCCAAATTTCCCCCGAGAGTCCGCACCTTTATCGTTGATTGGAGCAAGATTTGACCTTTCCTTTGCCGGGCTTGTGGGTCATTTTGATATTTTTAGTCATTTGAATATCAAGGCAAAAAAAATTCAAATTTCCCCCGATGGTCTGCCTCCCCGCCCCTTTTGACTTGAAACATAATTTGACTACTCCTTTGTCGGGCTTGCAGGCCATTTTGAGATTTTAATCATTTTGAGTACAAGAGGCAAAAAATCCAAGTTACCTCTGATGGTCTACTTCTCTTCCCCTTTGACTTTTCAAACTGCCACGTGTCACCATGGCACACCTTGAGATGGTCCCCAAAAATTTGATACCTTGAATGAGTGCAGGCTCGCCATATGTCGTTATGGCGCAATTTCAAAAACCTTAAGGTTTCAAAATGATTTGGCAGGGGCGCGCTTCCATTTTAGAATTTTACTCCATTTTTCCAAAAGGGAAGAACATCCAACCTACCTTCAAAGGCCCACATTTCCGCATTAGTCTTTGCCACGTGTCCTCCTACAGGGACAAAATAAGACTTTTTCCCTGCCACTTAAAATTTGCTTTAATCAGAGCTTGGCGGGGCCACAGGTTGAATTCAAACCTTTTGCTGAAGTATCCAAAAGGAACAAGTTCAAAAACAAACCCACCATGCCTCGCCCAATCGTAAGAATCCACGTAAACACCAAAAGAACCAATCATATTTGAGCGGGGCTATGGGACCAAATTTGCCCTTTTGCCAAAAAATAAAAAAGTGATAAGTTAAAGCATTTTCCCACCATCCCCTGACCACCCAAAGGAAGCCACGTGACCACTGAACGTTGAGGAATAACCTTGATAGGAAAAATACACCCGTCAAACTATCAAAAACACAGAAAGTCAGCATTCATGCTTTGAAACTGATTTTTCACCAAGGATAAAAACTTTTCGAAACAAAACCAAGTGAATCATGGTTCCGAGCATCTTTCGACCATGTATTTGGATTTTCAAAGGCATATAAATATAAATTTATCATTCTCAAGCTTCCATGGTCGAGGGGAAAAAATAGAAAAAATGGCAAAGCCCCATTTTGAAGAAATTAGGGAAAAAACAGAGGCAAGCTCGGAGACTTTTCAAGCAGGGGCATGGCAATGGCTTCTGTAAACAAATCGAGGCATTCAAAAAGGAGGTAATTATTTTGAGAACACCCATATCGAGAGATAAAATATTTTAGAGCACGTAGACAAAGGAAAATTAGGGCAGAATGGTGGGAAATCAAGCCAAATAAATTATTGCAGAATGGTTGTAAATCTTCACAATTTACTACTGATTACATCTGCATAAATGGTGGGAAATCAGACCGAAAATCATTTTATCCAACCTTCTTCAATATTTTGAATGGTCCATATCATAGTGGCTTGAGCTTCCATGCTTGAAATTATATTCTCTCTATATCCAAACTCTATCTCCAACAGGAAGCTTATGCTCTCTCCTATGCTGATCGTGTCTACCTTTGTACTTGGCTTGGGATTTCTCCAACTATTATTTCACCTTGAAATGGATTTTCAAGATCCTCTAAATGAATTTTGTTTCTCAAGTCACCTCTGAGTGTTGCACCTTTTCTTCATCCTGCTGTCGAACTGTTATGTACAGTGGATTTATAGGTAGATATCCCAATCATTCTTCGAACAATGACTTCATAGTAGATGTATGCACTAATTAGTTGTAGGAATTCTAAATGTAGGCTATTGAATCATCCAAATTCGATGGATATTTTCTATTATAACCTCTAATCAGTCGTAACAAAGTCTTAATCACCACCTCAGTTTGTCCATCTGTCTCTATATGTAAGGTCATGCTCCTATGTAACTTGTTCTTCATCTTCTCCCACAAAGTAGTCCAAAAATTTCCCAAGAACTTGGAATACCTATGAGAAAAAACAGACTTTGGAAAGACAAAATGCACCTATACATTAAAAAAGAAGAGATCTGCTGCCTCATATGCATTTATTGTCTTTTTACATGCCATAATAATTGCATCTTACTAAATATATCAACAACAACATAGAGAGAGTCATGGACATGTTTATACATAGGTAGTCCTCCTACAAAATCCATAGAAATTTCCTCCCATAGACAAATACAAACTTTTAATGACATATACAAACCATCCTTCCTAGTTTTATACTTGCTAGTATAAAACAAATTTACATCCTATTTTGAACTTAAAAATTTATTCTTGCATATTGGGATAAAGAATTACCAACACTGAAATGTCATGCTAATATCAAGGTATTTGTTTCCCTCATCAATAGATGCCTTTCTTATTTTGACACACAAAGCTTCCCCCATCGGTAAAGCATCCCATCCTTGAGATAAAAATATTCAATCCCTTTCATTTAAGCCTTTTGGGTCTGTAACTACATAAATTTCACCCCAAATTATTTTTCTTGGGTGTATGCATCTCTGAAAGCTTCCTTTGTTAAGGCATCGATCTGAGAGGTAGTGGAAAAGAAAGAGACTTTCTCCTGTGTGGGTGGCATAGAAAACATGCCTTCCACCAATTTTGTACTACCCTTCTTCTATTTGATCACCAAATGGAACTACTAAGGGAATCTCATTCATTTGTAATTCCTTACCTAGTGTAATTTTCACTGTTCTTGTGAATAATGACAAGGTTTGTGGTCAGTGTGCACAATAGTTTTTTAACTCAAGAAATAATGCTTTGATTTTTTAATGGCCTAAACTAGTGCATGCATTTCCTTATCATATAATAGATATTGTCCAACTGTTGAAGTAAAGGTCTCAAAATGAAAACATTTTGGCTTACCTACATGTAGCAACACTACTCCCATAGAATAATCGCTGACATCTATCTCCACTTCAAAGGGCTGTTGTAAATTAGGAAGAGAAAGTACTAGAGCATGAGTAATCTTTTACTTTAATAACTCAAAAGATTTATCTTGTTCCTTACCCCATTACTCTTTGTGGCCACTATGTATAGAGATTCTCCAATAGTATAAAATCCTGAAATGAACTTCTTGTCTTTGTGGATCTCATTTGGTGTTGGCCAGTTGGTGATGGCTTCCACCTTCTTTGAATCAACTCATATCTCTCCTCCTCCAACCATGTGGCCAAGATAGACAAGTGATTGTTTGGAAAATTCACACTTCTTCATATTGGATAATAGTTTTTTCTCATTGAGAACTTGCAAGACTTACTACAAATGTGTTGGATGTTCCTCCCAAGTGGAACTAAAAATCATAATATCCTCTAGATAAACAATGACACATGAATCTATCAATTTCCGCAATACATCATTCATCAATCTCATAAATGTAGTGGGTACATTACATAAACCAAAAGTAAGTACTAAGCATTCATACAAACCTTGTTTTATCTTTAACGCAGTCTTTCATATATCCTCCTCCTTCATCTTGACTTGATATCTTGACTTGAGATCCAACTTTGGGAAGAATTTGGCATGTTGAAGTTTTTCCAAGAGGTCATCTATGTGGGGGAGTGGATATCTTTTCTTGATGGTGATCTTTTTCAAGGCTTGTTAGTCAATGCACATCCTCCAACAACAACCCTTCATCGGTACCATCACAATAGGCTAACCACATGGTGAGGTTTTCAGATGTATAACACCTTGGTCTAACATCTCCTGGAGTTGTTTCTTCACCTTAATACTCTATAAAAATGATTTCCTGTAGAACAAGATATTCGGTAGAGGGAAATATCGAAATAGCTAAATCTCATGCTCTACCTCTTTTTTTGTGGTAACCTACTAATATTTTGAAAAACATCCTCAAAATACTAAATAATAATATAAAAATCCATCATCCCCTGGGTAGAAATATCTGAAACTTCCACCCCATCTTTTTTATCCTTTAACAAATGTAAACAAAAATAATTATTATTGTCCTGAATAAGACGCTTTTCTTCGTTAGCACTTACCATAGTAACCCGTGACTTACATTGGTGTTCTCATATGTTTTATTTGATCCCATACTTGACCCATTTGTATCAGTTCTCCCTTATCATGAATATAACATCCTAGATATAAAATTAAGGACTCCCAAACACAACATCAAATGCATCAAGTGGAATTGCATCAGCTTCCAATACATCAATATATAGAGAATTTATCCCAAAATTTACCTTACATCTTCTTGTTACATGAATTTCTACACCCTTCTTCACCCATCCCAAAGGATATGGGTTTGGATGCTCATAATTATCAAGACCAAAAATTTTCACAACCACTTCACAAATTAAATTATACTGAAAACTGGTATCAACCAAAACATTTACCTTAGTTCTATTGATTAGGATTTTGATCTAGAATAGTTTACTCATCTCCTCTTCCTGATCTTAGCTATCCATGTTGGTGGTCGTGCATCTAAGCATATCATATACATCTGATTCATTCTCTATATCCACCTCCTCTTCTATCTTCATAGCTTTCATGCACTTATTTGATTCCTTGGTTTTGTTCTTCAAATGTAGCTCCAGATGTAACTTCCAACATGTAGCGTCAGTATGACCATTGATATCAGAATTCTTGCAAAAATTCTTAGGATATTTAAACTTATTCAAAGTAGTGGAAAATTATTTACCTTTCCCTTTCCACTAACATTTACCACTTGTTTTCCCCTGCTCTTTATTTTCTTTATTTTTTGAGTGTTTTTTCTTCGAATCTGATTTTCATTTCTTCCTTACATCATCTATATAGTATGCGTGTACACATGCCTTATTGATATCCTTGGGACTCATGGAGATGAATTTTCCTCGAAGGTGACTATGACCTCATCAAAAATATTTGGTCATAATTTCCTCATCCTCCAAGTCCATATTTAGCAACATGGCTTTCTTTCAAAACTCTGTATTATAGTCTTGCACACTTTAACACTTCCTTGTCTAAAAGTACTTGGGTGTAATTTAAGTAATTACTTAGAGATAACTTATATCTTATTGGTGATAAGAATAACCAGATGATGTAATTACTTAGAGATAACTTCTATCTTAATTGTTGAGAATTGTGATTGTAAAAATTAATCCACTACAATTGTTGTCATGACATACAATTAATTCTATATTACATTCATCAAGAATATAGAAATGATTGAATTGTTTATTTTTAATTATATGTGTCATTAAATTTATCACACTTGGCCATCTTGCTATAATAATATTAAAGTATTGTACATGTAATACTCTATCTATAACACAGGTTCAACTTATAATCCTTCAAAGTTTTATAAGTTCCTATGTTAAATTGGTTTAGCTTAAGATAATACAATTTATTATTTATAGTGCAGCATTAAACATACTTGGAAATACTTGAAATATCTATTTCATACCACTTGTATATTTAAAATACTATCATGATTTTTACACACACATACACACATATAGTTAAAAATATATAATAATCTATAAAAATTTGATAGATGGTAAAATAGGGTTTAGGGGCCCAACCTCGTAACAACATGTTCCATTGGAGATAAAGATTTATCAATGAGGATAAAATGGGGCTACCTCTTATAGAAAAATAGAGTGACAACAAAAACACTACCAAACAAAGAGTAAAACAAAAAAATTGTAAACAAACAACCAAATTATCCCTGAGACTCTTTCATATGGGATCTTACATGCATCTTAAGGGGATCATTAACAAATTTTCCCTTTATTTTTTTTCTCATAGTATTCCATAGAACACCGATGTTTGGATTTGCATTTTCATTATTCTGAACCAGTATGATGACTTCAATATTATCCTTATCCACATGAGTTTGAAACTCCATTGATACAAGAGGAAGGGAATTAGTTCCCATAATCAATTCATAAATTTGGATTGAAATTTTTTTTACAGGAGTAGAGGACGGCAAGTCCTCCTAATCCTTAGAATCTAAATCATTCACGTTCTCTAAATCTTCTTCTAAATCGCTATCCAAGTGAATTTTAACAACCAAGTGACTAGGGTTTTAATTCCTCCATGAACAAGTTATACTTTTTACTTACTTCTTAACTATCTAAAAATCTAAATTTAAGTGACCAAGAGAAAAATTAGTCTTTCATATTAAGGGGAAACCTTCATAGTGAAAATTTTGAGTCCATATTTAGTCCTCAACTTTGAGTTCAATAGAATTTGAAAAATCAATAGAGGTGTCCATATCTACCAATATGTGTGGATATGTGGTATACTCATATAACATTGTCTTAGGGTCAATAGCTAATCATTTACCCAAGGAAAACCCAATTGAAAGTAATAAATTCTTACACTAGAATTGGAGAGGAAAATATGGCATTTGAATCCAATCAAGTTTTACATGGAAAGTATAAATCACATGATTAAATAAAGGGAACCACATATTCATAAGAAGAAAAAATTAAAACTGAAAAATCTAAAAGTTTTCCAAAAATGAGAGCTTTATCAAACATTTTATAAAAATGAAGAATGAATTTTTTTTATATATAGGGTAAATTTCTTATTTGCCTTTCATAAAAGGCCTCTAATGAGTCACAATCCATTCGTTAATTGCTGAATGACCTAGGCAAAGATTTATAAATCTACAACTAATCATATTTTTCTTAAAATATGCTTCCATTATAAGAATCTCTACTCCAAAACAAACAAAAGGGGAGGTCTTAGCATAAGCCATAGGATTAGAAGGATGTCGAACAACAAGCTTAGTAGATTTCAAAAACCTCTTTCCTCCAGATATTTTATTGATCATTTTATTTTGTTTTTAAAAAGGGGTAGAGCCCTAATATCCCTCTCCCTCATCACCTTTTATGGAAAATTTTATACCAACATCTCCTCCATCAACATATAGGGACTAAAACATCCCCAAACCACCATTATTAGAAGCTAGAAATAGGGGCTAAGTGCAACCACTGTCGACAAAGTTGTTTTTGTATGGGGATTGTTGACATTTTTACACCTGTGTAAAAAGGGAAACACAAAACATCATTTTAGATGGAAAGGATTCATGTGATGGACCTAAATAAGGAAAAAGAGGATAGTTTCTTAATTTTTTGAGTTGCAGCAAATTTAAACAACAATGCAAATGTGTAGCTATGTGTGTTGTTATGCGATGCAACACACCTCACATATGTTTCCATTCCATGTTAGTATTCATCAAAGTTATGCAAAATCCCTAAAGGACTAATACACAATCTTGGTAAAGGTGGGAATATGAGCCGATTTGAAGAGGTTGAATCCATAATAACAAACAAAGTTGTTTTTTGCGTGGATGAAGGTACATTTTAAGTTACAGGTACATTAATTTCATGTTATTTCTTTATGTTTAAATGATATTAGTTATGTGTTTTGTTGTTTAGTTCATTCCAAAAACATCAGCTATAATAATTGAATGCAAAAGGAATAAACCACTTAATTATAGAATTTAATTTATTTATTGATAAAGAAATATAGTTTTCCTACAAAGTCGTAGGATGTAACTCATATGTATCGAGGATAGAAGACACATATAAGAAAAAGAAGAAAATAGAAACTCTTCATTTCTTGATTGGGTTTTTTTTCTCTTTATCTTCATCATATTCAGTGCCTAATCTTCATCCACACCTACATCATCTTCAACTCCTAGCATCAAATACCTACGGACATACATTAATTGTTGTTAGAGCTCTGGGATGAATCTTCATTATTGTGATTACAACTTGAGGCAGTTAAAACTTCTAAAGTAAGCACATATAAGATACATTAAAGGAATTAAGGACAGAATCAGAAATTACATCCCATTATCATTCAAGGGTATCCAAGTACTATTTTAAAAATCAAGAATAAGAAGGAAGAATCACTACATGATGCAAGAAGGATTCATCCTTTATTTTTTCTAACTATTTCTTTCAATGTGTAGGAACAAATAATTCATATTAATTTTGATCTTGGCAGTAAAAGGTCATATTAGAAGAACAAGTTTCTAGGCACACTTAGAATTCTTCAACATGAAGAAAGTACAATTCCAATACTAGAATGGGGAAGCTACATCTCCCATAAAATCATGATAGTGCACAGTAATTAAAGTAAGAACAACTCAAAATGTAGAATTTATTGCCCCAAAAGGAAGGAAATCAATAATCATATAACTATATTACAGGTGGTGACGAACTGAAGATAGAGCATGCAACTACAACTACAAATAGGCATTATTAGCCTTAATTACAATACATTCAAACTGAAGTTGACTGTTCCATTTTTAAGGAAAGAAGGGTTAATTATTTGCTAATAATAAGCTTGCTTGATATTCAAGTCTTTCTCCTTTGAACATGCAATTATGTCTTCTTCTTGATTATGTCCTCTTGTGAAACATGCAAAAATAACTTCCTGTTCAAGAATAAAATAATTACAATAATTGTAATATTTTGCAAAGTATAACACACCCTGTGGGCACCACTTTTGCACTTTACCATGGTTTGGCCACCTTGTGGACTTAGCACATTATTGAATTTTAAATTTATATGGGGCACTTTTGTAAAAAAGGCCACCTTTGTCATACTCGGCCACCTTGGTAACACATGCTATAATATATAGTTGCCACCTTTGTATGAACATGACCATGTAATACTTGTCGGATTTTGCATTGGGATAACACTTGATTATAGTTTATAAACCTTACCTTTTGAGTGATCATAGGTGAATATGATTTGGTCGACACTATACATTATTTGGAGCATGCACTATGGTTAGACTTTGAAATTCAATGCAAATGATTTTGTTTTATAGACACGTGGGTTATCCCCTCTTGCACGATGACTCAGCACTTAGAAATTGTTGGTGGAAAAGTAACTCAGTTTGAGTTTGTTTTGAATTCGGTGATAATTTTGGGGCCATTGATTTCTTTCCTTGATGCATTCGATGTCGTTGATTTTGACTACGAGTTAGGGTTTAAACTCTGCATTAAATGTGGCTGATGGGAACTAACCGTGGTTACTTGCTTTGATCTCTAAGCTTGATCCATGGCCTTTGATCTTTGTCCTTTTGATCTCGAGCCATTCATTATTGACAGTGGTTGAGTTAGGTTGAACTCACATCTCGATTTTGCATGATAAAGGAAAAGCTCGACCCCGATGCATATTTCATTTGATTTTTTACTATGTGGGCTTCGACCTGGAAAAATTTTCCTTTGATGCCATTGTTATGAGATTCTCAATTGTTCCCTTAATGATTATTTGAAGCTCGAATCTTTTTGAAGCTTATGAGCGAGGTAGTTTTGGGTTCCGCATCTATTGTCGTGATATCTCCATTAGCATTCCTTTGTTGAGCTCAACTTTTTTTAGTTCTCTGGAAATGCGGTAACTACTTGTGCATTAGAGCTCAGCCTTTGCTCAAAAATTTCTCTACATCCTGTGGAGTTCTACAAGGATTTTGTAGAAGGTATGGTCACAATTTACATGATCTTTCGAGCTTGGTTCATCATTTCTGTGCAAGATTTGAGCCTGGTTTCCATTTTATACCTTATGTAGAGCTATGTGAGTGTTCTTAGTCATCAAGATCTTTGCATTTTTTTATTTTCCACAACTACCATCAACTTGAAGCTCAATTGTGTAGCTATGATACTATTTGATAAGGGAAGTAAGTATCAACCTCCTTGGGTATTATTGTTTCTTCTTCATTGCTATTTTGACCTCAAAAACTGATAATTTATTCTTTTATTTACATTTCCTATGTTTTATGGCTCGGACTTGGTCATTTCGAGTTGAAACTCGTGTTGGGTTTCTCCTTTCTGCTGAACTTGATGACCATTTGAGGGTTACTTAGATTTGATTTAAACAGTAAGTACTTATTCCTTATTCTGATTTTCCCTTTAATACCCATTAATGGGTCTACGATGAAAACTTTTACTCTATGTTTTTAGTTCATCGTCACTTCTTTGGACCTGTGCATTACTGATATATTCCTTGGAGGCTATTCTGAATATCTGTATTCTTGATCTTTTATAGCTCTTCAAGTTGTTTTAATATGAAATTTTATTTCAAGACTGCCTTCATTTAGAATACTACTCTGCTCTTGACTGAGAGTTGTTTTCGTGGGGAAACCCTTCTAATGTATTATCTGTGTTGGTTCTTTGAAATTTTCCTTTGGGTATAGGTGAAGCAGTAAAAAAAAATTAAAACACATTTGTAAATTCATCAATACAAGTTTATAAGACTTTACTTGCTTATCCATAGTACTTTGAAACCTTGCATTCCTGACTATACTTGATCTCTTTTGATGAATCATTGTCCTCTGATATCTGAGGACATCAGTATTCTTTATTCGTCATTCTTGTATTCACTTTTAATGGCATCATGATCCTTTGTTCACCTGGAATGGCTTCTGCTCATTTTGTAGATGAGTGCTACCTTACTTCCATGAATGTACTTTATTGACATTGTAGTATTTATGTGCTCTCATATTTTCTTTAAAAATACTTGACTGTGAAGTATAATAGTAGTTACATTGTTGCTCTATCTTGAATTTAGATGCTTTATTTTATTTTTGCAACTGTTTCTTTAC